>BNST01001022.1:0-575035 GCA_019650275.1 Xylocarpus granatum
CGAAAACTTTGTAACGACAAGATGAATAATCAAAATCCAAGAGCAAAGCAAGTCAGTAACGACAAACAAGAGTCAGATCTTTCATGCATTCAACAGCATTAACCATTCAAACCACTACAAGAAACAGCTTTAAGCTTCATTCAAACGACAGCTAAATGGTGTCGTTTCAGAGTAAATAACGAACAAAGAAAATTCAACTAATCATCGTAATAGACGCGAGGCACACACCACACTAAAATCTTGAGTCTGCACTGAATTCAAGAACTTCTCACCGAAAACTAGAAAATGCTGTACAGAAACTAAATGTATGAACCGGAGGGAGAATCGCGGACGAGGAGGACAGGGGAGGTAGATTATGAGGCAAAACGCGTGAGATCGAGACAAATGGCCTACCTTTGGGGATCCGACGACTGAGATCCGTCGAGGAACGACTCTCAGAGAAGGGAAAAATATGATCAAGGAAAGCAAAGAAACGGGTTTTCGACGCTGTTGCAGAGAAAATGAAAGTAGAATCTGATATTTACTAAAAAGCCCCCAGAAACAATACATTTTCAATTTGCACACGGAGGATTTAATTGTTATGAGGTCAACTCCAAAAGAGCCGGAAAGAACGTGCAGTCGTGGTGGGTTGTCCTTCTAACAACGTCAAGATTTCAAATGGCATGGATACCTCTAGCTTTCATTGAAAATAAACATGAATTTCAAAAGGCATTACGGAATCAAATGAACAAGCCAAGGATAAAAGAGAGACATGCTTCATTGATTTGTAAATTGAGAAGTAATAACCGGTGCAGTCACCAGTTGAATATACAGTTACAGAAATCCAAGGAATATAAACTACGCCAATTTTGATCTCTTCTACGAGCTGATACTGGATTTATAAAGCTGTGGGCAGTTTATTCAAACATCCTGAACATCAATCAACCACGTCGAAGCACTGGGACCTTGCGGCGTGCTGATAATAATTCAGTCATCTGGGCAGTCTGAAGTAAAAGTTGGTTTATCTTCTGCAGAATCAAACTTATATGATAAGAGTCAGAATACACATAGACAAAGACACAAATTCATGTAAGAATTTCAACAATAGCTAGTGTTGATAACATCAGGATATTCCATGCATCTCCCGCTAAAATGAAGAGAATAGCGAAGGCATGTCTGATAAAAAGAGAATATAATAAGCTAAATAGACCCAACAAGAATTCAGCAGGCAGAGTTAAAGCATTTTGTTTAAGAATGAAATTGAATCAATTCTCTAGGTAACATTGGCCATAAACAATAGGGGACTTTCCCATCATTTTTTATGGAGATGACTTAGGAAATCATCAATCGTTTTGGTTTCTGTATGTTACTTTCTCCAGGGAATCTTGCAATCATAGAATTCAGCGAGCTTTAACTGCTTGTCACTCATTATTGCTCGAAACAAAGCGATTCTAGAGACATGAATTATGGTTCAAATGTATAAAAATCTATCTTTTATGGTTGCAAGATGAAGAGATCATATCATAACATGAGTATAATCAGATACCAAGCTTGAATTCAGGAAATTATATCCAGCGAAACATAAAGTATAAAATGTAAATGGATGGCCATTTTTGTCTTCTAAAAAAGAAATGAACCTGGTCTTTTTCTTTGATTAAAAAGATCAGACAGTTGTTCTCTTCCCGGACTCTCTACGCCAACTACGCACCTTTGCGTACGCCAAAGAAAGCAACACCGCTGCTACAACACCAGCCGCCGATGCAATTGACCAAAACCGCCCCATATACACCGCAAAGTATTTAGCCTTAGCAGCAATTCCAACTAACCCAGAACCCAGAATCTTAAGACGTGGCCTCAAATTAGAGTTCGAACTATTATCTGTAGCTATATTATTAGACAAGGAAGACGACGATGACGATGAAGATGACGAAGAATTTCGTTTTTCAGCTTCTAAACGGATTGGTAATGCTTCGTGCTGACTGGGAGAAAAGAAGGAAAGGCTATCTTGAAGATAATTGTCTCTAATGGCGACCATATCCCATTCTCTTGTTGGGTTCGTGGACAGTGTGCTGCGAGGAGGTGATTGGATTAGCTCCCATTCGCTCAAGTTCACGCCTTCCTCTGCAATCTGGGAATTATCCATTAACTGCGTCGAGTCAGTGACTGACACTACCACTTTCGACTTTTGGAGCCTTAAATCTAAAGGCTTCCAGTATTGTCCTGTAATAATAATACTAAAAAAATTGCATATGTGAAATATCTAACTGATAATGGGGGTTTACAAAAATCTAGTGAAGAGATACTTTGTGGTACAAAATCTGACTGGGATCAGTAATCTCAATTCCTCGTGTGATTGATATGGTGCCAGCAGCGTTTGTTACATCTCAAAGACCGACGACACTTCTGTTCATACTAAATTCTTACAGGCAAGTTAATATGGGAACATTAATGGTTTGTAATGTAATATAGGAATATGATAAGATCTTTTGTCCCACATCGCCAAACTCAAAACAGGAGAAGTAAAATGTTCAATGAATAAAAGGAAGAAGTTGATTCGATACAGCATACTTACCTGGACGGGGTTCACAGGCGATCATATAGACCTGTAGCCTAGGTTGGCGATTTGCATTGCACTTAGTGGGTGCGCCGGCCTAACATCTCCCTAAGTGGGAGAGTGTACGTCATAATTTGTGATAGTGGGGGCCTGCGTTCGCGCGGCCCCTGTCCAACGACGAGTTCAAACTTTAGTTGGGCCCAATGGGACACATTTGGGCGTTACAAGGAAACCTATGCGGTTTCTTGAGCGAGCGGCCGGCCTTTTATAATGTCTCATTGTCATGGGCCAACTATAACCGAAAGCGAGTGCATTACAGTACGATAGTCTCGTTGTCGCTCAATAATTAAAATGCAAAGGAGTATTCTTGGTTATTGAAAATCACAAGCAATGCATCAAGCTAGCATATACTGTAAAATCGTAGTCGTATTAGCTACTAACTGATTTGCTTATTATTTGGAAATCACTGGTGAAATCTCTGGCATTCTTCTCTTCAACACTTTTGCAAGTGACGAAGTTCATACGGCTGCAGATTTGGTTTGCCTGCAGTTCCTGGTTTACTGTATTTGTTTCGTTTGATTTCCGATCTTAATTTTTTGAGGCTAAGTTCAGTTTACATTATTATTTTCTAATTTCTTTCGTTTGATCATAGGTGGCCATACGTAATCAAAATATGAAATGTTTAAGGTTTTGAAAAATTGTTATTGCACTCCACTATGCTGCTGACGACTGTAAAATTTAGTTGGTATGTAAGCTTTGTTATTGCACCATGGTTTTTGAAGTAATTAGTTTGTGCTTGGTTCAGTTTGGCAGTCCGTAGAATTAATTTTCGAGGTCTTGAAAAGAAATGCTTAGTTTCTGCTCTTCTAACGTCAGTGGGAGTGAGTTCTGGCCTTTGTGTTTATTTCTTCACTTTGTATTCTACATTCGGAAACATTTGTGTAATTATGTACAACGCTTACTGGCCAAAGGAAGTCCTATTCGGAGAAGTCATTTCAACCTAGAAAGGCTAATACCTTCTCCTGGCTGGGTGAGCAGAGCTTGGAAGCTGTCTGAAGAAGACCTGCTGTCATCTTCGGGCTTGGATGCCGTTTTCTTTGTGCTTGTTATAACCTTCAGGTAATTTGGTTTTCCCACAAGCAGCTATTTGGATTGTCAACAAACAGAAAGTGAGAATGACAACGGAATCTCTATTATTTTACTGCATTGATTTTCAAACTTGTGTCTCAAATTCCAAATCGTTGATTTGGTGCTCTTAACTTATGTAGAGTTATAGCCGGTTAAATTTGTTTATTTGCTGATTTCTGCAAAATTAACTCCAAGCAAAAAAGGAGAAATGTTTTCTATTGTCATTTCTTGCAGATATTGAATGCAGACAAACAAATCTGATTTTTGGGTGGACATGCATATTTCCTTGGTCTTCTGCTCTTCTTATATTTGTCTATTTTCCTCCAGTGGTTGAGCATGATATATTCTTATTGTGTTGTTCTACATTTTTATTGAATTTTTATTGTA
This sequence comes from Xylocarpus granatum, assembly GCA_019650275.1. NCBI lineage: Eukaryota > Viridiplantae > Streptophyta > Magnoliopsida > Sapindales > Meliaceae > Xylocarpus > Xylocarpus granatum. Next base: position 4,049 of record BNST01001022.1, read on the forward strand.
TATTTTCTGACCTTATGTCTGATTTAATCTGAATACTGCAATTTGAAAGTATTTTGTTTGCTGTAGGGATTTTTGATATTCTTCCTGTAAACTGCATAGGAACTGCGCTTCAGGAGATTGACTTTACTGATTGGTCAAATAATTCTTTGGATGTATTTACCATTTCAAATGTAAATGGTGACTCTTAAAGGTAATTTGATACCTCTAAAGAGTACTGACCCCTTTTAGAGTTTGTTAGAAGCACATAGGGTGACAAATTCAGCAGGCTACTACTATGTTAGCTCAGTCTAAATGGTATTTTCAGTCTCTTGTGATGCATGATCTTTTATAGATGGGGATAGCATCATTTGTAAGAGTTGATCTTGTTTCCCATTCAACTAGCAATATGTGTAACATACTATGGTATCTATCAGTTTTGGTCTTTTTGATTTTTTCAGGTTATGGGTTCGCTTCTGTGCTGTATATCTTGTCACTGTATTTGTCTGCTATTTACTTTATTCTGTAAGTGAAATGGTGCTCATTTTTAGCTTGACAAATCAAATTTGACCATCCCAAAACTGTCTTTTGGGTGACACTGCTAGTGTAAATTTTTCATGAGCACGATGCTATATTTGATTTCTATCTTTTAGAATATCTGTGCTTGGTTTTGTTTTTGATAAACAATGAATAATGGGTTGATGGATATACAAGCTATACGCAAGCAATTATGAAAGATAAAAGCTATTTTCTATAATTGTTAGTTGAATTGAATACTGAATAGTATTTGTTTCTGCAGGAATACACAGACACACACATTCGAAAAGGATGGCTTATTTTTATTTATCCAAACCGCCACATTAGTTCGCAATATCGCCACTTGTTCCAGGAGCAGTGTGAGTGACAGTGTTGAAAGCTTCTTCAAAAAATACCATCATACTACATATCTGTCTCATATGGTTGTTCATAGAACAAGCAATCTTCAAAGTCTCATCATAAGCAATTTGTCCTATGTTGTGAACACAGTGATTTTTATATCGTATGTGAATGGTGATTGCTGTGGTGAAATCTACCATTCTTTGTATTAGTTCAAATAATTATCTCATATTTCTTTTCTAGGATATATGTTAAGAAAATGTATAGAAATCTTATCCACTTTCAATCGACAAGTTAGATTGTTTGGACAGAAGATTGATCTCGTGGATCATCATGAGAAACTGTTGGAAGATGTTGAGAATTTGAGACTTGAGCAATCAGATGTTTCATTGACTGGTGAAGTATGTGCTTTACCACTATCTTATCACCTTTCAACAAACTTTTACTTGCTAGCATCTTCTCAGTTTTTATTGGGATTTTGTTTGACTACATAAGAGTTGTTTCTGTATATTTTGGGTAGGCATGTATCAATGTAGTAAACCATTATTGTTGTTGAATCAGTCACTGATCAAATGGATCAGTGGATCGTTGTACATCTTGGTTGGAACGAGTCATTGTTGCTTCACTTCGTTTACAACTATGACTGTAAACAATTGTCATTGTCTAGAATCCAGAGGAAATATGTTGTTGATGAGTGTGAACTGTGAAATGGCCGACGAATTTAATAATTTAAGAAACAACGAAGGGGAAAAACTAGCATCTGAAATGATAAGCCCAGAATACTCAATAGTGGTTTTCATTTAAGTTAGTACAATCATTAAGGAAGCCCAGAATAAGAACGTTTATCAATTGCTGGTTGCTGTGATTTGCGAGAAAGATAAGATTATACGGTTGGAGAAGATAGAACTGACATAGGATGTATGTGAGTAATTTTTTCATTGTCAACTTATTAGTGATCTAGAGCTAGGATAACTTCGGATCTTCACCCTGTAGTTGACATTTGTTTTCTTCTTCGCCGGCTCTTCCGTCGAAGATTACGAATCTTCTCTTGCATAGACTCAAGGCTAGAAAAAATGAGACTATTTCCCAGGCCTACACTTCTCCTGTTAATAACCTGCAGGATCAAAGAACAGCAAGTATAGAAGATAACCACTTTGATAACTTCTTTAACGTGTCCGAAGATTGCACCAACATTACTACTGAAACAAGTGAAAGTGCTACCATTACTGAGAGTGCTACGAATGCAAGTACTGATTACGTGATTGATAGTTTGGACACAAGTTTCACTAGCACAGGAGATAACTGGACAAATGTGGTTGACGGCCACGTTCATATTGGTGAAGGGAAGAAAGAGGGAACTGGAAGAAAAGATTGATATGCAGATGATGGATTTTAGATTAGTTGACGCATTGGGAACTTCTTGTCATTACAGTTCACCATTTGACATAATAGAGAAAATGATGCAACCAATGGAGAAAGAGGAATCCGGTGACGACCCAACATTGCCCAGAGAGACCATGAAGAGAATAACGTATGAACATAATTTCTCAGCTTCCCCATATGCCTTCAATGGAGTGTTTAAGCAGTTACCATAACGATATTCACAAAGAGTTGGCGCAGGTGGAAGAACAATTAGCAGCTGAAAGTAGTCCACAAGCATCAATAGATACTGCGGGGTCATCTTCTAATTCTTCCTGTTCATCGAGCAAGGAAGCCGGCGAATTGTCTCCTCCGAGCTCTATTGATCCACTTCACCATTTGAGTAGATAGATTGAATCAGCTAATCATTGACTCGAGCATTCAAGTATTCAGAATTTTCCTCAACTCAGGTTATATGGATAACCCTAGAAAGCAAGGCGCAACCCAACCCCAGAAAACATTGGACAACAACCAGAATTTCCTTTCCATTGAATTATATAAAAATAATTAATTAACATATTTATAATATTTAATTTAATTTATTATATTATTTATATAATAATTTAATAAAATTACGATTTATTTATATATATATATATTTATTTTAAAATTATCAAATAAATTAACAAATATAATAAATAAATAAATATACACGTAATAGTATAATATTATTAGTTATATAATTATAATATAAAAAATTAATTTTTTTATAATATAAATGTTAATTCAAATAATAATATAATATTTTTAAAATAATTTTTTTGGATAATTTTTTTTATTGAATATTTTATTTACGTATTTTATTATTTATGTGATTTAATATTAATAATATAATTTTTAAAAAAATTTTAAAAATTATAAATTAAAGAAAATAAGAATCGGAAAATTCGAGAAAAACTTTGAATTTTAAGAAAAATTAAAACTAAAATTAATTTTGGTAAAGAGGGCAAGACCAATTTATTATTTGACTGATTGTGAATTATGATTGATAAATATAATGACCTAATTAGGTGGTGGTGCTGCAGGGTTAAGTTTCAATCAATCAAAGCAAATGAGATTTTGGTAAGACAAATCCATCAAAGACGAAAGCTTCAAGTGCTGCATGCAATACCTACAAGCCATGGAGATTAAGATCAAACCATTAATTCATCATGATTAATAAATACCTTTATCTGGTTTTAGATCATCAGCTCCTCAGTTTTGTTTAGCGTAGATTATTGCGAGTCAATATCGTGAAGGCATGTAGGTCAAGATTCTCCAATGACATTTGCCTAATCATGTAATTAACCTAAGAGAAATCTTGATTACTCCATCCACTTTACTGCAATCATGCATGAATTCTCGTCTTTCTAATGCAATTTTTTTCAAAAAGCCGTCCGACCCATCTGCTTAAATCATGTTTTATAGCAGTAGAACCAACCAACTTTTCTGCTACTTTTATCCTTGAATATATATATATATATATTAAGGAGAAAATTTATTGAGCAATTAATGGCAATAATAAAACTGCAGGCCACGTCCGAAAATGGGAGAGAAGTATCGAATGATAATCTAGGAATTTGCTACGACGGTCAAATGAATGCAGCAGCAGTCACGAAACCTGGAAAATGGAGGAGATTCCTCCTGCTTCTCTCAACCATAGCAGGCAATGAGTCGCATGAACAGGCAGATGACTGGCTAAATATTTCATTTCTGTTGTTTGTTTAATAATTGTAATGAGACCGGAATTCTCACCCACATAGGCACACATTTCGTTGTATCCAGTTTGACCTGTTAAATGATGATGGCTTTTGAATGTCACATTCTCTTGTTTTATCTGTTTTCCATCTTGTTCCTGCAAGCATTATCTTCATAAGCAGTAAAAACCTAGTCAAAGCCTCATCCTCGAGGCCTAGCAGATATGCTGCCAACGTTTTTCAAAAGCAGAAAAACACAACCGATCAGGGAAATGCATCAAAGCACGTATGGTATTTTCAGTGAAGAAAGTTTATAATAAAAGCAAGAAATGGAGTTGAGACAAAGTTATTGAAGCCACCACCATCATCATCGCACACAGCTTTATTAGATGTTGGCTATTGTTTGAACAAGTCTATTGATTAATTCTTCTAGAAAGGTAAGTGAAAGGTCAAGAATTAAGCAGATAACAAGTGTGGTTGTTCCAAGTGTCAAGTTGTGCTGAGTTGGGAACTGTTAAGGTCTGATCAATCTTATATTAATTTGTCACATATGTTGAAGAATTCATGAACAAAGGTGAGAGAAAATATTGGGATTATATAGTGGGAATGATGTGGTCCAAATCTTAAAAACAAAACTTAGGCTCCACATTAATCATACTGCCTGATCAGCACATTCCAACAACAAATGTTTATCCTTAAAATATATTGAAAAACCCACCTTCCCCGGTGCATGAACATTGGCCCATCTCCCATCTCCACTACCATTAATCATGTTGACAAAAGATGAGGCACAAGAAAAACTGGCTACCACTAGGGCTTGTTTTGTTTCAATGAAATCTCATCAAAAACCAAATATGACCATAGAGAGATGGAATAGAAGATTCTGATTCTAATTCCTTAGGACAAATTATCAATAGGGTAAGTCTACTCATTAGTCTTTTGTTTCTACTTTCCATATTGCAACGCAAATTTTCTTGATGGCCGGTCATGAAGCTTCTCTCAAAGTTATAGTTGTAAACCAGCAGCTTTAACTTAAAACTATAGTTTGTAAAATGAATTCATTTGCATATGCTTTCCTTGTGACGACCACAATTAATATTTTAATAAGTGTGGAGTATGGTGTTCCAACATGTTTAAAGCATAAGCCTTATTCAATGATCTTAAATTAAAACATGGTAATGATGAATGTGATTAACATTGATGATGTTTTAAAATCTTCTTCTTCTTTTTTTTTAATCAAGATTTGACCAAAACCTACAAGAAAAGGCCAATCATCATCAGATACGAATACTCTCTTTTGGTGATGTTTAAGCCTTTCCCACCTCCTATTTGACTTCAAAAAGATTCTAGTTAGAGACCCCAAAAATATAAATAAAATAAAAAAGAAAAAGAAACCAAAATAACCATCCATGTATATCGTATGTGTTTGACAGATAGTCAATGGAACATAAAGTGATGTATCCTTGCCCCACTTTGAAATATGCCGATCATTTTACACAGACTTCATGACTCCAAATAGAGACTCGCTCTTTCCTTTCATTGATGTGGCTTCATTGTCATTGTTATTTAATTTTCTTTTAAGGCAAGCCTCAGGTATAATCTTTTTCCCTTGAATATCACCTCCATCTTGTATACCCTTCTTGAGAATAAAGAACTAGACAGAAAGAACCTCAGCAAACTAAAAACTAAGCTCTCTCCTCGTTTTTTTTTCTCTTCGTTTCTTTTTTTCCCTCTCTCTGCAATAACTACAGTTTCTGCTACAAATACCTTCACTCTCTGATATATCATAACACTGAACCTCCGTATTCTTTCTCTCTCATATGCTTCTGCTTCTTTCTTACTCAATATCTTATGGAAGAAACAGATGAGTCCAATGCAAACAAGAAATGCAATACCAAAAGCAAGAGTAGTTTCAGAGGCAGAACTAATCCTCACAAGCATCAGTACCAGCATCAGTTATGGCAATATTCAAATCATTTTGGGTTTTGTAACCAAACCCAGTATCCAAGTTACTACCCAGCTCTGCTTCCTTTACCTCCTCCTATTCCTCTGCCGTTTGCTTTAACTCCGCCTCTTCCTCAAAACCAAAGCTTCAGATCAAAAACCCATTTCCACAAACCTTCATGTAAACTTAGTAATCCTCCTCTTGCTACTTCCTCCGATACCCTTGTCCCTGTTGTAACAATTTCTCCAGGTAAACCAATATATTTGAAGTTCTATTTTTTTTTCTTATATTTTTTATTGGTGTTTTCCTCTCATCTGTTTCCCTTGTCTGTCCTTCTGAAATATAAATACGGTTATAGCTTGAAGTTCTCCGTCGAACGAAATGTTAAAATGCAGAGAAGCATAGGATTCTGTGTACATACTGAGGAATCTCCCTCAATATTAAAGCAGATTGATTTTTTCTTCTTTTAGTTGTTTGTTTTTGTAGGCTTTTGTAATCCAAACTCTCATTTGTTGGCAGGTTTGTCATATTTGTTCTTCATTTGCCTGTGTGTGATACAAAAAAGGGAAATATAATTCTTTGTTTCAATGCCTTTCTTCTACTTTTTCATTTTAATCTGAGAAGTTTGAGTTCTCAGCACTAAAGATAATCTTATTGTCCAAAATGATATTTCTTGCTTGTTTTGATATATGAATCTCAAGTACTGGCATGTTGTTAATCGTTAGCAGCTTTTAAGTACTTCAAACAAAATTGCTTAAATTAGATTAATAGTCTACCATATCAACGTGTAGAAGTTCTATCTCTGACTCAGTATTTCTTTCAACTTACGCAAGCAGCTTCTGAGGGACTTCAAAGGAGAACCAAAGTTGGAGTTATTGGAGATGATGGAAGACGAATCATGGGTGCCAAAACACAAGCCCTTGTGGTTGCAAGAAGACCAGATTCTGGCGGCATGGAAGGGCCAGTTATATCTCTCCTTGCCAATCATTTTCTTGTCCAATTTGATCCATCACAGAGAATTTTCCATTACAATGTGGAAATGGCTCCCAGTCCCTCCAAGGAAGTTGCTCGAATGATCAAACAGAAACTGGTAGAGAACAACTCTGCTATGCTTTCTGGTGCTTTTCCTGCATACGATGGCAGAAAAAATCTTTATAGCCCTGTTGAATTTCAAAATGATAGGCTTGAATTCTTCATTAGCCTCCCAATCCCTACAAGCAAGTCGGCATTACCCTCTGGAGAATCCAATGGATTGAAACAGAAGCACCATCAGCTTAAACTATTTCGAATAAACATCAAACTTGTGTCAAAGTTTGATGGAAAGGAATTGAGTAACTATTTGAGCAAAGAAAGTGATGATTGGATCCCGCTTCCCCAGGATTATCTCCATGCTTTGGATGTTGTCTTGAGGGAAAACCCAAGTGAGAAGTGTACCCCTGTGGGGAGATCACTTTATTCAAGTTCAATGGAAGGTGCTAAAGAAATCGGAGGAGGAGCTGTTGGATTGAGAGGATTCTTTCAGAGTCTTAGACCAACACAACAAGGACTAGCTCTCAATGTTGATGCCTCTGTTAGTGCTTTCCATGAAAGCATTGGAGTAATTCCTTACTTGCAGAAGCGTCTCGAGTTTCTTAAAGAACTTCCTCAGAGGAAGACGAGAGGCTTGAGTGGTGAAGAAAAGAAAGAAGTGGAAAAGGCTCTGAAGAACATCAGGGTCTTTGTTTGTCATAGAGAAACAGTTCAGAGATACAGGGTTTATGGATTGACTGAGGATGCTACTGAAAATCTCTGGTTTGCAGACAGGGATGGGAAGAATATAAGGCTCGTGAGTTACTTCAAGGATCAGTACAGTTACAATATACAATTCAGAAATTTGCCATGTTTGCAGATCAGTAGGAGCAAACCATGTTATCTTCCTATGGAGCTTTGCATGATTTGTGAAGGCCAGAAGTTTCTTGGGAAGCTTTCGGATGATCAGACTGCAAAAATACTGAAGATGGGCTGTCAAAGACCAAAAGAACGAAAAGCCATTATAGATGGGGTCATGAGGGGACCTGTTGGTTCAACAAGGTAACTTCAAAACTAGTTAAACTTTATAAGATCTTCACTAGAACTCTGAAATTTTTTTTTCCCTCTAGCTGTTTCTAAGAAATTAAATTTTTTTGCTTAACAGTGGCAACCAGGGAAGAGAATTCAAACTTCACGTCTCAAGGGAAATGACAAGATTGAATGGGAGAATACTTCAACCTCCCAAGCTAAAGCTTGGTGATGGTGGTCTCATAAGAGATCTAGTTCCTTTCCGCCATGATCGCCAATGGAACTTTCTTGACAGCCATGTCTTTGAAGGAACTCGAATTGAGAGGTGGGCACTGATAAGTTTTGGTGGTACCTGTGATCAGAAGTCCACCATTCCAAAGTTCATTAGCCAGCTATCTCAAAGGTGTGAGCAACTGGGTATCTTTCTTAATAAAAGTACGGTTGTAGGCCCTCATTTTGAACCAACCCAAGTGCTTAACCATGTTTCTCTATTGGAATCTAAACTCAAGAAAATCCATGAAGCAGCCTCAAATAATCTTCAGCTGCTCATTTGTATAATGGAGAGGAAGCATAAAGGGTACGCAGATTTGAAACGAATAGCAGAAACAAGTGTTGGGGTTATAAGTCAGTGTTGCTTGTACTCTAACCTTGGAAAGTTGAGTTCACAGTTTCTGGCAAATTTGGCTCTCAAGATCAATGCCAAAGTTGGTGGATGCACGGTAGCTTTGTACAACTCATTGCCCTCTCAGATACCCCGTATCTTCCGGCTTGATGAGCCGATAATCTTTATGGGAGCTGATGTGACTCATCCTCACCCACTAGACGATGTTAGTCCATCTGTTGCTGCAGTGGTTGGCAGCATCAACTGGCCAGCAGCAAACAAGTATTCGTCCAGGATGAGGTCCCAAGCACATCGACAAGAAATTATCCTAGACCTTGGTGCAATGGTAGGTGAATTACTTGATGACTTTTACCACGAAGAAAACAAACTTCCCAAGAGAATTATCTTCTTCAGAGATGGGGTAAGCGAAACTCAATTTTACAAAGTGCTACGAGAGGAACTGCAATCCATTAGAGAAGCTTGTTCAAGATTTCCTGGTTATAGTCCTCCAATCACGTTTGTAGTAGTACAAAAGAGACATCACACAAGGTTATTTCCATATGACAATGATCCATCTTCAGGTCAGAATCAATCTTTGGATGAAAACATTCCTCCAGGGACTGTTGTAGACACCGTAATAACTCATCCGAGGGAATTTGATTTCTATCTTTGTAGCCACTGGGGAGTAAAGGGAACAAGCAGGCCAACACATTACCATATTTTGTGGGATGATAACGAGTTCACTTCTGATGAACTACAGAAGTTAGTTTACAATCTATGCTACACATTTGTAAGATGCACCAAGCCTGTTTCATTGGTACCTCCTGCTTACTACGCCCATTTAGCCGCATACAGAGGTAGACTTTACCTTGAACGTTCGGAGTCAGCAACTTTTATTGGAAGCACTTCTACAATCTGTCGAGCTGCCCCTCCAAAGGCAGCGCCTCTACCAAAACTTAGTGAGAATGTGAAGAAGCTCATGTTCTACTGCTAATCGTTCTTGTAGCATTATTGCATATCTAGAATTCTTGAATTGTATGCCCTGTACACTTGCATTCCACAGAAATTTAGTTCTCTATACATCAAGATTAATCTCTATAGCTAGCTGCTTTCAGCAATAACAAGTGTTTGTGAGCTACTCCAAGTTTCAATTGATGCTAATTGGACAAGGGTCTTAGTAAATCAAGCAGATTTTTGTAAGTCACTTTATTAGCAAGAAAAAGACATCTTTCTAGTAACTCTAATAAAAGCCAAGAGTATCTTTAAAAGTTGGGTTAATGTGAAGACAAAAGCCAACTTCTGTTTATTAGATACACACAAAACAGCCAAAAAGTTTTCTTCAAAGGAATGATTACTTCATGAAGTGTTTTATGATCAGCCCCACAAACAATTTTCAGTTGTTCCGCAATAATTGCTGAATAAAACATACTTTCATCGATCAACAATTAAATGAAATGAACGCTAATTTATACATGAACATATTGACCAAAAATGGTGTAGTAATGACCATATATGATGAGTGGGTGTGTGGGGAGGGGGGGGGTTGACTCTGAGGCTGAAAAATTTTGTCAATGACTGATGAAACAGATTGTTCAAGTAACACCAAGTTATAGGCAAAAAGGTTATCCCTCGCTTCTGAATGCAACAAAAACTGTGTCATTACAGTAACTCGGTGCATATATACTGCTATAACATAACCTTGAAAACATAACCAGTCACATAAAAAATGGAAGAACAAGCACAGAGATAGGATCTAGCTGTTGCTGCTGGGAAGTTTTGGGACCATAAAAAGAAATTGAATTTAAAAATAAAAAAAATCGGATTAAAATCTTCAAAATCCTGTATCTTTGTCAGTGTATATTATGTCTATTTTCAATGCATGCATTAGCTTGAAGAAGGGGTGACAGAGTAGCCAGAGTTAGAAATAAATAATAACATTCATACCCCTATATTTTTCTATATTTTCTTAGGCGGAAAAATAATGTTAACATATCAAATAAGTTCCCTAATGGTTAATCATTTAAAATACCTAAATACTCCTTCCACTAACGTGGAATTTTACTTGAGATTAAAGGTATTTCGAATTTTTTTTCAATAAGAATTATATCCTTACGAAATCCTTAAAATTCAGGGACTTGAATGCTATTATCCCATAAACACATTCAGACGCAAAAGAGAACAATAAATAAAGCCACTCAAACGATGATGATGATGTTGAGGATGACCCACCAAGGGGAAAGAGTGGGGAAATGAGTACCGTAACCCAACTCATCAGCTACTGAGTGAGCCACTGGCAGCCATTAATGAGAGCAGAAAGGAACAAAACATGAGCCAAGAAGAAATACAGGGGGTTTCCCAAGTGAAAAAGCAGCCGACTCTGACTTTCGACTTTCCCTTTTGTCTCTTCAGCTTTTCTCTCTCCTCATCTGCCTCAGCGTGTGGCCCTTTTCACCTCACTTGACTACACCACCACCATTTAATATCTCTCTTTTACCACAGAGTCCTTCGTTTCCAGTATCACCCATGTCACCCACAAGGGACAGATAAAACACTGAGAAACAAGCGTGGGTATTCACAGAAAAGTAGGGACCAGCGATTCAATCAATCCAGTCATTCTCTGACACGTGGCACCATCTTGTCCGATCGATCCCCCTCGTCTGTCTTGCTTCTTCTCATTTTCTTTCTATCCAATGATCGTCATTAAATTAATTAAACCGAGTTAATTTAATTATTAAATAAATACACGTAAAAAGTATAAATTCAATTTACTAAATTACTAATAAAATCACATTAATTCTGTCAAAATCAAAATAAATTTGCAGGATTGGCAAGGCAAAGTGGTGACGCAACCCGATTCCTTTTGTCGGTGACGGAACATAAACACGACACCACCTTCCGTCAAATCATAGTCTCATCCCCACCATCAACCCAATCGTTATTGTTTTTACTGTCAACTTCCAAATGATTCTCTCATCTTATCCTCCGTCGATCGAATCTAACGGACGGCATCATCCCTTGCCCTAACGGTGCTATTAATGAGGACAAAGGAAAGGACATCAACAGTCAGGCAGCCGCGTCAGATCACAATGAATGAACAGCGGAAACGAGCAAAGTGTCCAATCTCAAATTAACAATATCTATACACGATAATCTGATCGCTCTGATGATGTGAAGTGACTAAAGCCAGCCAGCATCTTTTATCGGACAAAGGTTTCTAAAACCTGGCCCAGGGGAAGCTCTGATATCAGCTGTAATTAGTATGGGTTTTTGAATAGTTCCAGCCCGACCCAGCCAGCCCACGTCGAGGATCGGCTCGCTGAGGCCACTCACTTTTGACAACCAATCAATTGGAAGAGAAGATACCCAAATGGGCCGAATCCACTTGCCCATTATTTTAGAAGGATACATCTCAACAGCCACTTCTGAATCATTGGGTTGAAGACAAGATATGCAAATATAAATTCAGGGTTGTAAAACACAAAATTGAAATGCCAGTAATTGGGGAACCAAAATGACAAGCATACACTCGAGTACGTAAAATGTTAGAAAATGGGCTCCTGTACAGAAGTCTCAGCCGGAAGTTGGAGCAACTCTCGAATCCCTTCACACACCTGAATGCAGTAAACTACTAATTACTAGGAGTAAACCAGCTGGCAAAAAGAAGGAAATCTTGGTTTATATGAGATATCATGTGCAACCAGTTAAGGATTGTCATAAAGTACTCATAATGAAGAATTCACATGCAAATTTGATGTAAAACTGTTCATTCACATTTATTTTATGTAATCCAATCTTGCCTTCTAGATTTGGCTGTCTTCGATTTAAAGCATCTAATATTTGAGCTATTCAAGCAAATTCCATAAAAAGACCAAAGATCCGCTATATATGAACATACCAGCTTTATCTGCGCTTTAATTGATGCAATAAGTCGAGTATACTCCTCTATTTGCCTGCATAGTGCAATTCAGAAATGTATCAAGTTTGACATTTCAATGGAGTTATCCAGAGATTGAAAAAGAAAAATGTTTGTCAAAATAGAATGGAGCCAAAGAGAAAAGGAAAAAGGGCAATTGGAGAACTGATGTTTGGACACTTGGCTAACAATAGCCCAATAGCCCCCTACAAATCAAGCACCAAGAATCTTTCCAGGAGAATGATTTGGAAGGACCAAAATAGCGGTCTCTACAGAAAGTCCATCAGTACGTCCAGAACACAACTTCACAACAACAGCATCCTTGTCAGTTTTATTGGTTATTTTTACCCAATTATTTTTATTCTGCAACCAGCAGGTTTGTTTTACTGGCAGTTTTAAAGAAACTTGTGACAAACCCACATTGATTATTTAAACCAAAAGATTTATACCCGGCTATCTTTTCTTCCCTTTGTGATATGTAATTCAAAGCTTCAGACCAGGTGAACTCCACATGGAATCCAAGTCCAATATCCACAAATATGCGCTGTGTATCTGGGCTGCATCCCCCTCCCCGCATCCAAAAAGAAAAGAAGAAAGGATATCAAATTGCTAGGCTAAAAGAAAATAAAAAAGAAATTGGGAAGATAATCAACTTTCCAAGTTACAAATTCAGACCAAATATATTATATAGGCATGCATTTACAATCACATCTATGAAAGCAACATTAACCACCAAAAAGGCATACAAAAACTTACACATCAGCTTGCATGTATACTTCAGAGCCAAGATTCACCAATGTCCTAAGACTTGTCACACTATTCTTCTCTAAATTCTCTATGTTTCTTCGCAAATCTAAGCTACAAGCATTAGCATTAAGTAACACAAATAAAATGAAGCATCACTCAATTGGTAGGTTGCAAAGATTCTATCAGATCATACCCTCTTCCTTCATTAAAACCTTCCAAAAGAAAAAAAAAGGGGGGGGGGAAAATGAACAATAATGCTCTAGTTTCAAGGTCTCTTTCGGGATTTTTTTTTCCTTTGAACTATACAACTGGTTGCTTTTGAGATATTAATTGCATACAACCACAAGAAAGACAACTGAAAAACCTTAATATAGTGAGTCATTCGAAAGAACTTTGCAAACGATTATTATGAACTTCTCTTTTCAAGATCTAATCGAAGCCTTAAAAAGGCATACTCAATGTTAAAAAAATTTACTTGACCAAAAAATTTGAATTTCTTACTTGTCCACAGAAAAAAAAATTGTCGGAAAGAAGAAGAAAATCAAGTTATCTCTCAACAAACATGAATAGAAGGATACAAAATCTTTTGTTTCTCAAAGACCTTGTCCCTGCAAAGTAAACCAAAGTAGCAGTGAATTTCCATAGAACATTACTTAATATCAAAGTGCTTGAGCCAGTTATTAAGTTTCAATCAAAAAATGACGAGGCACCCCCCATATTATATTGAACTCAACGTGCAGATACTTTGTTCTCGACACTAGTCGAATTTAATTGTATTTCATGATAAAGCTACTAAACAAGCATGGTTAACATGAATACCCATATTTATACCACCAATCATCATAAGTTTTTCCAAATGTAAATACCAGATGCTTGTGCAAAAAATAAGCCTTGTATAAATTTTTTCTGCTGACAATAGCCACGTTATGAGACATTCTAAACGTACCGTTCAGCGATAGCACGCATAAGGTCTGGTTTCAATCGACGATCAACGAATTCCTCGAATTTCCGCACTTTCTCTTGGCGGTAGTGATCCATTTTTCAGTCCGACTGAAACAGTACAAAATTAAACTTGAGCCCACATCAAAAATTCCAAATGATATAAAAATACGTCAAGCTATGTGGAAAATTGCCGCAAAAATCTAGCAATGGACTATCCAAGATTCCTAGTCTCCATCTCTCTATGATAGTACTAAGTGTTCCAGAAAAGATTCAACGACAAACTAGTGATTGCAAGAAAACAAAAACGTTTCAGTCAGGCATTTTATCGAGCAGATCAAGGACACGATCCCGCTTCAAAATTAACCAGTACCAACACCAAGCTTGTACGATGAAGAGGGTAAACTATTGACGGAATAAAAGTTCCAAAAAACATGCAACTTCGTGTTCCGAATTGTTCGGGCTATTGTTTTGCCGTGTGTTTCGATGAACATCGATTGGATGTTACCTTCACTGCAGTGCCTTCAGTTGTGATGTCAACTCGAAAAACAGGCCGTGGGTGGGCTCATGTTAAATAGCCAATGGATCACGGAGGACGACCAAAGTCAACCGAAGCATCCGTACTTCTCGGGTTACCAAAACGCACCGTTTTTGCTCTTCTTTTGTCAAATCCAACATACGATCTTAGGTCGTGACACTTGCTTTCAAGCATGCTAGTCAGGTGTTCTAGTTCCAGAGTGAGAGAGGATTTAACCATTCCTAACACAAGCTCATTGAAGGCTGGAGTCATCTTCTTAACAAGATCGAGGTAAATCAAAATTAATAGTATACGAGTTGTTGAAATTAACCCTAAAATATCTCTGCATTTGATGGGTGTCATGCCAGCTGGAACATGAGCCCGTGACACCTCCCATGGTATAAACCTGATGCCCAAACTTTTGATCTCTCCGTGGATACCTGGTATCTTGGCCCATCCTTGGCATCATCAAATCTCTAACATCAATAGCCTGAATATGCGCATATGCAGACTCTCTAACATCAATGAGTGTGCAAGGGCTGGGAAATGATCAATCTCCTGCATGCATTTCAAATCACTTGGCAAAATCATTTAGATACTGATTCTTGTAATCAGGGACAGTGGATCAATAGAGAAATTAATAGTTGGCTGTAACAAAGGAGCAATCATGCGTCCTGGATGCATTGTGACCAAGTGGATGCCATTTGTTTTTGCAAATCAACCTTCTCCAGCCATGGACCTATGAAACCTGAAGCTCCTGTTATACAAACTACCTTCCCTTCTCCGGTATTCATTCTCTCTCTGTCTATGATTTGTGCTAAAGGAATGGTCAATGGTTGGAAACATATAAGCAATCGAGATATTGGTACTCACAAGAATCCTGAAAATCCAAGTAGTTGGAGATGAAGGAGAAGAACGAGTGTTTAAACTTGGACTGACACCGAGACAAGAAATGCATTCTCTTCTGGCAGACCATGACTCATTGTCCAAGTGCCATGGCAATGAAAATGCGGTAATTGCATACGGTAATGGATGTGACAATCAACTGAGCGCGCAAAAATGTTAATGATCGAGTAGTTGTTCAGGAGGATTTCTTTATTGAAATTCAAGGTCAAGCCTGTACTATGGCAATCCCAGATGCAATACCTGAAGAGATACGAGGCCTTATAATCATCCTGTAAATCCGAACAACCCCGGCTAACAACGAAAGCATAACAAGAATGATCAAGTGTTCAACAAGATTCTTGCGACTATGGTATGGAATACATTAATTTTCAAACTGGAATGCAGTTTTATAATAAAATAGTTCAAATTGTTTCAGTTTTGTTTTGCAGAATTTAAATTCTCAGGGAATAAACGTTGAAGCTGAGACAGAAAAGACATGCAATCGCACTCATAATTGGAACTCTTGTAGCGATGAAACTTGAGTTCAAGAAAATGATGGCGAACTGGGTTTCGCGGAACGTGAAAAGGTATCAAATCAACTTAAGGCATAACATTCAGCGATGGAGGATTTCGAGTGGACTTCCTCATTGTTTGTTTCTCCTACATATTTCTAAGAGAACCCCATCAAATTCGAACAAGACCTCCTACAAATATCTGTAATTTCCTCTGTATGCAGTTTTCACAGCGCCAATTTATCCTAAATCTTTTATATACTCATTAAATTTGTAGTTTTGATAACAATTTCTTTTTTTTTCTTTTTTTTTATCCAGAAATTTACTGTCACTCGAACAACAGGCTGCAGCTCAAAGAACAGGCCAAACGAAGTTCAGGTTGTGTCTCTCCCAGTAGACAACAGAAAATGGCATGTCCTTCAAGCTGTCTCGGATTCATCCATATCTGCTGGGCACAACATATTGAGCAAACTACAAAAGCTGGTTAGCTATACAGAGTCACAGACCGCCAAATGAACAGAAACGGGAACAAAAAGGGAGATTCAATAACAAATATCTGCAGACTTATATATTAATAACACTGGAGTTTTTACGTGGTAAAGAATATGTGATTTCCTTGCTAATGTAACTCGGCTGCACAGCCATTGAAGCAGCAAAAAAAATTACTACATGAAAGAATGCCTATAACTACTAGTTTTTCTGCACCGGACTTCTAAGCAATATGTGAAAAAACTGTGTTATTCAGTAAATTCGAAAGCTCAGGGATACTCCCTGAAACAAAAATGCCAAATTCTGAAACTACAGTCTCCTTGAAGTAAGCTTATTCACTTTTCAGAAAGAAATAACTTGTCTGATCACAAATTCATTGTTCAATTTTTTAACTATCACTCAAAGTCAGTTTTGAGGTTTAAGTGCACCAATGATACCAGAAATCATCAAAGCTCATGTTCTAACTATGTTATTTAATTCTTCACGAAAATGAAGGACTCAAACAAAGAAAGTTGGAACAATAAAGTAACTTTGTCTTATCTGGAAATGATGATGGGATACGAATATTTCATCAATGGAATTAATACACAATATAGCTTCCAACCGAACAGAGAAGTTGCAATTTCCTAAATTTTTCCTTCAAGGAACCCTGCTTCTTCCATTACTTCTGTCATTGTGAAACTCCACTTTCCATTTCACTTTACTCATCCAGCAGACCAATAAAAGACCATGTTTGTGGACTTGAATGCAGTATCTACGAAGGAGTGGGGTGTCATAGGTATATCAGGTGCCACAAACCTTGTACCTGAAGGTTTGCTAATCTGCCGGCACCCAATTCCTCATCTGTGGAGAAAGACTATGACCAACAATGAAATCTGCACTCCGTGATCACAGCTCCATCTTCATATTATTAACTTAAAGGAGTTCCAACGGATACATCAAACCAAGTCACAAGATGATATCACTGAACATCTGTAGATTCAGCAGAAATAGCTACAGTTTCTAAAATCGGCTGAGATTCACCATCCAAAGCATGCATGCTATGAGATTTGCAACTGAAGTAGAAAACTGCACTCATCATGGAATCAATAAGCACTACAAATGAGTACATTATCACCAAAAGAGGCCCTTCCCATATCCTCGAAGATCCATCCCCATAGCTTACTGTTGTTACTCTATGCTCAAACAACCCCTCAATAAATGCCATCCCAATTGTTGATATGAGAAATAGCAACAGACCCAGCTGAGTTTGCCCCTTAATCAAAACCCCGGACCTAAGTAATGCCCGTGGCCCTGAAACATCCTCCAACACCGAAATAACAATCCCAATATTACAAATGACAATAGCATTAGCATAAACAACTGAAAACGCCAATCCCACTATTATTGCCACATATAGAACTAAATCAGGCGAAGACCAAAATGCAGAAATTGCACTACACATGGCAACAAGAAGGACAAAAAACAACGTGAGCCAACCAACAATCACCATACATACCCACAAATAAGTTAACAAAAGCCTCTTCCAAATCTTACTAACTATCACCAAAAATTTCGAAATGACGATCTGTTTCTTCCAATAAGTACAGGATACAGAGTAAACAACCGCAGATTTTGACAACAAGGACAATGTAGCAGACAAGGGGAAGCACATTGCCAATGAAAGAGCCATTTCAGAGAACTTATGACATGACTGTTTGATAAAAGACCTCAATGGAAGACCACAAGCGTTTGCAACTAACAAAAGCCTGTAAGTGATTTTCTTCACAATACTTTGATCGACAAGTAAATTTGATAAAAAAACAGCTGATACTGGGCAAATCAACACTGCTGCAGTAATCATAAATCCCGAAAAATTGAAGCGGAGAATCCTAACAGTTTCTCTCAAGATCTCTAAAGCACTCGATGTATGAAATTGGTGAGCATTGTACTCATTACCAGAATCCGATGATTCTAATTCAAGATTATCCCAATGGGTATCTTCAGATCCCTCCACTTTTACGTGATCCAGACTCTTTCTAGGAGAAGCAACATGATCCGAACTAATTCTAGGAGAAGAAACACTAGCGCCCACCATTTTGATTAAGATATCGTAAGCAGCTATAAATATACACAGCTTATGTACCCATCAGATCCTATATAACTGAAATTCAACATAGGAACCATAAAAAAGCCAACTTAGAGAGAGTTAAAAATGACAAAATCAGATCTGTTAACGTAAGAAAAACATGAGTTTCATGAAACCGAAACGGTGCCAGCGGCTAAGATAGTGGGTTAGAGAGCACCGATCATAAGTCTTCAACACTACTTTGACGGACTTTGGCAGAGATGGAATTTGTGCAAAACGTGCGGTTTGGGTTTTGCCCGCTGCCACTGTAGTAGGGTAGATTTGAGCTTGAATGCGTGATGGGTGTGGAGTTTTGTGTATTTATGGTCGCTCCAGTCTGGTATCCAGTATTCACTCGTTCAAGCTGCTTATGTTTTCGGTTTTGGGCTGCAAAGTTTGTACAAGGACACAATTGCGGTAGGAACACAACACAGTATAAAAATGTTATGGTGTGCTGTCTTAGGAGACAAATTGGGTTTGGAATATGGTCCAAAATTAGAGTTTTGGTTTGAACAATAGGATGACTTGCCTTCTTCTTACCAGCTACATTGACAGGTTTTCACACACGAAAACTTACAGCAATCAGTTTTGTCTAGTTAAGAAAAGTAACAAGATGATTGGTTATGCAGAGGGTGGATTGAATAGTAGTCGTCAAACCTCCTCCGACTCCGGTCATATGCTAAATCTTCTTCCATGTTTTCTTGAATATTAAAATACGCAATATAGAGGTAGCGTCATCGTGTATTATAGAACACGTGTCAAGCAAATATCAGTAAAATACCCATAACCAGCGATCGAAATAATTGAATAAATCCAGGGAATTCACTCGGCGCCACCCTCAAACGCCGAAGTGAAAAAATCGATGATCTCCTCAATTCTCTTCTTCTTCCGGCATTGTTTCTTCTCCGCCATGTCAACGCCGCGGCTTAGTCTCTGCATAATCAGATCCGAAACGAAACGTATAATAAAGGCACACTCCCGTCACTTCTCGGCTCTCTCATTTATCTTTCTTATGCCTGTAGCTTTCTCCATCGTCTTCTGCCCAACTCTTGAAGAACTCATCCTTGATTCCATCAAACACGACGCCAAAACTCTGCGTCGCCACTCTTTTCACGATTTCGCCCCTTAGATCGACCGAGAAAGCATTCTTTTTTCGATCTTTTACGCCATCTTTGCTATCGTTACATTACTCTGCGGTGTTGGCTCCGTCACCTGCAGCGTTTTCCACGGATTCTATGGCAGACCCGTCAAGCTTATATCTTCTCTCGAGTCAGATTTTTTATTTGCCTCTCCTGACTCTTGTTTGTCAAATAATTGTATGTGGGATTGTTGGATTTAATCAGTTTGAGTACTCTTTCCCATATTTTCTGGAGTTTTTTATAGTTCTTTAGATTGTTTTACTGTTGGTTTTGGTTTTTTTGCAAGTGAACTGGGCGTTGGCGTCTGTAATTGTGGCGTTGGAATGGAGCAGGGATTAGACCATTAAAAAGAAGTACTTATCTCATCAAGGAATATTGCTATGTGGCTTTGTCTATGTACTTGTATTATTCATTTGGAACGGCTGGGAAACAGCTATTGTTTCTCGTAATGCAGAAAGTTGGGAGAGTCGGGGATACGTGCTACTGATATCGTTTATTACAACCGCACTTGCATCGTTGTCCCGCTACCTTTCTGCCACAAATACTGTGCTGTGTATGTATTGAAAGGCTATGTATGGACAACTTGCCCCGGAGATTGCCGAAGAATTTGGCAGGGAGTACGTGCGCTTGCCTTTTGATGATGAAAAAAGTACCTTTATCTCGTGTCTGTTGTTCATAATGCTTGATGGGTACTCGGGTTTGCTGCCTATCAAACAACTTGTGCCTGTCCTCATTAGTGTTTATTTCTTGATTGTAGCTTTCTTAGACTCCTGTGTAAAATAAATAAGTGTTAATAATGCAACAGAATGTGAGATTTTTTAATACAATCATCTCGGAGTTTATTGATGCTTGTTGACCAATGTTTTCTGAGTTGATCGCCGACTGTAAAAGCTTTGGATTTAAAGTTATGTACACATGGGGGACTGAACAGCTGCAGAGAGTGGACAGTCCCCCATTTGATATCAGCTTAACAAGGAAAAGGCCGAGTTTGAGGCAACATTCTCCGAGGGAGAATCCCACAAGAACAGGGAACTAAGTTGCTGAAAAAGGAAGAAATAGAAGAAAATGACTGGGTGGTGTCAAATAATGCTACCCTCGAATTTGGAACTTTTCTTCCCACAAAAAGCCTCGGTTTTGCCAATCTTTGTATCCAGCCTATGAGTAGAACTCAAAAAGATGAAGCAAAACTGCACACACCCCTTGAAGAATACAACATATAGCAACATGGGTTATCGGTAAATTCTTTACTTAAACTCCAAGGGATGCACTCAAATTTTTATTAGAGAAGCCATCCAAACACTGAAGAATCCACTTTTAGCAACCCACGTTGGTAGTACGATCCAGTATTGTAGTCAATAGATCAGTAAAATCGTCTTCTATGTCGGTGCCAGATGCAAGTGCCATGAACCAGAAACGGCATTGAAGCTCAACCAGAAAACAACTGCTCATCTCCACGGCACCCGAGTCCTAGGATTTTTTTACAGTCCTTGTCATGTCTTTTGACTTGATTACAATCTGAAAGCCGATAACCAATTCAGTCGGGAAGAGCTGAGTCTAATATGTTGGTCCTTCAAATATTTAAGCCAACAAATGAAAGAATGATCAAATTTTCATCAATGTAATTAAAATGAACCACTGTTCTCATCAACAGTCCATGGGTCAAAGCTTTCTATTCATAATGTGGCTAGATGAAGATGGTGCTTTCAATTTAATAATGCTTTCATTAAGCCTCTCGTCATGATCATTGTTGAAGAGAAGATTGCTCCAGTTTGTTGACCTATGGACAAGTCTGGTGGGAACACGATCACTATCTTCCCCGCCAGATGCTTCATATCCATCACTAGTAGACCTTGACAGTGGAAATCCCTTCTGAGCAACCACACCACCAGCTGAGAGATCTGCCAGCCGCCTTGACTCTTCAGCTCCTGACGAGGACACCCGGAATGGCTGGATATCTGGAGAGTCTAGACTACTCTCAGGAGAAGAAGCAACAATGCCAGCTGAGCTTGACATTGCTCGACTTGTTTGGAAAGCACTCCGGGCTTCAAGCTGAAGAGGGGCTAAATTACTTGATGTCTCAGTGAAACTTTTTTCAACAGCTTTAGCTGAAACAATTGTTAGGGGATCCATAGGTAGGTCAGCCGGAAGACGCACACGCTTACTAGCTCGCCTTCTATTGTTGTCAAGCCTAGGGACCGTTCGGCGGCTGCTGCTCCCAAAGCTGCTGTTTTTTGCTAGCCCATAATGGGCTTCCCGTCTCACCACAGGCTGAAGGACTTTGGACTTCTTTCTTGCCTCTGCAGCAGCCTTTGAAACCTCCTCTGCATTCAACCGAGCCAATGTCCATGGACTAATCTTCACTGCTGGGTTCTTTTTCTTAATTGGTTCTTCTCCCACCATCTTTTTCCCTAATGAACTTACAGACCCAGTCTCTGGAGGAACTACATCAAACTGGAAAAAGAAAATAGAGCAAAATATCATCATTTCATTTTAAAATCTTCTTGATGTACTTTTCTTTTTAAATTAATGACTGCAAACTGGAAAAAGAAAATAGAGCAAAATATCATCATTTCATTTTAAAATCTTCTTGATGTACTTTTCTTTTTAAATTAATGACTGCAAAAAGCAGACGCTGAAAATAAAAGCTCATTTGAGAACTTTTTTTTTCTCATGCTAAAAGAGGACAAAAATAAAATGGCGACACAAACATCATTATTTACCATCTAAGTGGATTTGGCAATGACTCTCTTTAACTAACACAGTTATGCATTGCAATGATAGAGAACTCACGGTGATATTTTTCAATTTTTCAAATGATTTCAAGAATTTTAGAACGTAGTTGTTGCAGCTCAACTAATAGATATCCAATTCACATTTCAGATGGATAGATAATTGAAAACAACCCAAGCTTTAACCATAGAGGATTACATTTTTTTCCTCAATTGGAAATTATACTGTGTTTTAAAAACTCAAGGATGGAGATACAAATATATGCTGCCCAAGGAGGAAAATCATCTATTTGGGTGATCATAGCTTGTCAGTGTTCACTAAATCACAAGAATTTAATGAGAACTGATTCACGAGCATATTACATTTTCCATAGCAAAATAGTGAATAGGTCACTATTACCTGATCTTCTAGAAATAAGCGTGGAGGTGTACACCATGCCCCCCTGTGGAAAGTAGAAAAGGAGCTTGCACTGCTTAATCCAGTAAGAGAGCTGGCAATTGACATTTGTGGACTCTGCTGGCCTCCAACTCCTTGTTGCTCTTGGTCCTGCTCCCGTAGCGCAATAATGTAATCATACGTACTAATTCCCTGTGAAACATAAATAAATGACCTAATCATTTCAGTGACACTTCCACTTCATTAAATCACATGAGAAACTGCATCTGAAGAACAGAGCAGGTGCAAATTAAACAAGTTCTAAAAAAGGTGGCAGCCATCTACCTGGAGAAAAAGGCAGAAAAGGCATAAAATGCACTGTGCACAGCAAGCCTCAAAAGCAAGAAATGAAGAGGAACAAGCAAGGTTACCTTTTTTATCAGGAGTATGTGAAAAAAGAAGAGCTGAGCAAGCGGTAAGGTTGCAAGCATTGCCAAAATGGTACACACTGCCTGTAAGAGTGCAATTTTTTTTTGGTTAATCTAAGATAACAAATTGAAGTAGCGCTCAACAACAATGGATGCATATTTATCTGTCCAAATGCAAACTTGTGGATACATGCAAGGTAAAATGGCACACACATCCCAGCCAATTGGTACAAATAGCATATATATAATGATAAACACTTACCACCACAATAACAAAGGGAACCAAAGAGAAACTGCTTCCTAACTTGGAGGAGATATCCACAGAGAAATGCTTCCGCTCCAGAAAACAACAGATAAGCACAAGGATCCCAGTCGACCATTGTAGAATAAGCTGCAATCTCAAGCCCAATGTGGACAAACCATGTACACCTGTCAATAATCAACTAAAATGAAAATGACTTGAAAATAAAGGCTTACTGGTTTATCTCCAGGTTCTGGTCTGTTGCTTGTGGGAAAGATAGTAGCAATTCCAAATGGGGAAACTATCCAACACCAGGAATTGATAAAGAAAATGATATTGCACTGGGAACCAACCGATTTTACAATAGTAGAACAAATGGTTACCCCAACACTTTGTAAAAATCAAGACTAAGCAAGTGGCAAAAACAAATCATATGACACAATGGAATAAACATTCAGAAGACTAAGCAAATTTCAGAAACATTTCTGTGGGAAAATCATGAATTGAGAAATCACAGTCAAAAGCCTAGCCGAAGATGGTGATGACTACTCAATTAGTTTCCCTAATAAATGATGGGTATTTGCAACACTTGAACAAGGCTGGAATGGGTGAGGCCAATGAAGGATTTACACAGGACTTGAGGACATACTAATCAGTTGATGAGATGTTTTGCTCTCAAAAGATTCCAAGCAAACAGAAGACAGAAACTCGTGCTTACCAAGAGAAGAGCAGAAACCATTAGTGTAAAAAACTGTCGGTAATTCTTTTTGCCTATACAATTGTTAAGCCACTGCACAAAGCAAGGACAAGGAGGGTGTTAGAAAATCATCAAGGAAGAATAAATACAACAAAAATAAAAGATCCTATTTACCCTGCAGTGATGATCAAAATGGTCAACACATTTGTCACACACTCTACAGTGCTTGCTGTACTTGAAAACCTGCCAATTATTAACAAAGCTACACAATAAACAGGTTCTTCAATATAAAGTAGTCATCTTATCATGCATATACTGATCAAAGCAACAGGTGTCTCTTTAAAAAAGCTCTGGGTTAGACCCAAATTGGCATGCCTGACTTCTGCACAGAATCCCACTTGAGTGAAAATCTTAAGAGTTTGCCCTATTGGTTCCTTTCAATTATGGAGTGATAGATTATAAAACACAAAATTCTTGAGGAAAAAAAAAGTTAACTTCAGTCAATTTCAAATGTTTTCCCATACCTCAACTTCACACAAGCTGCAATAAAACATGCCATCTTCACTCATCTGCTGCTCAGAAGATTCCTCACTTGAACCAGAGCAATTGCAGATAAACGCACAAGGAGATAAAGACAATAACAAACATGATGAACACGGTGATGATGCATTTTTCTCCTGAATTTCAGAATCGGCATCTTTTGAAGTTGCATCTGCACCCATCTCATCCTTTTCCAGAGGTTTGCCTCCCTCTGTGGCAGCATTGGCATCATTAATTGATGATGTTGATTCACCACCCACTTTAGAATCCTTTTTCCGGGAAGACTTTCCACTGTCTGGAATTTTGATATACTTTTTGGACTTAAAAACTCCTGGGTCAGCAGGATCAGCTGCTGCACACCAAATATATAGGCCAAAGACACAAGCAATCTAGACAGAAAACAGGTGTCAGTGAATTTCTTCAAAGAGGAGGTCATCCCATGCATGTATTAGAATTGGAAAGAATACAAAACAGCAACTCGTATACCACATAGTTGATACACATTCCACACATAATTAATCAGTGTCAACGGATTGTCTACTGCTGTTAAATAAAGAGTTCAAATATTAGCTTCATATTGTTTTTTTTCCACTGGCCTTGTTTGTTTCCAATTAGAACTACGCAAGAAATATGCTGTTGTAAGTTCCAATAATACAAGGTTATGCCATCAGGATTGTCAAGACCATTAAACAAGGAATAAAAAAGAAAAGAACAGGAGCTGAAAGTACTATAAACGGATTATCTAAAATCACAGAATGGTTCAAAACTAAGTAAGTCAGCCGCAGATGAGACCATGAATTATTCATATGATGAGCTTATTCGCTCTTCGTCTTCAATAGGTGGATTCAGTGACAATTTACAGAAACTACTTTACATGACATCAATTTTGAAAACATTAAGAAGCAAATATAAAAGCAAGATATGAAAATCAGTGAAAACTAAGATGTGATGCTTTTGCCCAAACTAGTGACAAAATACGAGTATCCAAAGAAATCAAATTTGAAATTCAAATGGTATGAAATAAGTGTCTTCCAAAATATGCAAAGATAAAAAGACAACCAAACCATTTACCCTTATCAGCAAAAGTGACAGGTTCAGGATATACTTGCAAGGATCTATGTTTAAAATTGACAAATGACAAACATAATCCAGAAAGGGAAAGGAACTCAAATCTAAGAAGAAGAAGAAGATACATATCACAAATATAAAATGAAATGCATAGAATCAAAAACCAGCGAGCAGACAAAGTTGAGATCTCAGTTCATCAAAATTCAAGCCAATAAAATTTATTGAAATACACATAAGTAGTATAGAGAAAATATGAAATGGGTTATAAGAATATTGCTTCAAAAAAGAGTGCTTACAAGAGGAGTGTAGATTCCCGTTATAATAAGCTGAAATATCCTCTTCCCGACAAAAGGAGCAAAGAAAACATAGAAAGCAAACCCCAATGCCAGAAATACGGCAACAGCCACCACCTTCACGGACATGGAATAAACACTCAAAATCCGAACTTTTAAGAAGAAAACTGGTTATAACTAACAAATAACAAGAGTATAAACAACAACCAATACCTGGAGAGGATGATAAGGAAGTTGCCAGCCATGCTTCCTCATTTTTTGCTTAAATGTAGTAATCTGCAACCCAGAGAAGGAAAATGCAAAAGAAAAGCAAAGAAAAAGTAAAATTTGGCCTTTGTTTAAACCTTGCTTATTCTACATCACTTTCCCTCATTTTCCGGCGAAAAATAAAGATCACTCATTACACTATGCTACCAGCCGAATAAAATTTTTTCAAGGACATTTCTTTCATGGGTCCGTTCTCAAAAAGAGAGGAAATGAACCAAAATTAGAGAACTAGAAGGTGGTGAAGATAAGATAAATAAGACAGTGAAGAAAGCTTTGTCTTTGCTCTCTCAATCTCCACCCAACAACTAATCTGGTTTTGGGTTGTTACCTCGGAAGCTTTTTTACTTGGGCAAACAACAAAGATCTGTGCTTTGCGAGTGTCAGAGAAGGATAGGAGAAAACCAGACTTATTTTTCTTTTCACGCCTATAATTACCTCGCAAACCAACTCTTACTTTTCTTTTTTTTTAATTTTTTGTTTTTCTTGTTTCTAGCGTCACCTTTTCTCTGTGGCAAATCATGTGTCACGGACAGTTGTTTGGTTTCACTTTTGCGTTTCCCTTCTTCTTCAGCCACAACTACAGAACAACTCAACGCCCCTTCTCTGAGAGCCTTGTTAAATGGGTACACTTAATGCACCCCTGAATCCATCCTTGGTGTTTTTATCACTATTGTTAGCATTTTGGCTCTTCCCCTTCCCACTCCCTTATAAATTCTAGTGTGTATTTCTGTCGAATACGAGATGAAGGAGAGAATAAGGTGGATTATTGATTTGATTGCAATTAAATACCATGCTTTTGTGGAAAGAAATGGACAGAGATGGAGGGAACCCCACTTTATTTAATGGCATTTTCTGCTTTAAAG
Organism: Xylocarpus granatum; assembly: GCA_019650275.1. Lineage (NCBI taxonomy): Eukaryota > Viridiplantae > Streptophyta > Magnoliopsida > Sapindales > Meliaceae > Xylocarpus > Xylocarpus granatum. The sequence goes on from BNST01001022.1 coordinate 31,329, forward strand.
CTTTCTGTATCTATCATTTCCAGATGGGCATTGGGCATGCATTTTGGCTGAAAGCCTCCTCCTCCTCAGTACAATTAGACAAATACCTACTAATATTTAATGTTGTTCCTTTGTTTTCACACATCATTTGTTGTTATTGGTTTGGTTGAAATTTGGAGTAGTTGATGCCTATGGCTATAAGAACATGAAACCAAGCCATGTGGGCAGGATCTACATGCCTATTCTATTAACTTGGCTTATCCTTTGAATCTGATTAGTCATTTTCCCTTTGTTAAAAGTAATAATGTCGCCTTCCCGTGAACAATAAAAAACATATGAAAGTGAACGTAATTAGCTCTTAACTGAATGGTCTGTCCCTGTAATTACAATTACAGTGAAAGAGTTCAAAGCGGTCTTCTTCTCTGTGCAAGTCAAAAAGGTTACATCATTGAATATTGACAGCACCCACAACACAACAGATCAAAAACTTAAACCATTAACAAAAAGCAATGGCAGTATTGGTCTGCTATGGTATGGTGTGTTATGGGCTCAAGTGAAGGAGACTTACCACTGAGTAGTATGGTTTTCCAATGCCTTGGCCTAGCAAACTCTGGCATTTTCTTTTCAGATATTGATCCGGGAGAGAATCCAACGGCTGAAATTGAACATACGATGCAAATTAAACAGATTCTGCATGGTACAAAGTAAATAAAATTTCTGACACGAGGGTTATGTTTTGTTAGCTCAACTGCATTAATTTCGTTGGATCTCTTTCTCTCGTCTGTTGTTCCGCCTTGTCTTTTTGTATTGCATTTGCGTGCTCTCTCGTTATCCAAACCGCGACATTATTTAATACTACCATGCACCACAATACAATACACAGTTGTTGACTTGAAAGATGTGGCTGAGAATCAAGATAAAGATCCGACGGTCATAACTCAACACAGAGCAGATCCTGCTGTAAAAAGTTGTACAGTAGACTAGACTTGTACTGACTGTACAAACACTGTAATGATCAGTTTCGAAAATGATTTGAAGGAATATAGTATTCAATTCAAGTTCCTCTTTCTTTGGCTTCAACCTGAAGAAAAGAAACAGCTCGATGGCAAACACAACGCAAACTGTCTTTCATTTTCCCTACTGTAATTAATGGATCAAGCCGCAATTCATCATATTAACAAAAAGGGGAACTTTGCTTCATTTGAATGCAAAGGAAGACCAATAAAGGAAACACCCAATTCAGTTCTTGCATTGTCTTCGTTTTCTTGTTTTCCGCCACGTAATACCTTGTTACAATTATGTTCAGAGCACTATAAACATTCGCGGTTAAACATAAAGTGGCAGACAAGAGACATTCAAACAAGGGAGTAAGATCATTCTCATCACATTAACGAACAAGCAATCATCTTTTTTAAGCCGTATGCTCAATGTGTACGTAAATTTTTGAGGATGTATTGACCCAATGGTGGAATTGTATACGCGGAGAGATTTGATATGGGTTTTTTAAAATAAAGACAATGCATGCATGATTGCATGAACTCTCTCCGTGATTGGGGGCAAGAGCATGATTCTAAAGAGGAGAGCAATTTCTTCGAACACCTTGATGGCAAAGTAAAAAAAATAAAGGATGGCATTTGATGATCTTTGTTTGTTGCGGTGGGTGTCGGTGTTACTTTTTGTCAAGAACATGTGATGGTGTTTTAATTATTTCTAACTCCCCCGCTGCTTTAAATCATTATGGCAATTGCCAGAGCTCCCCTCTCTTCTCTCCCTATCCTGATTTGATTTTACCCTGGAATTGGAATTTTACATTCAAAATTCCAGGCCCAGATTGAGCCAGAACAAGCAACCTTCTGGGCTCGAAATCCTAAACCGCAATGTCCATGTCTGGTCCACGATCGTTACAGGTAGGATTCTGAATCAACTTCTTAAAATCATTGACCATACTGGAATTAGCATCATTCCATCATTCAAATATAGCAGCACCCAAAAATTGTCCCCCTCAAGAATTGACCAAGATTTCTAGTAATTCTCAATGAAATGAAGGATGAAAGTTGAAAGAACGGATACCAATAAGTTGAAAAGAAATTAAGCCAAGTGCTTCCTTACAACTTGAAGAAATTGCCCATTAAATTTCAACAACTTGCAGATTTAAATGCCTGTCTGCCATCGATTCTGCTATTGTGCCACTAATTTTCTCTTCTCAATTGTTTCCCCATCTCCACCAAACTACTGCTGGTCCTTTACTCCCCAATCGTTGACCTTACACTTGCAATCTTGAAACATAATTCATGGAAACAAAAACATATATTGATTATTTTTTTCAAGCACATGAACGGCATAACTTAAGCTTGCTTGCATAATTTAACACTGTGAGGGACCGGAGTTTAACAAATTGTCTCTCTTGCCTTGTGTTGTAGGTTTTGAGCTACCCAGAAGAAAAAATTTAGTATTTGTAGAGTTTGTTCTGGGTGAGATTCAAAAACACAATAATTGTACATAGTTGGGCAGGTGTTTGACAAAATGACAATACCAAATGTTTGTATCTTGTTTGATTAGCTTTATAATCAATCATAAATAATTAAACCCCATCATCTAAGCAGACTATATTATTAAAACAACGTGCTCTTGATTAATGTACTCCCACTCACTCCATTGAACAACAAGAATAAGAAAACAATAAAAATTGGGATAAGGAAGAATATGGATTTGGTCTAAGATGTTCTTGCACCACAAACACACGTAGCTACGTTTAGAATCTTTTGTTGATATTATTGCAGTTGTTAGATGTTCTATGTTGTATGTTTCCACTACAAAAATACCCTTTTGAAGGGTGAATTGAATGAGCATTAACATGCTGTCAAAGACCCATTACCTAATCCATGGAAGACAATGAAGTGCAAGTTCTTCAGTCCATGGCCGAATCAGGCAAGGCAACTACTGCTTCAACACGTTTCGACCAGTACACTCGGTGCAGATTAATATAATGTACAAAATCTTCTAATCACTGAGTGTCACCCACCCACCTCAGACGACCCTAATATTGTCAAATCACTGTCACTTGAATTGGGCATTAAGCTAGCCAACCTGAAAATTAACAACGAATGGTGGTATGTATGTATGTGAATTGGAAGAAGAAAGAGGCTGGGTTTGGTTGCATGCATTGTTACGTAACAAGTCATATTCAAAACCCAGCTGCGCATGGGGACGCAGTTTCTGAATTCCATCCGCCAGTCTGCCATGATTGAGACTTGTTGTCGGTGTTCTTTGAAATATTGTATTTTTTAAGAAAGTCTTGCTCCACCTATTTAATAAATGTTATTAATACAATAAAATTATTAATTAATAAAAATAAAAAATTATAATTATTTACAATTTAAAAAATTAGACCAAAAAAACAAGTTATAACCAATTAATCATGTAAAAACTTAACGAGAAAAAATAATGATAGGATCGTATTAAAGTAAATTTAAATATAAAAAAAATTAAAAAATAAAATCTTTAACGAGCGTCGTATGAATAAAATTTAAATAGTAATAAATAATTTAAAAATTAATTTTAAAAAATACATCTTGAATGATATAACATTCAGTTATTTGAATAATTAAAAAATATAATAAATAATTTACAAAATTAAAAAATTATTATCCAATAAAATAATACAATTTTATTTTATTTTTATATTAACGTTCTTATTATATAACGGACAAATATCACTTTATTTGTCGTGTCGATTACAATACAAATTTTGAAATTTAAAATTACAACGTATATAAAAATTTACGTGACTTATGAAGATAATATATATTATATAATTTATCGGATAAAAATGTTTGACATTTTATAAAATTCGAATTCGGTGCATAATAATAACGTTGAAGAACTAAATGTAATATAATATTTAATTAATTAATTTTTTTTATTTTAACGTAAACAAAATTTGAATTTTAAAATTTTTATATTAATTTAAAAGCTATAGTAAATTTAAAAAATAAAACAAAAGGTTAAAAAAAATTAAAAAATATTTATTTGAATAAATATTATTTTTAAATGTTAGAAAATACAAATATTATATATATATAATTAAAAATAATTAACGATTTATTATTATTAAAAAATTAAGAATTAATCTAATTAAATTTAAAATCCTGCCGTTAAATAAAATAATTATCCGTAAATGAAGCCACGTGGGATTGGAGACAAAAGCGAAGTGGACGGAGACTGTGTCTTGAAGTGACTTTGCCCGCGAACTTTCGGGCGATAAAACATGAAGAAAACAGAAACGCTGTAAACAGAAACAAGAACAGAGACAACGAAGTGGGAGATTTAAAAGGAGAAGGTGAGCCAACAAAATAGGATCCGAATAACGGAGTCTTGGCTGTGTTTCGCTGGTGCCTGATTGTTTTCTCGTTATCTCTCTTTCGCTGTGGAATTTGCCACAGTAAAACGTTTAATCGAGGAAGGAGAGAACAAACAGAGACACAGCAAGCAAGAGACAGGCTGAGGAATCAGAGTTCCTGAACGGGAACAACGATTCCTCGTCTATGTAGAAACTTCACCTTCTCAGCAATTGGCAAGTGATTAATCTGTTTTTCTTTCTTATTTACTCAATCATTTCTGTTCTCCTTATTTTCTGCCCACTACAATAATGGAATTACGATTATTATAACATTTTGGATCCCACATGGAGTGCGTGTAGTCTTATTTTAATGTATCCTTTTTATTGCAGCTACTTTCATTGTGCTTTCAGAGACTGTTTTCTGTTTACTTATTTAATGTACATTTTGTTTTCAGATTATTGAATCTCTTTGTCTTTTTTTCATCTCATATGATTGGAATTGGGACTGATCGCATTCTTTTCTTGTCATCGATATTTGATAACCACATAATTCCATTTGTTTTCTCTCTGTATTTTCTTCCATATTTTTTTAGGTGGGCAGTTTTCTTAATATGTTCTGGGTGAAAACTAGGCTTTAAGTTGTCATGTTGTTCAGGTTTTGTGTTCTTGAGATTAAAATTTCCAGTCTTCTTCAATTGGTAGTTTTCTCGGTTGATGTCTGTCTGATTCTTTAAGTCAAACTTACTTCGGGTTTTCTCTAGATGTGGAGTTGGATGCTGTAACCTCAATCACCTCTCAATGTAAAATCTTCTGTTAGAGCTTGGAATTTTTTAATCTAAACGAGGACTTTTGCACTGTCAGGCACCGAGGAGATGCTAGCTGCCACCTCTGGTACGCATTTGATATAGAAGGTAATTAAGTGCATGCACCAAATCCAATGATTGTTCCTTACTTCGAGAACTGAAAGTAGCTATCGCATAACAGCTTCCATGATATGGAATTTGATCTGGAAACATAACTTTTTAATCTTATTACCATTTGTGTTTGTGGATGTGGCATGTCAGGTTCTTTGTTTTCTCCCCGGCATTTGTGCGTCTTTTGAAATACATATTCAGACTTTACTGAGGTGGTTGCCAAAATGGGTTGCTGTATTTCAGTACAGGGTGGAAGAAAAAGATCACGTAGGAAATACTTTCACAAGCATGGAAAACGCCGCGGAAAGATTTCTGCTTCAGTTCATGATGTACCCATGAAAAGTATTCATGATGTAAGAGATTTTTCTGTTAGCAACTTCATGCATCTTAATTTTGAGAATGGAGCTTGTAAGAGATCCGAGGTCTCTAATAAGACTTATCATGTCACTCAAATGCAATGGAACCACAGTCAAATTGATGCAAATGGTACATTTTCTTTCTCCCATTATTGCCAGCTACACAAAATTCTTAGTAAATCGCCAGGAAATTGAAAGAGGAAATTGAATAACGTGCAGGAATATGCCAAGAAGAAGCATGGTATGATTCGGTTAGTATCATAGATTCGGATTCAGATAATGACTACAGTAGTGTTCATGGAGGTAATTCACCTGCATCTTACTGTGGTTAAGTGAACATTCAGCTGTGATTTTTTGATTGGTAATGAATGCAAATTCTTCTTTTCTCTTTGTCAGATACATTTCCTTCATTAGGTAACACAATCAGCCATATGTCAAACAATCAACTGCTTCAATATCAAACTGCATCGCACTTTCTAGATAAAGGGTCTAAGTACGAGGAATTTTATGAAAGTTACCTTAAAATAGATGGAGGTAAGACAGATAAGGAATGCAAAAGTACGCATGACTCCGGAGAGAAAAACCATGAAAATAGAAAGAAATCCACAGTTATCATGCTTCCTGCAAAAAGGAAATCTTATGATGGAGAAGCAGCAGCTGAATTTTGTAGTAAGTACACATTGTAATTAGTTTTTGGGTGAATTAATGACAATCTGTCTTGGCCAATCATTTGGAATATACGTGCACTGCTTTTTACTGAGAGTGTAAGAATATGAACAGGTCAAGCTGACAGATACCTACACCGTCCCAGAGCAGGACTTCTGGTTCCATGTACAACAGGAGATAAACCAAGTCCAGGAAGCTGGTCTGAGCTTTTGCCTTCAGTTTTTAAACTTCGCGGCGATAATTACTTCAGGTATGTTATTTACTCGTTCTCTTCCACCACATAGCATATTGTAATGCCTTCAACTATCTTTGCTTTCTTGCAACAATTTGAACATCAAATGTTTACTTTGCAGAGACAAACAGAAGATTCCTGCTCGAAACTGCAGTCCATACGTACCAATTGGTGTTGATTTATTTGCCTGCCCACGGAAGATCAATCACATTGCTCAACATCTTGAACTTCCTCAAGTGAAAACAAATGAGAAAGTACCCTCACTCCTTATTGTTAACATACAGGTTTGTTCTCTGACTGTTTCCCTTTTAGTTACAACATTACTAGTGATGGCTGATTATGATATGATTTTGGGTGTTCTTGTTACAGTTGCCTACATATCCTGCTTCTATGTTTGGTGAACCTGATGGGGAAGGAATGAGCCTTGTTTTATACTTTAGAGTTTCAGAGACGTTTGACAAAGACATATCTCCTCGTTTTCAAGACAGTATTAAGGTACTCTTACACCAACTCTTTCATGCAAATCTTTGGAACTCTCTTTACATGAAATTGCTTGCTAGAAACCCCATAGCTTATCAATGCAAGTTCTGCTGCAGAGATTTGTCGAAGATGAGATGGAAAAGGTTAGAGGGTTTGCAAAAGAGTCCACAGTTTCTTTCAGAGAGAGGTTAAAAATTTTGGTCGGGGTGGTTAATCCAGAGGATCTCGAGTTGAGTTCTACCGAAAGGAAGCTTATGCAAGCTTATAATGATAAGCCAGTGCTTTCACGTCCTCAACACAATTTCTTCCAGGTAAAGAAAAGTTTTCTGTGCCATACTCGCTCAACATTTTTCATGTATGAGTACCTATGACATCAACGACTAACATCACAATGCTTTTTGTTATCCAGGGACCTAACTATTTTGAGATTGACCTGGATATCCATCGGTTCTCCTACATATCTAGGAAAGGATTTGAATCGTTCCGAGATCGTTTGAAAGAAGGGATTCTCGATCTGGGTTTAACTATTCAGGTACAGATATTTTTCTGGCGCTCAACGTTTGGTTAGAAATGCAAGAAAATGCGAAGGTCATTGCAAATATATTCCAGTTGTAGGTGCATTTTGCCACTCGTAGTTACTTTGGCAAATGTTGTCAGTGGTCTATTATATTGAAAGTAACTTGAGATTTTTCTTTGATAATGTTGACAGGCACAGAAGCCTGAGGAACTGCCGGAGCAAGTTCTGTGCTGCGTGCGATTGAATAAGATTGACTTTGTAAATCATGGCCAAATACCCACCATTGTAACACAATGAAGATTTGATTTCAAGAGGCAGCCGAAGGTTAATGTGATTTAGAGCCAAAAATTCGGGCAAATGAAGGATCAAGAGATGTATTTTGTAAAAGTTGGACGACCTCGTTCATGATCTCTGTGTGAATGACAGATGGGAAAAAGATAAGAAGAATATTCTTCAGTTCTTTTTAGCTAGCAACGTGTGATCTGGTAAAGTAGTAAATCAATTTCTCTTTCAATTGGGATCCCTGTCAATCATACATTTCTCCAACTCTTGTTTGATTAGAATTTCCGTACCATCTAAAACATTAAATTCAGGTTTCTAAATTTCCATACCTCTGAAGACAAAGTCCTCTCATGGAAAGTATATATATTTTTTCAATAACCGGTTTTAAAGCTTTTTATTTTTTATTTTTAAAAAAAATCTCTGTCACATCTCATTTGCCCGTTATGTGAGCTTTTGGGCCCCTGAAAGGTGTCAATGAACTGTGAAAGGCAAATATCCTTTTCTCCTTCAGCTTTTCCAAGTAACAGAGTGGGGATTTCACTTTTAACCCTCTTGTTGTTTGAGTTTTCTGGCAAATCTAGCTCAAAGAGCTGTCAGAACAGTTGAATCACAAAAGCACAGAAAGAGACAAACTTTAAAAATGCAAAGCAATTATTGGTGGGGTAAAAGTGATCCTGTTAGTCAAACACGAAGCCCAAATGCAGCATCGGTAGAGCCACAGGAAACAACACTACTACTGTATTTTTCAATGTTCAAAAGAATGCACAGAACGGAACTTCAATACAATATGACAACTAAACTAGTCTACATGATATTACAGTATTGCCTTCTAACCGAAAACAATCAATTTGGTTTGAGTTGAAAATCCCTCCCTTCTTTTTCGACTTCCTCTATCCTTCTGTATATTAGCAGTAGGGTGAAGTGTAGATGGCCATGATCAAAACAATGGCCGTGAGTGTGAGAAACAGAATTGTAATAAGATGACTGACAGCTTTGCCTAATTCACATCAGATTTCACTTTCTACTTATCCTGCGGCCTCTTATTATGACCGCAGCTTAGAGAAACTACATCAAATGATCTTCTTTTAACTGTAAACATGCTACTGGCTGTTGATTATTGTTCCCAAAATCTGTCCGGGTGTTGTGTGTTTTCATCTGTGATGCATTATAGTTGGCTGTGTTGTGGCTGCTATTTTTAGCTGCTGGTACATCATGATTATGTTTGCCCTCATATGCAGTTATGACAGCTTTAGGGTCTGTGGAAGCCCTCTCGACATGCTTACGGACATTGCAACCAGGGGTTGTGCATTTGTAATAGCTCCTGTAAATCGTAAAAACATGCATCAAGAATGTATTAGAACAACAAATACTGCAAGTATAGATACCTATTTTTAGAGGGAAATCAGGCATAACATAATGCATAGAAACACTTTTTGCATCAACAATACACAATATCAGAGTTCAGCAAGTCTAGAAAGACATGCAGTGTGCGTTTTCACTAAGAAGAACTGATAATCCCTTGAAAAGTTCAGGCCTTTTTCCTTCTGTCTACAGGTGATATAGTAGATGCTTTTTATTCCTGAAAAGTAATCCTGACTACATTTTTTTCACTTTCTGGCAATTATGTATTCAATTACTGGCATACCAAGTATTCAATATGAGTGAAAGTTTTTTAAAAGAAAGGAGGAGAAGAATGATGATAAAGACAACAGATTATAACCAACAAAACATCGCATAAAATGTTCATAGCATATATTTTGATTGATCCCAATTCAGTTACATTGAAACATCAAAAGAGCGATCACTATGACTGGAGTAATTCTCAATAAATATGGCTTCAGCAAATCATCAGAATAAAGTTAAACTACTAGCACATAACTAGGAAAAAGATATATCACCTTGGATAAGGATTGCCTTTTACGACTTTCTGACCATACTTGCGCCATCTGTAGCCATCATCCAGAAGATCAACTTCACTGGTGGTCTGAACAATGATTCTAGGCTCGGTAACAGACCTATATGAGGCCGTCGGATCTGAAACTCTGACCTTCGTATTTCTGTGCAGAAGAAATAGGTTTTATTAGGAAAATGAAACTGAAATAAATAAAGAGCCCAAGTGCGTCAAGGGATATAAACAATTACTGTCTTTTGGGGTCAGGCTCATCTTCATCTTTCTCATTTGCCCCGGTTTCAGCATCACCAACATCCTCGCTGTCACTTGAGTCAGAAACATTTTCAGGTGTAACCTGGCTAGACTCTTGTTCCTTCTTGGACATAGAATAACCAGGCACACTGTCTTTAAATTTGTTCAAATTTCCACTTTGACCTTGGATAGCAAATTTAGAACTCCCCTGACTATTTAAATGTCCATTTAAGCTTCCAGCATCCTTGGAACGTTTGTTAGATTGAGGCGGTGGATGATTGTGCTGCCCCTTGTAGATAATTTCAGTTACTTGGCCATCTAGAGATCGTTCAACCTTTTTCTTGACAGGACAACTAGGATGTGTGCATTTGTAGTAACTTCGAGGAAATTCACTGCCCTTCACCAGCTTCTGCCCATATTTTCGCCAGTTGTAGGGATCATTGGCTGGCTTATCAACGATATGTGAAGAAGGTTGGGGTCTCTGATCAGAATGAGAGAAGTCTGAGGATTCCTTCATCCGTACACTAGATTCCGGCACTGAGGGCAGCACCAGTTCATGTGTCCTAGAATCGGACAATGGAATTTGTGTTATCATAGATGTTGGAGGTGTTGACGATAAAGAAGACGAATATTCTGCTGGGATTTGCATATGGGACTGGGCTTGTGCTGCCTGGGCAGTGACCTGCGCTAGGGCCTGCTGGTGTGTCATTCCATAGGGTCCCTGCATTCCATCCCACGAATCAACAAGATTAGTTATAGGATACATGTATTGGCTTTGAGTTCCATAAGCAAGAAAACAGTGATGTGGTAAAAAATACAAAATGCTACATAGCTTCATCAAAATACCAGTTATTATTCATCTGTTCAATCTTCAGACCTCTCAATTTATGAATGGAAGCTAATACTCTTCCATCCTTGGTTAGCAACTAAGCTGATTGGAGATTTCTCACCTATCTAGCTTAAAGCTACACATAGTTGCTTGCATTTGGATATGGGAGTTAAAAAGGATTCATATCAAGACAACTGGATCTCTAAGATTAATAATAGCAATGGCTTTTCTTCTACTTGTAGATTGCATTCACATACACTAATATGATCCTATGCTCAAGAGATGAAAATATAATATGAAGAAAAAAAATGCCCCCTTAGAAAATGACCTAGACAGCCAGTACACAGTCCATTTAGCAATTTAGAATAACGGGACAATCAATGAAACAACATGTGACAAACTTATTTCCTAATTACAGGGTGCATTTCTAAAGTATAATGGTAAATGCTTATCTCTGTTTCCTCCCTGTAAAAACCTTTGAATCATTGCCTCGTACTTTATCATTTAGACTTCCTAGAACAAGTTCACATTTTTTAGTTACTTTTCTTCTCGTATATATGTTCCCTTTACAAGATCCGAAATTCAACACCAAATGGAAAATCCTCCAGAGCCCCAGTTATATAAACTTGGACTGCTAATAGATCACGGTATTGAAGGAGAATCAAATCTCAAATCATTCATTTATTAGACACTAATTTTAATTCAACAAAATCCTTAAATTCCAATCACAGGGAATCAGCTACGCTAGAAAACATGCCTAAACGAAGTCAAACTATCAAACTGCCATCAGGCACAACTTCGCATCATCATTGAAGTAGTAAGCAACCCAACAATCATTAAAACTTCAATGCTAAAACAAATAAAAATTAACAAACTTTCCTAAACACTCTCAAGCTGAAAAAATAAACGAGCTTAAGCCAGACAGACTCTGGATTTAATTACCTGGGCAGGCGAGAATAAACCCAAATTGGGTGAGTCAAGCAGAGTTGCGGGGCTCAAACCGGGTGGCACCGAGAAAATCGACGGAGGTTGTGCAATCGCCAAACCGGACGGTTTATTCTGCTTGAACCGAAAGTCCACGTCAACACCTCCGCTGACACCATCTTCCGAACTGTTCTCCCCATGCTCAGGAAAATTCGGTCTCGATTGTACGCGAGCGGCGGGAGACACCATGGCGCCTGCCAGCAGCTGAGAGAAAGACTTGCAGTCATCGGTGTCGGAGAAGAAGCTGGATACTAAAGTCATGGGCCCCGGGCTCAATCCCATGCCCAATCCCGAACCCGGGCCGTTATTGTTAAACAGCGATTCGGTGAATGACAGACGTGGAGGGAGGGTGATTGTCGGTCGTGGAGGAGCCGAGGACGGTTTTGAAGGCGCTGATGATGTCGTTGATGCTCGCTTTTCATTTTCAGCCATTAGACTTTTTGGTAAAAATGTAAACTAAACCAAAGCTAAACAGAAGCCGTCGCCGTCTTCTTCTGTATCTCTTAGTTTGGGTTCCTCGTTTAGTCTTCCGAGCTTGTTCTGGTTGTGGCTGTTGAGCGGATCCGTAATTCAGTAAAAAGGTCCACGCCCCCACCACGCTTCCAAAAACTCCCGCTTTGATTGTCATCCATTTCTCGTTCCTCGTTAGCTAGCTCAGACCAAGTACAACGGAACAATCTGATTGGACCACCGCCCATGTGTCAGATGCAACGAAAAGACTATTATATCCTCGTATGACGGCAGCAGTCCAGTTTTCTCCGCCATTTACATTTGCCGAGTTGTCAATTGATTTCAGTTAAACAAACTGGGCTTTTGGCATTTATTTATTACCGGATTGCATTACGTGGCAGCGAACAATTGGATAAAATCTTTTAATCGCGGTTGTGAGTTGTCTCTTGCTCTGATTTTCCTTTTATTACCATTACACGTTAAAATGCCCCCCCAAGCCTCCATCATGCTAAATTTTAAGATATTTTAATTAATTATATAATAATAATAAATAAATAAATCTATCTTAAGATTTTTTTAATTAATTAATAATGACAATTAGAAGGATAAATTAGGGTTTGACGTTAAAGATTAGAACAAGTAAATTGATATTAGCCACACAAAAACAAAGTCAAACGTGAAGATAGAAGTCGTGCTCGCACGATGTTACGTGTTAACAACATCCGTCCGTCTTGTGTTATATACACGCGCGTGCACCGACATGCCAACCCACACTCCGAAGACTTTTGTTGTAACGTCCGCACAACTCAGTTAGTTCCATGTCTTAAATAGAAAAGTTTTAAATTTTGATTGATTTAATTTAAATTAAATTAAATTGACGTAATAATAAATTAAATTTAGTCAATATTTATTAATTTAATTTAATTTAATATAAAAAAATAAATTTAGTTGGTTTTATTTAGTTTAGATTAAATATAATTAAAATTAAATTAGTAATTATTAATGAATTTATTTTTAAACTAAAATAGATTTAATAAAAAAAAATCAATTGGATTTGAATCGATGGGGCCTAATAATGGGCCGGGTCGATTAAAAGATTCGGGCGTTGTGAGAGTAGCAGCAGACTGTGGTGGCATCAAGTCACTGCAGGCTGACTATATTCCACAAGTCAAATAGCTGAACCGAAGAGAAAGAAAGTCAAAAGTAAACCAAACATAGCACAAGACAATCAGATGGCTTCTGATTGTAGTATCGCGACTGATGTCAATCTAAGCAAACGGCTACGTTGCATCGTGAAGCTGGGTCAGTCTTCTTCTTCCTTTCTCTGTTTGTTCTCTTGATCATATTCATTCGCTATCAGAACATCAATCTGTTTGGTTGACGACTTTATATTTTGACTTGTTTGGATAATTTATTGATACGGTTTGAGTTTATATTTGAGATTCTGTTCTGGGAAAGTTTGGATGGATCATTCTAATTTATTTTTTGCTAAAATTATAAAAACGCTACGGAAAGAACCGGCTTTTTTCCCATTCCTATTGACGGGCTCTTACAAGTGCTATGTCGTCAGTGGTATTGATTTAACAGTCTTAAATAATGCATGAATAATATTTTTTCAAATGATTATCTGTCAAATACAGGAGGGGCAGCAATTACTTGGAAAAATGAATTAGAGAAAATTAATCAAGAAAATCTGGAGATAGTTTCTTCACAGCTGAGGCAAGCGATGATTAGTTCGGAGAAGGGTTTTGGGGTGGATTGGAATAAGAGACTTGGAAGTTCAGATATTTGTTGCAATGTAGATGATTTGGAAGATCAGCTCAATGTGGACTCTAACAAGTTTATTGTTGTTCATGGAGCAGGTTTGTTAGATGAGTTTCTTTTATTGAATTCGATTCAGAATATAATGATGTTTTAATTCTTCAAGTTTTCTGAAAATGTTCATTTTTCTCTGATTACGTTCTGTACCATGTGGGTATTAGGTTCCTTTGGGCACTTTCATGCTGGCAAATCCGGGGTTAAGAAAGGAGGATTGGACCAACCTCTTGCGAGGGCTGGTCTTGTAGCTACACGCATTTCTGTATGTTCATTCACTACAAGCCTACAACTCCTTTTCTCTCATTGTGTTTTTTTCCCCCTCTGGCGTTACTCTCTTTTAGTTTCAGCTTCTCAGAGATCATAATGTTTCACTTGTAAAATCTTGTTTTTAGCTTGTGTGAAACAACTTCTTCTATTTCAGGTTGGAATACTCAACCTTGAGGTTGTTAGATCACTGGCCAGAGGTAATGTATGTTACACTATGATCAACTTATTGTTATTTAAAGTGTTATGATAACAATGTGAAATTTAGATCTGCTGTGATGAACTAGTCTCAAATTTCTTTCCATTCTACATTTGTGCTTACCTGCGTAGCCAGCTCTATGTTTTGCATTTGCTGTCTCTCAAAGTGGAGCACACCACTATGACAAAGTGTTTTTCTTTTCTTGCAGAGGGTGTTCCTTCTGTTGGGATGGCTCCATTTTCTTGTTGATGGTCAACCACTGGGAGAAATGTTAGAAGAGACTTTATTTGTTAGATTTTATGCATCAATTATGCAGATGTACTCTATTTTCACTCTATATTCCTATTTTTGTGGAACAATTTTCTTTCTAAGCTCTGACTCTTGTATTCCTCAGATAGCCGCTGTTAATTTGTCAGTGGTAGCCAAGACAATTGAATCCGGTTTTATACCTGTAAGGTCTAACTCTATCATGTTCTATCATAATCCATTTTTTTGGCGTTGGGAAAGGACGTTGCCATTGGGAAGCTTGAAATTATTATGTTTATATTCTATTCTGTGTGATCCCTTTGACTCCTTGGTTTCTGTCATACTTTTTTTCTTATGATAGAGGATCCTCAATATAAAGTAACACGTGTTATAATAACATGTAGTAGTGGTATGGGAGAAACACACCTTTTCTTTTTTCTTGGTTCTAAGTGGAGATAAATTTGACCTGGATGATAAGGTAGCAAATAAAAAGATTCTGATAAGATAAGTTTCCGTATGTTGCACTGTGATTGCAATTATGATCTGCCTTGTAGGTGTTACATGGAGATGCAGTGCTCGATGACTTGCAGGTTGGGTCTCTCTGCATATAGTCACACTCTTTTTTTCTTTTTGAAATTGACAATTTTGTAGCTGTTTATGTCAGGGATGCGCCTTATTGAGTGGAGATGTTATTATACGTCATCTAGCAGCACAGATGAAGCCTGAGTATGTTGTTTTTCTTGTATCCTTTGTTGAAGTAATTTCCTTCTATGCATTTTTATCTTGGACATGGCTTTGTGGATTTGTACTAGCATCATTTGTAATTTATCCATGCACTATTAGATCAAGTACGATTCATAGATAGTTAAACTCTTGAACTGCAGTGAATCAGTAAACGATTCATAGATAGATAAACTCTTGACATGGCTTGGACATGGCTTTGTGGATTTGTACTAGCATCATTTGGAATTTATCCATGCACTATTAGATCAAGTACGATTCATAGATAGTTAAACCTTGAACTGCAGTGAATCAGTAAACGATTCATAGATAGATAAACTCTTGAGCTGCAGTGTACGAGTAAATAATTAGTGTCACTGAAAATGCACCTTGTCACCTGTCTTTGTGCTAGTTATATCCCTGTAGTGATTTTTAGTAAACAATAAACTGCTGTCCTGCTGAATACGATGAATGTTATTCGATTAATGTGGACTAAGACAGATGTTTTGGGAATATTTGACCGTCCACCAACAGAACCTAATGCAATCCTTTTGAGGGAAATCGGTGAGCACACACTGTAGGCTCTGTATCCTGTCTATGGATGATACTCTTTTTTTAATAAGATGGAAATGACCAAAATTTTCTTGTTAACAGCTGTGAGTGAAGATGGAAGCTGGTCTTGTAGAAAACCAACCCTTTAGGACACGAATAAGCAAGGTGAGTGACAGATTTTATAGTAGAATGTAGTTACGGCATCTAAAAGTTCAATAAGTTAACAGACTCTCTGCAAGTTCATCCTTGAAAGCTCGCTAAATCCTTTTACGTGGCCAACAGTCGAAAGAACTGTGGCAGCGCGTGACACAACTGGGGTAATGGCGACCAAGATATCAGAAGCTGCACTGATTGCCAAACTCGGTATCAATGTCTACATTGTCAAGGTATTAGCCCACTGTTACATTGCCCTTCATCCCATCTGCATTTAATTCGAATATTCTGGTATTGAGATGTTAAGCTATTCACAGGCAGCAACCAGCCACTCGCTGAAGGCCTTGAGCGGACAACTAAGAGACCATATTCCAGATGACTGGCTTGGTACAGTTATCCGCATATCGAGATCAAAGGCCGAATAATTGGAACCCAGTTGCTGACTGTTGGAAGCCGCCATAAACATGACTGCTCATGCATTATTTGTTTTGAATTGAGTTCATGTTTTAATCAATACACACATGGAGACATGTGACAAAGGGATTAAAATTTGTAAATTTTTGGTTTGGACTTAATTTGAAATCCCCACTTTTTTTTTGTAAATAATTATCTTAATTTAATTTTATAAAAATAATTAATTTTATTATTTTTAAATAATTTATTTTACGTAATTATTTATATTTAAAATATATAAAAATATGCTTAAAACAAGTAAAATTACATGTTTTATGAGCGTATTATTACACGTTCTTGATTGTTTATGACCGTTGCTTCTGTGCATTGTTCACGAATTTTTTTATTTTGTATTTTAAGTATAAATAATTATACGGGATAAAAATTTTTTGAAAATAATAAAATAATTATTTTAATAAAATTAAATTTAAGATTTTTTTTTAATAAAAAAACGGTCCATTTTAATTGCGGGCCGATGGGCCGGGTGGTTTCAAAGATTCTGCGTGAAGCTACATGGAGATGCAGTGCTCGATGACTTTCGAGTAGCTGTCTGCCCCTCCTTTTGAGCTCCCTTTGCATCTTGTCACTGAAAGCGGAGCAAAGAACAGAGCCCAGAAGCTGAATGGAAGAAGAAAGTGACCGAACAAAGCAAAACCCACGAATGGACTCTAAGATTTGCCGTACAACTGATATTAATCTAACCAAACCAATACGTTGTATCGTGAAACTGGGTTCGTCTTCTTATGCATTTCTCTGTTTATTTTCTTGATCATTTTTTTTTCACTCTCAGAGCATTAATCTGTTTGGTTTATGATTTATTTTTTGGCTAAAATTATAAGGTGGGGTGTGAAGAAATATGCTGATTCTCATTAACAGGCTGCATAAAGTGTTAGTTTTGTTTTATGTTCAGATGCTGTCGAGATTTTTCAGACTCAAATATCGGAAGACTGATGTTTTTGCTAAAAGTTCTTATAATAATTTAATATAGGAGGGGCAGCAATTACTTGCAAAAATGAATTAGAGAAAATTAATGAAGAAAATCTTGAGATAGTTTCTTCACAGCTGAGGCAAACGATGATGAGTTCTGGGAAGGTTATTGGGATGGATTGGAGCAAGAGACCTGGAAGTTCAGAAATTTGTTGTAATGTAGATGGTTTGGAAGATCGGCTAAGTGTGGACTCTCACAAGTTTATTGTTGTTCATGGAGCAGGTTTGTTAGATGAGCTTCTTTCATTGACTTAGAATCAGAGTAGGATGATATTTAAATTCTTTTAAGTTTTACCAGGATATGCAGTTGGTTCTGATCACATTCTCTATGATGTTGGCTTTAGGTTCATTTGGGCATTTTCAAGCTAGCAGATCCGGAGTTCACAAGGGAGGATTAGAACAACCCCTTGTGAAGGCTGGCTTTGTAGCCACACGAATTTCTGTATGTTTATTACCGCTAACATATAACTTCCTTTGCTCTCATTGTTTTTCTTTTCTCTGGAGTTTGCTCTTTTAGTTTTCTTCAAAAATACTGCACATGCATTGTATATCCGCTTAATTGCTTTTAGTGATCTCCATGTTTAATACATGAGTTTGTGATGCTGGATGCATGAAATTTTTCCACTTTTTATTTGTTATATTTTTACTTTTCAGGGATTATAATGTTTCACTTGTAATCTTGTTTTTAGCTTGTGTGAAACAATGTTCTCTTTGTTGCTATGTTAATATTTTCCTTTGTTTTTATTTGTTCTGTTTCAGGTTGGAACACTCAACCTTGAGATTGTTAGAGCACTAGCCAGAGGTCGTATGCAACTGTGTTATCTATTACATTCTGCATTAATAGATGCCAAAACTTTCACATCCAGGAAATACAAATATGCAAGTCTACGTAAATTTTATCTGAATCTTTAAAACTTAGGCAGAACTCCCTCAGCATTGCATATTGTCTGACTGTAACCTAAAGTTATATAATTTAAACTGAAAGACGTCATATTACAGTAACTTACTTTGAGTTGCTAAAAAAAGTAAATTTGATTATTACCCCTGTTGACATGAAGTTTAAGTTGTTACGCTGCTTGTTGACAAATTATCTTACTGTTTATTGAAGATGTTATCAGGATAGTGTAAATTCTGGATCTGCTGTGATGAACTAGTCTCAAATTTCCTTTTCATTCTACATTTGCTTTTACCTTCTGCGCTCATTGTCTGTGGAAGTGGAGCATGCTGTTATAACAAAGTGTTTTGCTTTTCTTGCAGAGGGTATTCCTTCAATTGCAATGCCTCCGTTTTCATGTGGATGGTCAACCTCTAAGAGAAATGTTAGAAGCATCCAGAAAGACTATTTAGATTTTATGCATCAACCATAGAAGCTTGCTCTTCATTTATGTTTCCTTTTCTCTGGAGGAATTTTTCTTTCTAAGTGTGGACTCTTATATTTCCTCAGGTAGCCTCAGCTGATTTTTCAGTGGTGGCCAGGACACTTGAATCCGGTTTTGTTCCTGTAAGTTCAAATTCTATTATTTATTGGAAGCTTGAAATTATTATGTCTGTATTATATTTCGTATAATTCCTTTAACTATGGATTCCCATTACATGTTTTTCATGTGATAGAACATACTTAAAATAAAGCAGCATATATATATATATATATATATATATATAAAATAAAAATATGTAGTTATGATATGAAGGAAGCATACATTTTCTCTTGATATTATGCTTAGATTAATCTTGACCTGGATGATTAGCCTGCAAATAATGGATTTTGAAAACATTAAGTTTCCGGGGAAATATTGCACCGTGATGTTGATTGTGATCTGCCTTGTAGGTTCTGCATGGAGATGCAGTACTCGATGACTTACAGGTTTGTTCTCTCTGAGAAGAGTAGCCAGATTTTTGGTCTTTGCTTTCGGAATTAACATTTTTTAGTTTTTTTTATGTCAGGGATGCACCATATTGAGTGGAGATGTTATCATAAGTCATCTTGCAGCACACATGAAGCCTGAATATGTTGTTTTTCTTGTATCCTTGGTCAATGACATAATTTTCTTCCTGCATTTGTATCTTGGACACAGCTTTGTGGATTCATACAAACATTATTTTAAATTTATCTATCCACTATCAAATCCAAATGTCTCATAGACAGACGCTTTAACTTCAGATACACTATTTAACTTCAGTTATGCTTCTTGGTAAATAACAAGTGTCATTGAAAATGACCCATTTCAACCATCTAATTGCTAGGTGCATCTGCATCCTTGTTAATTGTCTCAGTAATTTCACTGACTAGAATTACATTTTCTTTTGTCTCATGGTGTTTGCACAGATATAACTATAGGCTATCATCTAATTGTATAAATGTGTCAAGCAGGGTTCCCAAACTTCCCATATTAAGGTCATTTTCTAGTAAATACAAAACTTGTCAGATCTGTAGCTTCATTCAATGAATGTTGTTTGATTAATGTGGATTAAAGACAGATGTTTTGGGTGTATATGACCGTCCACCAACAGAACCAAATGCAATTCTTTTGAGGGAGATTGGTGAGCACTCACTGTAGGCCCTAGATTTTGTTTATGGATGATACTCCTTTTTTTTTAAGAAAAATATTATTCTTTAGATGGAAATGACAATTTTTTGTATTTAACAGCTGTGGGTGAAGATGGTAGCTGGTCTGTTACAAAACCAACACTTGAGGACACAAATAAGCAAGGTTGGTGACATTGCTTTGATAACAGAATGTTCCATCTAGTCTCCCTGGGAGTTCATCGTTGAATGCTTGCTAAACTTTGACCGTCCAAACAGTTAAAACAAGCGTGGCAGCCCATGATACAACTGGAGGGATGGAGACCAAGATATCAGAAGCTGCAATGATTGCAAAACTTGGTATTGATGTCTACATTGTGAAGGTAGTAACTCTTATCACATTGCTGTTTAGCTTACCTGCGTTTTATATGCAATTCAGGTTTTGTGGTATTGAGAGGTTAAGCTGTTTACAGGCAGCTACTAGCCACTCCCTGAAGGCCCTGAGTGGAGAACTGGGGAACAATATTCCTGATGACTGGCTCGGCACAGTTCTCCGCTTTTCAAGGTAGGAGGTCCCAATAGTTAGGACCGGAACTGCTTAATGTCGGAAGCTATTGATTATCCACAACACGAGTTCACACGTGAACCTGGATGACCGATCATGGACATCCTATTGATTATTGCTGGAAACACAAAGTTGATTCTCTTGAAAATCTTGACCATGTGCTTAAAACTGCATTTGAGAAAGCATGGTTTCAAAACCTTAGCACTGCATCTACTTTATAATTTGTTGATGTCCTGCAAATGTCAAATCCGGATTTGGGTTTGTTAATGGATTTGTCTGGCTATTGTTGTTAGGATGTGTTTTGCAAGATTAATCACATGGATAATCTGTTCTATTCATTAAGCTTTGCAAATGTTCTATTCATTAAGCTTTGCAAATGGCCTCTACTACTCTCCATGCCAAAACAGAAGAGGAGAACATCTAATTATTCTATAACGACTTCAGCCAAGACATTGTACCCGGTGAAACTAATTACTAAGAAAGTAAGAAAATGGAAATTGTAAGTTGCAGGTTTGAAACAGAAAAGGTGCTTCGAACTGTATATAGAGTCTTGTTGGGGGGCATAACTTCTACACACCAAGAACAGCATGTTTCAACCTTAAAGCATAGTAGTAATCAAACAGAACAAAAATATTGTCTATAAAAACCAATTAATAGTAATATGGTAAGTGTCATTATATAGGAGATGGCAGCCCACTTGATCTCAAAAACCAGACATCTCAGTAAGCTATACCATTATCCATCTCCTTTTTACGGCCCTCCTCATTTAGCTTATTTCGGGCCAATGTCTTTCAGAGCACAAATCTGCTCCTCTCCCATAGCAGACATCACAGAAACAACCAGATCTTTCCCCTCTCCAAATCCATCCTTGATCTGCCAAAAAATGGAATCAAACAGCATGAAAAACATGGAAAAATGTGTACCTCCTTGGCTGAGAAGAGTCGAAGACTTGCAAAATAATGAAGCTTGAGTAAGATGCACAACTCCAGTGCACAGAATCATACTACATTTCCATCACACAGTCATGCAGAAAGACAGTTGTACCAACAACAGCTCATATCAATCTCAAATTTTTAGTCATTGACTTGCTATACTTAAACTTAGCTGAGCCAAAACATATGAGGCTGCTGGTTAGAAGTTTTAATATGGCTGCTAAAATTACATAATAAATAACTGAACCACTACAAAAGAGAATAGAAACATGAACCCTTTGACACAAAGAGTAATACAAAATAACAAGAGTACTATGTAAAAATGAAAATCAAGTCAACTAACCTGTGAAAGCAGATTCTCATCAGTTGGGAGCCTCAGATCATCCTTGGTGCCGCCACTCTCAGTCAGCAGACTCACCTGAAAATTTATCAAGAGGAACATATAAACTAGTTGAATCCACGCCAAAGGAAGAATTCGCCCAGCAAAATACAGAAAGTAAGAACATACAAATCCGTCCTCAGAAATATCAATCAGCTGGTAGTCAGTGCGATTGACATGAGGAACCTAATACAATAAAAGCACACATTAAAATTAATTGGGGTAATTAATAAGAGAAAAGAGAAAGAGTACATCCAACAGTTAGAAGCCAATACATCACAGTTGTGGGAAGATGGAACAATATCCTCAAGTTTCTTGCCAGTGAATATGTCAATTCCAACAAAGTGACACTTAGCATGACCGTGCTTCCCGGTTTTGGAGGTTGAAACCTCAACAACCTGCACCAAAGAAGGTAATCTTACAAGTCAATTAACCACTTAAAATACTTTTTGTTATCTTGATTTGCAGGCTACAGAGATAAGCTTCATGCAACTAAAAAACAAACAATTGCTGAAAAAATTTATAAACAAACCAAATCGATTTTTGTTCTTCCAAATTGAGAAATTTCAATTTGAAAGCCCGTCACAAAATGAAGTATTAAAGATTAAATTTTTCCGAGGTGACGAGACACAAACTGAACCAAATTTACTGAAACCTACATAAAACACACAGATATCAACGCCGAGACCCACGCAAATCATTACGAGACCTAAAGTAATTGGCATAACTCCAGATCTGAGCAAAACAGCAACAAAAACTTACCTTGCAGGGACGATTTTTGATGACGATATAGCCGTTTTTGCGGATAGTTCCAGCCTGCTGCGGGAAAGTCTTGGAAGCTCCGGCGTCGGCCTTGGACTCGAAATGATGCTCCTCGTCCGACATGATTGGTTCCTGCGATTCACAAAGAGACGGAAAAAGAGCTTCGAACCG
Organism: Xylocarpus granatum; assembly: GCA_019650275.1. Lineage (NCBI taxonomy): Eukaryota > Viridiplantae > Streptophyta > Magnoliopsida > Sapindales > Meliaceae > Xylocarpus > Xylocarpus granatum. The sequence goes on from BNST01001022.1 coordinate 54,225, forward strand.
AAATTAGATTAAAGCAACCAATACACAGGCACAACACAGTAGAAGAATTCTGCGTCCGGGTTTTGGGATATATATATAATGAATTTGAATGAAGCGAGTCGAGAAAACGGGAGTCTGCTTGATCTAGGGTTTGCTACAAAGTCAGCTTTGGGAGAGGCTGTCACTTTGGGGCGTTGGATTAGATTGCTGTACGGTCCGGATTAATAAGGATAAATATCTGGGATGGCGTCGGTTTGACGCTGGCACGTGAGGATTAACAATTATGATCCGTCCGTTTCTATCCAAATCTAGGAATAACAATTCCATTTGAATTTTATGTTCCTTTTAGCAAAGAAGAATAATAGAATATAATTTTAAAATATTAATAAAAAAATAAAATTTTTATTTTTATTAAAAAATATAATAACCCCCGATAATAATAAAAATCATCCATTTTAAAATTTTAATATTATTTTATTTTAAAATTTTTTAAAAAATAAACATAATTAATTTGTTATTTTAATTTAACCAAACCAATAATTTCTTAAAATGTGAAAATTTTTAAAGCATACAAAGGGCAGCAAGTGTAAGTAATGGTTGATTGAACTTAGTCAAAGATGAACAGCAAAACCAATAATTGAAGTGGTATCTATCAAAGGTACAAGTAATATTACGTAAACTGAACTACACACACAATAACATTCTGCTACAGGCACACTTACAATGTCATAGTCCATCTTCTTTCAATCTCTAACTCTGCAATAATCCTACCAGCCTTCATTGTAGGTGTTGAATTTCCACCAATGTATCTTGCTTTCTTGCGAAAGAGATGAGCAGCACTTGTTTGGTCTCTGTAAGAGATAATTAAAGACAGCCCAATGTGAACATTAAATCAAGGGGTACAATGAACAAGTATAGCCAGGCACCATTGAATAACTACTTTGTTTATCTGGAAAAATATTGCAGATGCGAACACTTAAATAATTTAACTCTTCACATCCTGTTCCTGTTCTGTGATCGCCAATCAAACACTTGCTTGTTTCCTTGATGAAATACAGAACAGATTGCAAGATCTCGGTCATTTCCTACTTGAACTTCCCCCGCAGGCTGATCTCTGCTGGATATCATCTGTTTTGTATATGAATATTTGAGGAGGTTCTTCTCTGTAACAAGTGCACACAACAACATCAGGCATCAACCAACCATAATTGAGTTACAACCCCTATACTGCCATTCTCTTTTCTTCATGGTGGAACTAACATGCAATGTGACAATTTAAAAACTTCCAAAAGCTTAACAGAATATATTATTAGACTGTCCAAGGATTGGATTCGCCAGGAATAAGCATAGTAGAGAGGAAGTTGGAGAAAAGAAAATCAAGATAAAGAGCATAACTAAAGAAAATAGGCAATGGAAAACAACAAAAACAAGACTGCAGAATAGCCTCTGTAAAGTCAGTGATGAAAGACAGAGCATCGATTTCAGATGATTGAGGTTTTTAAGTGAAAGAGACAAGAGAACTTGCTTTAAAGTGCATGTTTAAGCGCATGGAAAGGCAGATTGACAGAGAATGGTTAAGGCCGAATTTGTAATACGCTCAAAATTCCATGTCTCATCAAAAACATGAAACATGATAGGCAGGAACCTTGCGGAGAAATAAGCATGATAGATCAGACAATATTTAATTTCTTAAGTCAACATTTGATTGTGCACAACAGCACATGCAATCTTCACCTAAAGGTAACTGATTAAGCCAACTTCCCAAGCACAAGACTCAGCTGAGAATAGAATTAGAAAATTTTGTGTACTGAAACAGATATTTTAACAATCTCATTGCATCAGCTATCATCATACTTGTTTGCATCCCCATTTAAACTGCAATATTTTTTCCCCTGTTCTATAAAATGCAGGATTGTTTATTAGGGATGGCATAACATTACAGAGCAATGAACACTTAGCAATCTAAATTCAAGTTAACAGTCCTCGAACTGAAAAACGATATAGTGAATAAAACAAAAAAGCTAATAACTTACATTTCAGTAGCTTCTTGGTAAGTGTAACTTGATGCAATGGCCAGAAGTTGTCCCTGACAGTTGTATGATAGTGATGACACACTATTTGAGAACCTAGGCAACTGAAAGCAAGATAATGTTAAGGTGATGCAAGTAATGAATGAATGCATGTGCGTATTAATAGAAAGGAGTCATTAATATCAGAGTGAAATTAGGCACACTCAGATTATTGTACTATGTGATGCTGTTGGAATATTTCAGATAGTTAAGATACTAAAATGTTGTTCAAACTTCCCAAAAATTTGAAACAAGACAAGTAACATTAACAATTAACACAAACATGCTACAGTAAAGAATATTAGTTCCCAAATTATATTTCCAGGGGATTAAATATCTCAAATAGAGGTAAGTTTATAAGTTGGCTAAAAATAGTTTTATATTATGAGGAAAAATATATTACAAGTGCGAGAACCATCATGACAAAGTTTCCTGCTAAAAATGGGAAAAATATACCTCGAATATCTTTCTTCTACTTTGAGCATTCCATGCAATAACATAACCCTCAGCATCACCAGTAACAAAAGCACCACATGAACTAAACAAAAAAAACAACTTATCATCAATGTAACTTTCAAAAATCTTAGTGAAGAAGTGACAAATGGAATATACATACACTGGATTAAATACAATATCATTAACCGGGACTAGGTGATGTCGACTATCTTTGGACTTTGGATGACACCGGAAAGTATATCTGTGACAGTACAAGACGCGTAAGATAGTATGACCTACAAGCATTTTCGTCTGCAAGCATAGTGAAAATATACTTCAAACCTCAATGGCTTTTTACTCCACACCAAATAAAATGCTCAATATTCTAAACATACATCACAAAATAATAGTAATTACCTATTACCATGTTCAGCATTTCAAACAGTTAAGTAAAGCATGATTTGAAGCAATATAAATTAAACACTGACCCTGTGTTATTTGACCTGGATCTATAAGAGCTCTCAACTGCTACCCGCCCATCTATTGATCCAACTACATATCCTGCGCAGACAAGAACTCTTCCTCAAATGGTGATGGAAATATATTAAAGAAACTTTGTGGTGATTGTAACATCAAAATCATCAAAGCTGATATGAAAAATCAAGTACTCTCAAGCACTCTGAATCCAGAATGTAAAACTAATTTTAAAATATGAAATTGTTCATGCACAAAAGGTCATTATCCTGCACATGGAATTTTGTATTGAACTGTTACTGCTTTCAGATGAGGCAGTCTCCATCCACAACAACAGCAAGGTTCACAACATGCAAAGCTGACAGAGCATATTTATAATACCTCTAGAATAAGGAATTGAACTGACACATTTTATTTGGACATCCATATGTGATTCACTTGATTCAACGGATCTGTCTAAGTTACGTAGGTCATATGTATTTACTGATGATCCAATGGTCACCATCAAATCAAACCCCATGATTGACATGGACTCCACCTCTGCAACCAGAGTTTTCAAATAAGCCGGAGAATTGCCCATGCGCATGTCCCAGGACATTATCTTCTTGTCCAAACCGGCAGTAACTAGTTGGCCTATGACAACCCAAGAGAATGAATTATATAACACTTGTTAATAAAAGAAGAGGGCATGGCAATACTAGTATTACATCTGAACAGAGTGACGGCAAAACGGCTTTCTACGCATTCCACAGTTATATCGAGTAAAACTATTGGCGAAAAGATGTTCATTTAAAGAAGCTCAAAGAGAATGAAATAGCAAAATAACTAAAGGGGAATCAGTAGCTTACTTGTTTCATCAGAATATTGGAGACATGTTGCAATATCGTCATGGTTTCCAATTGTATCATTGATTCCTGAATTCAAGTCACACCTGTAAATATGTGCAACTAATTACGTTAATAGAACAGAAATTATCAGCTCTCTTCACTTCATTTCTTTTCTTTAGTAATTTGAATTATCAATTATTCCAAATCTAGAACCAAAACACCTTCTAATGCAACCGTCAGAGGCAGCGGTAAAGGCAACGGCGTCGGTTTGAAAACAACAATCGAGAAGAGAGGCCTCAGTGGGAGCTTCTAATCTGAGCTGAGAACTATCCACATCGTACAATCTAAGACTCTGTAACCGAAAAAAAAACACGAGTTATATCAAATTCGAAACCACAGTTTCTTGGAATTTTTTCTTTTAGAAATTCAAACATTCAAACCGAAGAACACGCTCACCGAGTCCCAAGAAGAAATCAGGAGAGTATTGGATTGCGGAGCGAAGCGGATCCTTGAAATTGCGTCTGCGACGAGCGTCTCGAAATCCAAACAAACGCTGTCCATTTCGAAATAGGGAAAGAACGAATCCGAGTCCAAATTTACTGGCAATGATAACTGAAACCCTAGAACACTTGGTCTGTGGACCTGAAATTTTGAAAAGTTCCCGCCCGTTTTGAGATTTTGGGGATAAAATAAGAATAATGTGATTTACAAATATATCCCTACCTGCTCAAATTCGAATAGAAATCTTCTTCCACTGTGTATTTTCAAACTTTTATAAACTTATCTATGGAGTTTGCATTCAATCTAAATATCTATTCACATTGATTAATAAGCCGTTGCATGATTCTTCTTTATGTTGCGACTTGTTTCCTCGATTATGAAAATTAATGCTCAAAATCTCTTCCCTCTTTGGTAAAGTAATACACATCCAGATTTCTACAACCGTACATCTCAGTCATAGCCCCGTCTGAATGCACAAACAACAAACACATATTGCCGCCGATCGAGTAATTCAATAACGTTCAGCCCGAGCTTCGACTAAAACGCCATCTAACGTGTAGAATGCGTACATACACACCTTATCGCTGAAAAGCCATAACATCCAACAACTAGAAATACAATGAGAGCAAAATTTCCAATTATCACGCAGGAAATTTCATCTATATACAGAAGGATCAGGTGTCTCAGGGGGTTAATCATTGAAACATCTGAACATAAACTTCTCAAAATGGGCAAACACGTCGTTTTCATCTCTTGGGGGTTTAGAAACCAAGTGTCTATTCGTCTGGAACAAAGAAATCAAACCTGACATCTACAGAACCGGAGGTTTCTCCGGTATCCTTGTACTCAACATTTGCTATTGTTCCAGCATCATAAGCATCTTGATGTTCTGGCTTTACCCGACGTACAGGTACAGTGACTGAGTAGATAGTACCAAGATCTGTGTCAGCAGAGACACTGAGCTGAACTTTATCCTGGGATTCTATCTCCACAAAATCTGACAGAGCATGAACAATGTTGTTCACAATCTTCCCTTTTGCCTTGTCACTAACAGCACATCGATCGGAGAAGAGAATCATCTTCAAGCGCTGCTTGGCAATCCTTGCATTAGAGTTTCTTCTTGTGGTCGTTGATGGGAATACTATCTTCCAAGCCAAGTTTAGACGCTCAAGGAAGCTCATATTTATTGCATTGTGGAGAAAGCTCTCACTTTCTGGGTTAATGGAACTTTGAGAGAACTTATAATCCCCAGAGATCTCAGAAGACCATTTAGCTTGGCACATGCTATGCTTATCAACAATCTTGCCACGCCATTTGGATGTGATTTCGGAAATGCTTGATCCTCCATTCAGGAAACCAGTGAAATCCACCTATCAAGCAGTAAACATATTTAAGACATAAAGGTGCCAGGAAATCATTTAGTTTTCATATCGCGTATATGGCATGCATAATAAAAACCACCTGCAAAATTAAGCTTTCAAATTAATTGAATCCACGAATCGAAAGGGAAGGATTTAGTCCAATTTTTCTTCTACTACAGAATATTCCACAAAGGGCTACAACAAAAGTACTACGTCAACATTTGGACACCCAATATGATCATATTTATGAAGTAAAACTGTGCATCTCTTAGTTTTCTTATAGCAAAATGTTGGTCAACATTCTGTGATTGATGTCCTTTACTGGCCTGTTTCCCCACAATTATATCCATAGTTTACAACACAGCCAACATCACCATCTCTGTCAGCATCATGGCCTATCTCACCAACATGGTGATTAAATTAAAATATTTAAAGTTCACTATAAATTCTCTAAAGCATTGCTTGTTAATGAACAATCAATTTACACAATCACTTTCCAAATACAATTCTCAACTCACTTCTACCACAGCCACAGCCACAGCAACCAAAGACTGAAACCTACGACCATTAGACCAACTATAACTGCTCCATTGTGCCTTTGCAGTATTTGAGAACTGTTATTTAAACAACTTTATAACATGCGAAGAACTATTCATTTGTGTCGCTATGTGAGCACAGAATAAACCTTACCTACCTTACCCGGATGTTACATCAGATGAATCATTACAAAACCAACATTCCATTATTAAAATTAATTTTTAAAGCAAAACAACAACCACTACCACAACGCCAATAAAAGCAAAATATTTTTTTTTAAAAAGTGCTTACAGCTAAACAAGGGCCAGAAGAACTAAAATGATTCACAATGCTTGTAACCCAACAGTTCTTATGAGCAACCCTTGGACTCTACTTGCAAAATGCAGTACAAAAATCTTACCAATGCCTCTGGGGACTACCAGGAAAAAGATTTTAAAAAGGACCAAAACTGAATGCAATCCACAACTGTTAGAATTTAATTCTACAGAACTGGAAAATAGGTAAGCCAGAAGAGGAAATAATTCAAACAGGTGGAGGTTGATAAGTGATAACCTTCATAATTGAAGTCTAATTATGTCCTATACGTCAGCTTATTCCCATAAAAGAAACCGATAACCAAGCTACAAGCGAATCAAATCTTACTCATCCACACGAATTTTGTTAATTGCAAAAAATAATGAGCCTTATTTACACAAGACCCTGATAACATAAATCACAACAAGCAATTGACACCAAAGTCCAAACCAAAACAGTTAAATAAAAAATCCAAGAACCCATTTCACATTCTGAAAAAGAAAGCAAAAATAAAGCTTATATTGGACGGATTCTACGAAACCTGCGCAAAAAAGAGGGAATAGATTAACAAAATCATATAAACAATAAGCTGGATAAGGTAAAAATTGAGGACCTTTGAAGAGGGTAACGAGCCCCGAAAAGGCTGTTGTTGATAAGAGGCCAGCGTTGCCGCGACCCTCAAGTCTCCTGACATCGCCATTCTCGAATTTCTCAGCTCTCTCTCTCTCTCTCTCTCTCAAATGCAACACATTCTTTTGCTTTGCCGCTTCTTCCAGAGTCGGGGAACAGTTGAAGTTATGACATTGCCGTAACAAAACGACGACGTTTCTTTCCCATCTTTACTACCAATAATGGGGTAACAACATTAGAGCCCGTATATATTTATGATATCTCAATTAAAAGCATATATTTTATCTTTATATCAAATAGGTCCCTACTTCGGCAAACTTCCTTCATATCATCAAATTTTGATACCCGTTTGATATGATTTTGGAGCCTCGCATGCCAGAAAAGAGGACCAATTAAAGCAGAGACCAAGACTAAGAATACTACTGCAATCAATAAAACAGAAACCTTTTCATGTGCACCGGTAGTTGATTAAGCACACGGCCTAAAATCCAGTGCTGTGAATGGGTAGATGGCGATCTGTTTCCTTTCTTCTCAACCACATCAGCAGAGCTCATAAATCTCGTTGCTGGAACCTTTCTCCCCCTCCAAAACATATTCAATCTCAATTTTTTCCAACCTGTGGGCGTAATTTCCTTAACTTCAGACAGTTTGTCGCAATCCCATCTAGAGTCTCTGTTTCTTTCAACGAATTAGATTCTGGGTACTGTGATTATGGGGCTGAAGATGACGAGGATACCGGGAAAATACCTGTCAAAGCTTATCTTCTTTCGACCAGGTTAGTCTCTCTAATAAAGTAGATGTTTCCATGTCATCCTTTTGATAACATCTTTGGTTTGTTTAATTAACAAAGAAATTTTTTTGCTTTTGGGGCTCCTGCAACTTCTTTATTGCTCTGTTTTTTTCATGATGATTTGGCTTCTCAGATTCATGGTTTTGGCAGTATCGATTTGAAGGGCGTGCAAGCCGAGAATTTGAGTGATGTTGTTCCCCATTCCTCTCGCTCAACAAATTGTATTCTCCTCAGATTTTGCGATTTTCCTTCAGAAATTACTGTAAGATGATTAAGAAACAACCTGTTCATTCAACTTCGTTAGAGTTATCACCATATTAATTTTGTTTAAATTTCAGTTTTGTTTTTCAATCATTTTGTCTCATTTTATGTAGTAAGCGTCCACAAACCGTTGTTTGGGTTGCTTAGATCGTGTCAGTAAAGTTCATGGTATCTCTTATCAATTTGAAGAGTCATAGGAAGCTCGATGATGTATTTAAATATGGTTGATCTTATTGTTTTGTTAATTTGTGGTTCTAATGATTCACTGAAATTTTCTCAGACTTTGACACTTCTGACTCGTGTAATTTCTCATGATTTGTGCTTATGATGTATTCATGGTTTTTGTTGTTCATTGTGAAAAATTTTCATCGTTGATCTGATTTAGTTGAAACAGTTTCTATCTATTACTCAAATTGAAATGGGTCATTTCTTTCCAATTGTCCTTAAAAGTTCTGTAAATGGACTAGTATGTGCCAGTGCCCACAAAGGATTTTGTCACTAGAGTTATACCTGGCTTCAATGATTTTTCTTTTTTGGTGAAATTTAGGCACTTGGAGTTCCAGGAAATGCGAGCCACTGCCGTTACGTGGTAGTGTTCCAATATGGATCTGCTGTTCTGTTCAATATTGAGGACCATGAAATTGCAAATTACCTGCATATTATTCTCAGACATGCATCTGGTTTACTCCCCGAGATGAGGAGAGATGGTGAGTTTCTTAAAGAACTATTTTAATCATATTCTTGCTATAATGAATTTTCCCCTGATAAGCATGTTTGTTTTGAAATAATGTTCCTCTGATATTTGTGCATTAAATAAAGGCTTTTAAATTATTTAGGTTCTGTTATCATTTTGTATTTTCCTGAATCCTTGTATCAGATTATTCAATAAAAGAGAAGCCACTGTTGGTTGAGGACATGTGGGGAGGCCCAGACTACATTGTTCTTAAGACTTTGGATACTGATAGTGTCCGCGTTATTGGAAATGTGCTTGGCCAAAGCATTGCTTTGGATTATTTTGTCTCTCAGGTTGATAGTATGGTTGAAGAATTTGCCGGTATAAATCGTATAATGGAGGAAACTGGAACTTTCACAGTGGACAGGACAAAGCTCCTTCAACTTGTTGGGAAGGCTAACTCAAATCTAGCTGATGTAATTGAAAAACTGGGTCTTTTAGAAAGGTAACTGCCTGTGCATTTTCTTATACACGGTTAGGTAAACTTTTGCATCTGATGGGCTTGAGTCTCTTTTACAACCCGTGCCATAGTCCAGACCTCTCTGTCGGACAAACACTTTTTTTAGTTGACACCAAAACCTATACACACTTTTTTAGTCCACACCAAAGCCAATACGCGCGCGCGCACACACACACACAAGGACAGTCCCATGTGCTTCCACGGACAGTCATAACTTTTGACAATCCTACTATAAATCCCACTGTTATTGTAACATGACGCATGACTGTCTTAAAGAATTGGGGAATCTTTTTCTTCTGTTTTGCACCTTTTTTCCCCTTTCTTGTTCTTTATGGGAGGGTGTTTGACGAGAGACAGTTGTCCTGAAGCATACAGCTCTTTTCCAATGTAGAAAAAACATCCTGAATCGTGATCAAATCTCTTCACTTGTCTTTTTTTAATTGATTCAATTTCCCCTTAAATGGAAGATTTCTCTTGAATCGTGCTTCTTGTGTTCTTTTATTATTCAGATCGGAAATTGCTTGGAGGAATGCAAAATATGCTCAAATAAACGAGTACCTTAGGGAGGAGTATGAGGTTGCACAACGCTTTGGAAATTTGAATTTCAAATTGAAATTTGTGGAGGTAGATTAGGTCTCATCTTTTAAGAATGCCTATGTTTGTTTTGAATTTTGAGGAGTTATATTATCTTACCCCTTTAATGTTGCATAGGGATGAGAGTCGGGCTAGATGGGGACAGTTCAAGTTTTGGTGTTTCCTTGAGGAAGGAATGCATGAAACTTGAACTTCTTAAAGACGGGGGAATCTAATTATTCAAGTTTTGGTGTTAATTTATGTTTGTTTATCAAATGTCTGAATGCACGATGCCATAATGAGCTTAATTAAGAAAACCCCTCCTAGAAAAAACAACATGCATAAATAGATTAATGAGATCTGTTATTATATACCAGTTACTCTCAATTTCAATGAAGTTTGGCATGTGTTTTGGGGCTTTATATTGGTTCTCTTAAAAGAAATTATTTTATAACTTTCTATGGCATGGTAAGTTTCATAAATTTGCCTGGTTAGTATAGCAGTATTGATGATGAATGATTATTCAACCATATCGTGACAGTCTTGTGTTTTCCCTTATAAACTCTTCCGACTCTGCATTGATCTATACCTTCTTATTGCAGCATAACATTCATTTCCTCCAAGAGGTTATCCAAAACAGCCAGTCAAATCTTTCGCATTGGTGCATCATTTACCTGTTGACTATTCAGAATATTATTTCAGTATACGAGATTGTCCACGATTCAACTGGAGTAACTCTGGGTGACTTGGCAAGCAGATTCGGAAACTTGTGACAGCTTGATGGAGTGGAGTGATTATACCAAAATTCAAATTAATTTATGGGACAAATCAATATGTTTATTATATATTACTTAATAATAATTGTCTTTACGACAGTACATTGCTCAAAAAGTTTTGACAATTTTTTATAATAAATTTGCTCTCATGTCAATCTTCTTGTGTGTATGATTGTACTGAACCTGCAGTCTTCTCATCAGAACAGCTGCTAAAGCCTCACATCATGACTGAAATATGAACCAGGTTCAAAATATAGGCGCGGTTTCTCTCCAATGCATGGGGTAGTATGATTCTTGTCATTCCTTTTCTTTGGATGCATTTTCACTCCTGTTGCGCGGCTTCAAGTCATCTTGCTCCAAGAAAGAGATGTCAGTTTTGAGCCGACATCAGATTCATTGGCAAGATTATTTGTTGGCCTCAACGTCTGCATTATATGTTCTTGTTGCTGTTGTTGCATGATTGCTCGTTCCATCCAAGCTTGTCGTAACTTTGTTATCATAGCTGCTGTTGTTCGAGCAGACTTGTTGAACGTTTTTCTTTGGAGTTTTAAGTATTCCTTGAGCCACAAAGAATAAACCTTTTACTTATTTAGAATTGAAACATGTTCACGGAGCTTTTGTTGGTTTGTTTATAATTTTGTCCTTCACCCACAAGGGGAAGAATATAAATATTGAAGCAAAAATATGATCCGGAGTTTCCTATATCTACCCCATCTCTGCGTCCTTTATTTACATGGATTTATATATATATATTTCCCCAGAGATTCAGGATTCTCCGTTCACGTACGTGCTCTTTCATTTCAGCAATTTGATGGTTTTGATCCGTAATTTTAGAATTTGCTTCATCATGCCACAAGACCTTCAATTCATTGCCAAAGCCTACACATGCTATGTAAGCAAGCCACCCATCAGATTTTCAAAATTAAAGATAATAACATAGATGAATCTGCTAGTCAAATAGGTGCTACTGCCTAATCTATCAAGAAAATACAAAATATTGAAACCCTTTCCCCCGGCAGCAACAACAATAATGAATATAATGGAACTCAAAATTCTTCTACTCTGACTGCATTCTGTGGGGCTAAATATGCATCCTTTGGCCTTGACTTCTTCACTCCAGCCATGAACCAGACCTTATCGGACTTGTAGCTTTCAACGGATATACATGTGACCTTAACCCATACAAGGACCTTAGTCTTCATTCCCTCTATGCCTGTGAGCTTTCCCCTCATTAGAATGGCTTTCACTCTTGTTGCATACCTTAGAACAGAGGAGTCCTTGAAACTGACTTCACATGCAGAAGGCAAGTACACGATCAGTTTGGCCTTTGTTTCATCAAATTCATAGCAGATTATGTTCTGGGGAAACAGGCCTGGTGGCAGGCTGTAATCTCGAAGAAGATCTGGCAAACTTTTTGTAGGCTTCCCTGTTGGGAAAAAACAAGAACATTAGCATCTGTTACATGCCACATTTAATATAAAATATTCAATCAGATCAAACAATAAGGGGATATCAGCTAGTTCAGTTGTTAAGGTCTCTTATGGGTGTGCATAAGATCTTGGAATCAATTCCAGAACACATCCAATATCAGACATGAATGCATTCTCCGAGACGTGTAAACAAAGTTTCTGTTATGGCAATTCATAGCAAGTAGTATTCAAAGAATATTTTCATCGGTGAAATAATGGTAACGTTTATATTTTGTCATCCTTAAACAGTTCCTTTATTTTTTAAAATTGACACTAGAACATAAAAGCAAAGTTTAGTACTGCACCTTTAAGCTTGTTGAAAATCCATTTTGCCTTCTCTTCAACAGTGCTAGAGATAGTCTGCAAGAATGTGAAAGCACTTAGAAAAACAAAATAGTACCATTAAAATTCTATCTAAAAGTTCTCTCTAATCGAAACAAATTACTCCGCAAAGAGAACAAATTTTGCTATGTCCCTTTCTGTTGCAAAATTTAGTCCACAAGTAGACCTTGAAAAGAAACAATAAGATACCCTTTAGAAAGATTGGAATGAAGTTATTTGTGTTTCAAGTTCTTGTACTATTAATCAGTTTTCCTGCTTACACTGATTCAGTAAATCATAGAAGTCCAAATTGGTCTATACTGAAAGACTCGTGAATGAATTTTAAAACTCCTACCTAAGTGCTACTTTCAGTTCATTGATCAACAATCTGTTTTACAAGCAAACACAATTTGATCTTGTAAATCTTGTCTCAACCAAAGATGCCTCATCTAAAATACTTAGCAAGATACACAGCTGTTGCAGTAGCTTGTATTTGTACAGGATTTCATCAAGGTATAAACATTTGCATCCAAAGGCATGTATGTCAAAGGGAAATAGTTTCAAACTTTATGCATCTTTTCACAGCATTTTGCTTTAAATTTTGCACAGGAATAGCAATTAAGTTACAAGTTTAGTACGAGGTTTTTCTTTTCATCAAACTTCTATTTCAATAATCAAATCTCTAAAATTTAATAAGGAATTGTCTTATTAGTCGAGAAATTGTAAACTGGACATGGAGAATTAAATGAAGACAGAAAATGGAAACTAATGTCAAAAAAGGAAGATGGAAAGTTCCGAATAGATATTCCCTTTAACCAAACAAAAGAGCAATTGACAAATTGAAACCCATCTCCCCCATCTGTCAAGTTCCGGTTTCATTCTTGTTTTCGAGCAAAATCCATAGATCTTACACTCTACCAGTAATTTCAAATGACCCATGAAAGATTAGCTCAAAGTCATCAAATGGGTATCACTCAATCAAGCCACGTTACAAAATCAACAACCCAAAACACGATTCAAGCAAGGATAAGCATGCTGTAACACTAGATTAAGGGTACAGGAAAATGGATTTAAAACAAAAGGAAATGCAGCATCTGAAGTGAACTCACATTGATATCTTGACCGATGTTAGAAAATTCCTCCTTAGCTTTCCTCGAGATCCATGAGCCCCCAACCTTCAAGCTACTCACTCTCGTCAGTGCTTTCTCCATTGTTTTTTACTCTCTCTTTAGATCTCTCTCTAGCACTCAACTCTTTCGAGCGAACTGAGTACTTGCTGTCTTCCTTCGGACCTAGAAATTTTCAAATATTGAGAAGCAGACAAGGAATGACAGTGCAAGCGTGCAGTTAACAACGCGGCGTTCACTGTTCTCGAGGACCAAATTGTAATCCGATAATCACTATAAACCTCAGGGTGTTTTTCGGAATTTCGTCTTTAAGGATCAGTTGCCCAGCACACACCCCCGGGGCCGGCTTGCTGTAGTAGGATTTGCGGTGCCGGATTTTGCGCGGTTTTGACGTTACAAGTTACAAGTCTGACCGGACACCAATTCATGAATTCACAGACACCCTGTAGAATACAAAGTAGATAGTAAAGTAATTGAAAGAAGGAGATCGATAAAGTGTTAATCTTTTTTTACCCTTTGGAGGTAGCAGTGCTTTATAACTACGCTTTCATTATTGGGCGATCAATTAAAGATGCCATTGCTGTTTATTCCAATTTCCACATGGTGGGACAAACTCGTTGCCTTTTCCAGCTCAAAAGTTGACGAAGACGCCAATTTTCTTCGAAGAAAATTTTCATAACCATTACTCGATTTTCTGCCACCATTTCTTTTAGTTTCTCTCATGCATACCGGTTTTTGTCTCTTTCGCACATGGACACCCTTTGCCCGGTTGGCTCCTTCTACTTTATGTTCTTCTCTCTTTCCCATTTGATATTGACAGATGATCATATAACGTTGAATGAAATTATGGGTATGTTTATATTTATTAATTATTTATTTAGATTGGATTATTAACAATTATCAATATTTCCTGCTTCCTCGAATCTAACGATTTAAAATGGTATGAAATACCATACAACATCAAGCTTTACATTAAGATTCTTCAGGTATGTTTGTATATTTCTCTAATTTCCTCGAGCCAAAGCTTTGGGATTCTGCATCACCCAATCATTAGCCCCGTATCTTTCTGTCAACTGTGTTGCTATGGGCACCACTTGGATTAACAACAGAGAGCCTGGCCGAAGGAACAAAAAATGCATCAATGCTGCGCCATGCAAGCCGAACATTACATGGCTTGCTTGAATTAGCCTAAACGACTAAGCCAACGACGGATTTCGTTTTCAACTTCCCTGATTCCCTATCTGTCTTTTCAACTTCTTCCAGGTTTAGAATCCTGCAGCCAACTCCAGCATTTCTATTTATTGAAACAAGCTTAGGTTTTATAATATACAATGAAGTAGTGTTATCATCTTGTTGTCTGTAATTATTTGCTCAGAAGGTCTGAAAATCCATTATCGTTTTGGGGTTTGGCAGCAATGCGATGTTTATAACCAAGTGACGAACCTACCATTGCTGATGAGAAGCAGTGTGTGATAATTTGGTTATCGACGATGATGATCAGATGGCGTGTGAATCGAGGAGGTAATTTCGCGCACTTTGAAGTCCACCGATTACGATAATCAGTGGCCACAAGGATGATATCTTGATCGAGGAAGTGAGAATTGACGGCGATTAAGAGGGGACGGAGTTATAAAATTTATTTTTAATATTTTTTTTATTTATAATTAATGAAAACTAAGACTACTTCAGTTAAAACTTTGTCGAACACTAAATCAGCAGTTCAAAGTGCTGAGTAGGTGGGGCATACGGAGAAGAATGTGGTGGTTGCAGGATCAAGGAGAGCTGGACCGTCTGTTGGTGAAAGTGAGCACCCCAATTTCTCAAACATAGCAAAATTCACAGACAACGGGTTAACATTGTGTTGGATTTCAGAAGGTGGGCTTGCTGGGACTGACAGGCAGCAACTAATCATGCAAGATTTGGGAAACCAGTTGATTGAATTATTAAGAAAACAACATCCCACGCCAAGATTATCCTTCCTCGTCCATGAATTTCTTGGCTTTCTGATAAACTTCCTTTAAATACTCCCTAAATCTACCCAAATCCAGTTTAACATTTTGTTCCTTCAAGTACACGTTCATGACTGCTTCCGACCATTCTTTTCCTCGAAAGGCAACCGGGTCCTTTATCACCAAGTCATTCTCACCGTACTTTTCAATCAAGCTACTCTCCTCTGCATTGATCCTGTACTCCATGTACTCTAGCCCCATAGCCCTAGACGATGTCTCAAAACATACCTCCGCCGTCCATTCAAGCCCTATTGGCACCACCTGCACGAACACCGAGCCTGCCCGGAGAAATAATGAATGTGTAAGAGCTGCACCGTGTACCCCTATCATAGCATGGCTTGAATTTATCAGGGCATAAGATTCGTGCAATGGCGTACGAGGAGTTGGTTCAAATATTATCACATCAAAACCTGTCTCTTGCGCTACGCCTTTCATTCTGGCTTCATTTAAGATGACACGTCCGATGTTACCTCTGCGACTTGTCAACACGAGACGTGGTCGAGTCGCCGGCGAACTGTACTTGGAGGGGTGGTTCTGGCCGTGGCTGTAGGCTCTGTCTAGCAGGGCACGGAAATGGACGAAGGATTTTGAATTTGGCAGTAATGCAGGGTCTATGGTCATAAATCCATGTGTCACAAGGCCTATAGTGGCAGAAGTAAAACAGTGACTGGCGGTAGCATTGTCAAGGTTTATGATACGGTGTGTGCTGAAAGCATGCAACAATTCAGTGTACTTGCTGACCCACCAATCGTCGGCTCTGCTGATGACCAGGACAAAATCTTGATCAGGAAAGAATGAATTAACGGTGATAAAGAGGGGAATAAATCCATCATTGAACTCGTGCCAGAAGTTTCCTGTGTAAGCGTCTAGACTGAATACCAGAGCTGGAACATTGTGATGCACTTCACATTTTGGGCCGGCTGGGCCCGAAGCTACAATGACCTCCTTGATTCTGTTCATCACAGAACTCTCCCATTTCCGAGGGTGCGGCCTGATAGTTTCAAAAAATGATGTTGGGGTCGAGATGCTGGGGTGCACAACAAAGAAGGTCGAAGTCGAGGGGTCGAGGACAGTTGGCGCGTTGATTGAGCAGATATCATATTTTTCATGAGAACGGTCGCACCAGATTTGACTGCGTTGGGACGGCGGTGAAGGTGGCGGAGGAAGCGGATCCCACTCTCCGATGGACTTCAGTTCCCATTGCTTTCTGTCTGCAACGGGGAAAACAAGGTAGTAACAGTCTACTTTGTCCCAAACCCAAGCAATGCAATAGTTCCATCAAAACAATTTAGGCAATCCACCGGCACAAATTATCCAGGCAGACTCCGCAAATTATGATTGGCTCAAGGCATCGGAAAATTAATCAACCCAAATCCTTGATCAATATACATTGTTTTAATTTGGCGCGACGCTTACCTTCATCTCGATGAGCTCTGGATGGTGAACGAGATACGCTTAATCTCGACAGGACTGAGAGATCGCTCTCGAGCATGAAGAAGACCACGATAACGACAGAAAACGCCGCCGCCGACGAATTCTGTATCCTCATGGATTCTGTGCAATAAATCTTCACTCTCAGTTCCAGGCTTCCTTGCTCCGCGTCAACCAGGGTATGCCTAATTCACAGAGAAGAAATAATAGCCACTGTAATTAAATTATGTCACTGCATTGATTGCACAGACTAAAACCTACCAAACGAAGGATGCATACTAATAATTAAAAGTCTTCGATGATGACTATGCGGGCATGCAATGCAATGCCATTAGAATTTAGAAAGCAGCCCGTCTGTCTTGGTTTTCTAAGACTGGAGTACTTGCGCGTAGTAACAGCGATCGATGTCACTTGAAAGATGATGCCCAATGACCAGGTGTTTTTGAACACGTACGAAGGTGGGTCACGTGGAATCGGCCGTTGGATCGGGGAAGGTGAAAGCGGCGGCAGCTGATTTATCTAAGAAAACGGGGGCGCAGTAGATTGAGTGGATCCCACTCCTAGCATTTGTTTTTATTTTTTATTTTTCTGAAATAATAATAATAATAATATATTTTGGTCTTCAAAATTAAATAATTTTTTAAAAATTATTTTTATTATTCAATTAAATGATGAAAATTTTTATTTTTTTATTATTGATAAATAAAATTATTTCATTTTATTAAATCAAAATTACGAAGAGAATATCGATATTAGAGGCTTGGTAACGAAAAGAAGAAAGGGTGGGACGTCGTGACTTTGTCGAGAAATCCGGGAAGAAAAGCACGAGATTCTCGATCTTCGTTACTCGTGAGAAAGACAGTTTTGTTTATAGATTATTTTAGACCAACCAGGTAATGACGACGACGCTCTGGGGAAACAGTCGCGGGGTCCACTTTTAAGCTCGGAGGAGGGGCAATTCCGTCATAGAAAATATAGAAGGGCCGTCTTGTAATTTTGTTCGAAAGCGAAGGGTATTCAGTAGCGGGCGGGTTGTTGTTTAGCAGCCCGAGATTCGTGGACGCAGATCCACATAGGGATTTGAAAGTGTGAAAAGACCTTTTTAGTAGTCACAGCGTTTGGGAAAATTCCTGCCAAATTTTATCAGAGGAGATGTGTACGGACAAGTTTGGTGAAATCCAATTTCGTCCCGGCCCAAAAAAAACATTAAACACCTTTAAATTTCTCGTAATAACAATTTAGTCCCTATAATTTAACAATAATAAATTTAGTCCTTATCACTCACTCCACATTCCGTTTCTCGTCCTTTTCATTAAAGGATATAAAACAATTCACATGCAACACATGACGTGTGGTCGTATTAAGCAATTTTGGGTCATTTCTCAATATCAATCTTATACCCAACACCTTGCCCCCCTTTTTTTTTCTCTTCAATTAAGAATAAACGATAAATTTTAATAATAATTTAACGTTAAATTATTAATAATTACGTACAAATTTATATTATTAAAAATCAAACATCCCGTGTTTGATGTATTACTCTCTTAATCTACAAATTTTATAAATATTATCATACACATATGTCGTAATTTTTATCGTATAAATAATTATTTTAAAAAAAATATATATACAATAAAATTTTATTATTTATCGTATATATTTTTTTATTATTATAAAACTAAAATAATTACATATATGACTGAAAAATAAATAAAAATAAAATCAATGGATCGGAAATCACTCAAGTCAATCAATCAACGTACATTTGTTAGGTCGGGTGAGGGGGGCGGGGGGGGCCTACACGCATTTTACGTTGACAGTGACCGTCCAATTGGAATTCGATTGAGTGATTTGTCTAATACGTATCATATTTTTTTATTACTGTTAATTTAAAAACTGTTGAGATGTACAAATACGTACATATACTATAATAAGACTCTTAATTGAGGCTAAATTTGTAATTTTATACATATTATCGATATTAAATCTCGGCCAATCAAACGGATGACGGTGTGCGTCTGATTGGGGAATAATTTGTCAAAAATCTGAAAGTAAAACGTAATAATTAATAATAAAGCGTTTAAACATTCTTATTGACCAGGGCAAACCTGCACTAATAATAATAGTAATACGAAGATGTCAATAACCAACAAAAGAAAGCCACGTGTACGGTTTGAAAGCAGATACAGTACAATCAATACCCCGTTAAGTTTAACCACAGAGGATCAACCAATCACAGACCAAAACCCTACCACAAAGTGTCATAATCCCATTCTCGTAATTACACTCGACTTATGATGTCATTTAATTATTTCATCCCCGTCTTATACGTGGGTCCCACCTCTTGTCTGCTGTATTAGCCAATTAAATTTACACTAGTTAACTTGGAAAAATACTCAATTGTTATTAAACCCTAATTACTCTTAACCCTTCTTAAGTTGTATCCTAAATCTGTTTTACTTCAATAACACGTGGCGGTCATCTATTGAGCGAAATAATATTAATATTTTATAAATTATTAATAATTTATAATTTTAACTTGGTATAAGAGATATTAAATGATTAGTAATATATATATATATATATATATATAAAAGAGGGAGGGGGAGTGATGATATGATGAGTACCGAAAGCAAAGGAAGGAAGGTGGAGAGAATCAAGGAGGCTCAATTCTTTTTTATATTTTCTGAAAAATCCAGGAAAATAGAATGAATATTTAAATAGAAAAAGGGAAAATCAAATAAGAAAGAAATATTGAGGGGGAGGGGGGGAAGTGAAAGAAAAAGCAGAGAATAAAAGAGACCGGATGTTGACAAATTTCATGTCACTGTTCTTAGAAGGTCGTTTGTTTGTGCGAAGATTTCTTACCTGGGATCTCTCTCCTTCTCTCTCTTACCAAATGTAACATAAAACTCACTTTCTCGCTCTAGAAAAACAAAAACTCTTATGTGTTCCCCTTTCGTGTTAAGAGAGAGAGCAAGAGTGGCCCAGCAGATCGAAATCTCCTTCTAGACGACGATCTAAGCTTTTTCAATGGTATTGCGACAATACCCACTTCCTTGTTTGCTGTATGATTATTAAGGTTTTTTTTAGTTTATTTATTTGTGAGAGATTTTTTATTTGCTGTTTTGATACAGCGAGTTTAGGAGTCTGAATTCTCCGTGATGTGAAGTTTATGTTCAAGTGATTGAATCTATGCTGGATTCCTGAGCTTGGGTTGATAAGAGGATGTGGGTCTGAGGTAAATTTCATTTATTCTTTTAATTATTTTTACTTTTATGGTGAATTTGATTTATTAGTATATTTTATCTGATGATTAGGCTGATTGGGTTTATGCATTTGTTCCCTCACTTTAACCATTCACTTCACTATTTATTTTCTTGTTATATAATTGGTTAATTCTTTATTATTATTATTATTATTGTGTTCTGGATTACTTCGATTGTAATTTGATTTGATGGGTGATTACAGTTTTTGGTATGGTAGCTTCTGTTTTTAATATTGTCTGACGTGCCATTTGTAAAAGATTGTAATTGCTTAGGATCTGTTCTGTTATTTTTTCCTCTGCAATTTAGCACTTTTTAAAGCAGTGGATAAAATAGTATTGATCTTTTTGATACTTGGGTTTCTTCGTTTTCTAGCATGTCCAAAAAATTCCTGAAGAATACTGTGTGATGGAAATTTTAGAAATGTCAAAAATTACTCTTCTTGTGGCAACAGTTAAGAATGGTTGGCAATAAAATGAAGTGAAAAGACTGGTATAATTGATTCAGTTTCATGAGGGATCAATGAAGTTTTCAAGTAATGAAACGGTTCATTTATCTGATAACCACAGATAACATCTTATAATTTGATTGCTTTGTTGCATGCATTTGTTGCCTACAACTTCTAAAGTAAATGGAGTTCATGCTGTCATCTACCTAAGTTGGAGATTTAGTTGTGTATTGTTATCAATCCACATGTGCAACAACATCAGACCAAGAATTCTCATATTTAGTACTTCTTGTGCTACTATAGGATAGTTCCTTCTTTCTTGTGTTACTGTTGAATTCCCCAGTCACTAAGAAACATCAATTCTAGTTCTCTGAGCTGCATTTCATCGAATTCTTCTATAGTGAAGTAATATTAAATGTAGGCCCATCATAATAATTAACTTTGTACAATATTTAATAGATAGTATTAGTTAATTTATCCCAGTTACTTTTTTAAAACTTCTGCAATATGAGGAACTTCTTTGCCTTTCTGTTGATGATACTTTATTGCACAGATGACATGTAACCTTACGTTACTGGGATAATTTTTCTCTCTTACCTGCCAGTTCTGTTCATGCATTTTTCTGTTGTCAGAGTACGTACTTTTTGAAGGTTGATATATGACTCAGTTGGGAACAGAGATTGACAATTTTGATTAGGATAGAGTTAAAAACTGAGACAGATATCGGATAACTAATGATGTGTTCACTGGGTTGTGCCCATTTTGAGTTGCTGCTGGTGTGAAATCCCTTTGCTCAACTACTATGTCTTGTTTGAGTTTCAGTTTGACATTCTGTGTGGGGTGTATAATGCCACAGATATACAGACATTATTATTAGTTTTGCTACGCATAGTAAGTGAAAACTGATGCATGTTTATGGCTTAATAATAAGAAACTCTGCACCCAGTACAATTTTGAACTGAAACTTCATCATTGAGGGGCTGGTTGAGCTGGAAATGGAGAAAATCTTAGAATTTGAGCAAAATTAGGTGATAGAATATCAAAAAAAGATCTTACAACAAAATAGGCTCATTTGGTGTGTGCGGGCTGGAGTGTGTATGCGAAGGAGTAATTCAAATTCTTTAACAGAACTGGCTGTTCTCTCCTATATTTCAGATTATTGTACATTATTTTGAAAGCCACTTTGTGGATTAGAATGAACAGTTTTACTAATTGAAATTTTGTTAGGAAATCTCATTTGTTTGTTGCTTTGTGTCGATGAGCACCTTTCATAATTCATTTCTGTATTATATTTTTCATAATAATGTTTTTCTTAATTATTATTAGGAATGGGAACAAAAGTGCACCGTGAAAGCATCTTGCCAGCATATTACTCGATGAGGGATCTTAATCAGGATTCTAATGGTTTTAGCTGGCCACTATTTTATGGAGATAAAACCTTGACAAATGAACAGTATTACAATGGTTTCTTGCCTAGGGCTGTGACGGAAGCATATTCAGGGTTTGACAAAGATTTAGTGAAACGGACAATGCTTGAGCATGAGGCCATTTTTAAGAATCAGGTATTTCTGTTCAACTTTCTTCATTGGTCAGATGGTTTTTTTTTAAAATTCTAGAAGATGCTTATGATGCGATTTAAATATGTATGGCCTCACTGTGATATGGTTTAATCAAAGTCTAGTTGAATGTTGTTTGATTATTTATGTGATTGGCTTTCTTAATGTATGAATGAATTTGAATTTGACATCTTCATCCAGGTGTATGAACTCCACCGGCTGTACCGCACACAAAGGGACTTGATGGATGAAGTAAAAAGGAAAGAGCTACATAACCGTATAGGTGTTGAGTCATCAATATCATCAAGCCCCTTGAACTCTCAGATTACATCCGAGGATGCTCGGAAATGGCATATGCCAGGTTTCCCTTTGGCAAACTCTGTTTGTGCTAGACCATCAAGTTCAGGTGTTGAAGACATTCGTTCCCCTTTGAGTTCCGTGAAAGTAAGCAACACACATGCTGGTCCTTTACCTTTCCACAGTAGTGTTAACTCTAAGGATGTTGAGTTGATGGATTCTAGACCTGCAAAGGTTAGGAGAAAGATGATCGACCTTCAACTTCCAGCCGATGAGTATATTGACACTGAAGATGGGGAGCAGTTCAGGGATGATGTAGTATCTGCCACGTCAAGTTATCTTCCTGATGGAAATAAAAAAATTGCTGTTGAGAGTGGCATAAAGCTTTTTGTTGGTGACAGTGAGAAGGCTGTCTGCCAGAAAGATGCTTCGAGATCTGATTCATATTTACAGAGCACAAATAGTTTTGCTGACTTGAATGAGCCTATTCCAACTGAAGAAACAAATACTGCAGTACACTTTCATATTCTTGGCCATGTTTCTCATGAGGGGGATGTTAAAGGCCACGAACTATCTGCTAAACTGAAGTCACAGCTTCGAGGTTTGCCCAAGGAAATGACTCTGCGCCCCCATCTTGAAAGCAATAACGGGGCTCCAAACACTCAAAACTTGGAAAATAATGAAAATAGTAGAGGTTGGTTTTCTCCCGTGCCTGATGCAGGTAATGGTTTTCCATAAAGTTCCAGTTTATTTCTGTGGTTGTTTCTTTTGTTTATTATTTCACAAAATATTGGCTTACGGGTTCCTTTTCTTCTCTTTTTTTTTCTGTATTTATGTCAAATAGAATCACTCTATTTAGTTCTGATGTTCTCATGTGGATGATTTGTCTGTCTGCAGGGTCCAGTAAAAGCAGCCTGAAATCCATTTCTCAAGGTCTTCAACACGAAAAGTCTTCTATATCATCTCAGCCAAGGCAGGTTCTGTTTAACAAAGCTCATGAACCTCCAAATTTCTTGCTATCTGATCAAAGCAAGGTAGACCTGTGGAGAGAGAGGACAATTCATGGCTCAGAAATCTCAGAAAGAAATCATGAAATCTCCAACAATAACAATCCTGAACCCATTGTAACTTCTAATATAACCACTTCGTATCCAATTGCATCTGCCTCTTGTTTATTCAA
The DNA here is from genome assembly GCA_019650275.1 of Xylocarpus granatum. NCBI lineage: Eukaryota > Viridiplantae > Streptophyta > Magnoliopsida > Sapindales > Meliaceae > Xylocarpus > Xylocarpus granatum. The sequence continues at coordinate 78,029 of BNST01001022.1, forward strand.
CTCTTGGCCTCACTCAGTTTCACCTTGGCAAAAACCTGGTAGTAGCTCAAGCCAGAAGCCCATATCAGTCCAGACATACCCGTTTTTGAACTCCTCTGATACTTTGTCTCGGAGTTCTCAGACATCAGTGACCTTTGGGATTTGTGAAAATGGTTGCCATAATAACAGCAATGCTAGACCTAACTCAAGTTTTCAAAGTAAATTGTCAAACCAAAATGGGTTTCACTATGGGTCCTCATCAGGATTTAAGGATCCTCGGGTTCAAGTTCCTTCAATTGACAATAATTGTAGGACCTATGGAAATAATAATCATATTGCCTCTCAGCATGTCATCAATCAGGGTTCTGCAAAGCTCCACGATGTTTCAAGTAGCACTGATATGAAGTCTGGGAACTTGAACGTAGTGCCTTCAAACAGCTATCAAGAGGCAGTTCCCCAGCAAAACCTTGAAGTCAGGGATAGAGAAAGAAAGCACGAGGAACATCTTGCTGTCCTGCCTTGGTTAAGAGCCAAGCCTTCATGTAAGAATGAGGCTGCTGGTGCTGGGAGGGATTTAAATGTGGGGGAGTTGAGTTTCTTGCAATCTTCTATGAGTCAGTCAGTCGATGAAAATGGAATTGGAAACAACCAAATAGTTTCTCAGAATTTGAAGTCTGGTTCGGCTTCTGATGATGCTGCAGTCAGCAGGGTTGAAAGAAATGACTTTGAAAGTAATAGGAAAATTCTCGGGTTTCCTTTCCCTGAAAGGCCTCATATTTCTAAGAATGAGTCTTCATCTCTTAGCTCCCTTTCTGTGTGCATTCCTCTCCGATCAGAAGTAGAAGTTGAAGATAACAGGAAAAATAGAGTACTTGATATTAACTTGCCCTGTGATGCATCAGTTCCTGACTTGATCCAACAAAATGCAGGAGTAGAGATCATTGAGAAGAAATCAGATGTGAAGGCTGCCAGTTTTAGACACCACATTGATCTGAACTCATGTGTGAGTGAAGATGAAGCCTCAGTGATGCCAGCTATACTGAGCTCCAATGTGATGACTGTGGGGATAGATTTGGAAGCCCCCATAGTTCTGGAGGCTGAGGAGGATGTCATTCACGAAGAAGAATATCCCCAAAGGGCACAAGAAGCACCTCTACAATCACCTCAAATCAGAAGTGAACCTCTGCTGGATGATCATGTCAGAGTAGCAGCAGAGGCAATAGTTGCCATCTCATCATCTACTCCCCAAAAACATTTAGAGGATGTGACTTGCAATTCATCTGAAGCTTCCATAAAGGATCCCCTTAATTGGTTTGTGGAGATAGTTTCATCTTGGGGAGATGATATTGAGAGTAGGTCTGATGCAGTTTTGAGAGGCAAAGATGGTGTGGATAATGAGGATTCTTCCTCGGAAGGGTTTGATTACTTTGAGTCCATGACATTGAACTTGACAGAGACCAAAGAAGAAGAGTACATGCCCAAACCTCTGGTTCCAGAAAATTTTAAAGTCGAAGAAACAGGAACCACCTCATTACCAAATCGACCTCGAAAGGGCCAGGCAAGGCGAGGGAGGCAGCGGAGGGACTTTCAAAGGGACATCCTTCCAGGCCTTTCTTCTTTATCGAGGCATGAAGTAACAGAAGATCTTCAGACATTTGGAGGAATGATGAGAGCAACAGGTCATTCATGGTCAGGTTTGACAAGAAGGAATTCAACTAGAAGTGGATGTGCAAGGGGGAGGCGGCGAGCTGTAGTGAGTCCCTCTCCTGCCTCACCACCGGCAACCATACCTTGTACTCCATTGGTGCAGCAGCTGATTAATGTTGAAGTGGGATTGGATGATAGAAGCCTAACTGGGTGGGGTAAAACAACTAGACGTCCTCGCAGACAAAGATGCCCTGCAGGTAACCCTCCCGCTCTATTGACGTAATACTGGGAAGGAAGCTTTGATTCATTTAGTTGGAATGTTTTATAGAGGGAAGTAGGAAGTTGTTTTCCATAGATTTGGGGGAGTGAGGCTATTGTGAGACATGGGGATTGTCCTTGTACATGTTCATAGCCCATAATTTGGGTTCCCTTATTTATCTGTCTTTGGGTGGTTACAAACTTTGTACTTATTCATAAATAATGTTGCATGATTTCTTCTGGGGTACATACCAGCTCTCTTTCATCTGTGTTTGCACTGCCTAGTTCATAAGATGAGCCATTTGGTCCATGGGGTTGTTATTCATTTTTCCCCTCTCACATTTTGGGGGCCTAAATTGATGACATTGTGGAATAAAAGGCAAAAATCATGCATGTTATCCTGCTGAACTTAGAAAGTGTTAAGAGGACGAAGTGTGCCCTAAAAGAGGCAAAAGAAGCAGCGTACCATTATTGTGAAGGAATGTCACCTAAAAAAGTAGGGAAATGATAAAAAGTCACATGACAAGTCATGATGGTATTAAACAATGTTATACTTCTCCTGCCGATGTTAGACCATAGCCATCCAATATCCTTATGTGAATGTGATGTTGGTGGAAAAATCTTGGAAGTTGAGGCCGAGAATGATCTGAGCCTATCAATCAATGGTATGATATTGATAGGTCCAGGTGTGTGGTTACAAACACAGGAAGCACAGTGAATCAGGTGTGTGACAAGTCAGGAACCACAAGTATGTTGTTTGTTAAAGCGGTGCCTCGTTGTCTGTTCTTTTGTTCTGAAATATGGCCTAGTTTTCGGCTCCACATTTCCCACCCGCGCTCACTGTCTAATTGAGCCCACTTTAGAAACACATTCCTGGTTTGAGGATTAAATTACCTAAATAACCTTTTAAATTAAAATTGAAAATAAATAATACCAAAGTAAAAATTTAAAATATTAACGATATTATTATTTATTAGACTGACGTGCGCGCAGTCAAACCTATTTCGACGGTGTTGAAACATTCCATCACAAACAGTCAATCTGATCCAAAGCGCACGCGAGAGAGAGGCGCGTGGTGGAGGACAAGGAGTGGGACCGAGAACGAGAAGATCTATCTGAAACTGCGGAAGTGTCCGTGTCTGAGTCTCGGACTCCGACTCTGATTCGTTTGTACAATCTCTCTGTCTGTCTCTGTCTCTGGTCATAGTCAATTGATATATTATTTTAATTATTTTATTACAGGGATGGATACTGTTTCAACCAATCATATCTCACCAAACACTTCTCTCTGTTTTTATTATTTATTTTTATTAATATTTTTTAAAATCTATGCAAAAGGCATCCATCGTCCAACCCCCACTTGTAAGTTTATTCTTTGTCCTTTCCATGGTCTTTTCTATTCAACCACCACTTATTTACTATTTTTAAAATAATAGACCAAAAGAATCTTTTCTTTCCATTATGCCCCTTCGTTATTTTCTTTTTATAATCTCAAGTAAAATCATATCCCTTTTATGAATATAATTAATAAAATAAAAAATAATTATTTAATATCTTACGAATTCATTAATTTTATTATAATAATTATATTGATCATTTTATTTAAAAATTTTTAATGATATTAATGTTAATTAATTATATAAATAATTGATTTTCTTTCTTGGGGGGGGGAGAGGAGGAAGTACAAGTTGCACGAGTTAGATGAAAAACCGAAGGAAATAATGGAACTGATTTTTCTCTTACAAGGGCACATCTCTGGCATCAAAAAGCCGAGCCTGCAACTAAGATTTATTTTCTTACGCAACCCATCAAGCATTTCTGGAGCCACGGCATGAATTAGATGGACATTTGGCTTGGCCAGAACATCAGTTCGCTCGAGAAATTCCGTGCTTGACTAATTTTAGATGGCTTGAGTAATGATCTTTAATGTAATATCAAACTTGTTAGCACACATTAAGTATGCTTGTTCTGTGTGTTGTTATAGAATGCATTACCCAGATTTTTATTCGTTTCAAGTGGTGATAAGATGGTACTTTTTGAATGATTTATATGAAGAGATTTGGAGTTCTGTAAGTGTATGAAAAAATGCCTGAGAGAGAGAGACTGATAATTTTTGTTTCTAAAGTATTAAAGGCGTGGAGTGAATTGCGAGATTTTGATGAAGAGTGAAAGGTACTTTTGTGAAGTTGTTAAAGTGGGAGGTCCTGATAGTTTTGTGCCGGTAGTCTAGTGTGATTTATAGGGCCCATCTTGTTAGAGGTGTCGGGCCAAGAGATTGGAGTACGTCACCGGTTCAAGTCCACAAATCCTTCATGAAATAATAATTTTTATTTTTTTTAAAAAAAATTTGTAAAGACCTAGACTTGTTAAGACTGTTGAGCTTGATTTTTACGGTTCGATTCAGTTTGATTCGTTTAACACTTCTAGGTTAGGTTTGTTCATAACACACATAGCTGTAGTTCATAACAAGCATAAACGTAGGTTCTGCGTTATCATAATGAAATACGATTGCGCCTTAACTATCAGTTATTACTTTTAGCTTTACTGTGAGGCTTGGTTCTGACATGCAAAATGATTATGCATTTTGTTTAATGGGATAAGAAAATCCAATTACATTGGGGAGCTTAGTTACTTCTTGTGCGAAGTTAGGAGCTTTGCACCAGGGAAAGTGGCTTCATGGCTATATGCTTGAGATTGGTATGGAACTTAGTCCTCACTTGGTGACGGCCCTTTTGGACTCGCATGTCAAGTGAGGAAATTTTGGAGATGCTAGGTCAGTATTTAATGAGCTTTGTGATTAATGAACTTGAATCTGGAGAAGGACGGTATATATTCTTGGGGTTAAGCTTGGGCTCGAGGATCCCACAGTGATAAATGCTCTGTGGACATGTATGCGAAGTGCCATGCGATTGGAGATGCCTGGTACATGTTCGAGACAGTTCAGACAAGGATGTAATTGCCTGGAATTCTATTACACGTGGATATTCCCAGAATGGGTCTGTAATCCAAGCTCTTGAATTTTTTCATCCCATGAGATTTGATACTATCTCAACAGATGCAGTCGCATCGGTGAGCGTCTTTTCAGTTTCTGCTTCACTTGGTGCCGTCCAAGTTGGTTTTTCCCTATGAGCCAGGGCCTGCTATCATCTAATGTCTACGTTGGTGGTTGCATGAAAGAGAGATAATACTGTGACACGGAGTGCAATGATTAGTGGCTATGTAATGCAAGGGTATTTTGGAGGTTAAATCCTATAGGCTGTTCGCTGTTAAGGTCCGGTATTTTGGAGGAGGGAGGGTTCGGATCAGGGTTTCAAGCCCTCCCAAGTGAAACATGAGCCTAATTATCTCCTAATTAGCCTCACGTTTCTCGGATTTATACAAAAATGTGGAGCTGTATTATTCATAATACAAGCTGGGACTGGCTAACTATTCAATCAGACCTTGAGAATCTGACTGAGTTCCTTACTTCCATGTCCGAAAATAAGGGGACAACAAAGGACTCTGCCACTTCAAAATTTGAAGGGGCCTCCTGGTTTCGTGAAAATAAGGGACAACATTTTTTTCCTTTGGGCGAACACTACATTGTCATTGATTGCTCCATTCCTCCTCTTAAGGGAGAAAAAGGAAAAGAAAATACAGGATACACAAACATATACAACTAGGAACTCCTGTGAAAATTAGCCACGTTGTTTAGGACCACATGTTCTTAAGTTCCAGGTCAAGCTCGGGTTGAATGGATAAGAAAGCAGACATCAATCATTTAAGCTCGCTCCATCACTGCAGTTCCTCATCTTCCGGATCCAAGGGCACTTCAAACCGAGGCCTGTCGTATTTCTCTCGCAGCTGCTTGATTGGGATGAAATCTCCAGCTGTATCCATCCCGTAAAACAGAAAAGAAACATAGGGATGATCGAACCTTCCCTGCACATTGTAAGTATAGCCCACCCTTAATCAAGAAAAATGGCAGGGAGCATATTTTGTGATTTTCAACAAAAATTCTACTCACCCTGTCTGGCTGGTCGGGGGCTAACAAATTCTCCTCTGCAACTGCAACATGATAAAACCAATGTACAAATTCATCAGAGCATTACAAAATTGATAACTTACGGAACAAACCAATCTAAGAGCAAATTTTTAAAGTGCATGTAATCGGTTGAATGCTAGTGACAATGCAGACAATTTGCCTAATGTAAACACAAAAGTAACTTATATCTGTGTGGAGTTGGATGAAACAGATGCCATTACCATAAGCTACTAGTAGATTAGGATCTGCATGTACGTCAACCAAGACCTACGAAGAAACAGAAATCATGATCAGAATTTTTGTGCTAGTACACGAGCAACCACAAATTGTATAACAATGTAAGATATGCGGCAATTTTCAACCAACCACTAAGGAGTAGCCCACATAAAGATATGTTTGCACAAAAAATATCTAGGACAATGATCACTTTCTCATATAACTGAAAAGAAGGAACCAAATACAAAGTTAATGAAACCTGATAAAATGGCTGACTAGAACCACGATTCAACTTTTCAACTTGTGCAATCTCCATCCATGAACTAGATTCACAGCACATCGGGTCCATTCCACAAATTACAGCTTGATAGCCTAAAACCATAGCATGTGATTTCAGAACCAAGAAGCAGGGAAAAGGAATCAGAAAAAGGAGAAGGGAACAAGATAAGGAACAAGCCAGCTTTCATCTCAACTTATTGCATCGGATTTGTTTGAACTTTAACCATCCATAAAATATGAGGCAGTTTATATCCAGCTCACAATAAATGATTAAAATCAGGGTTCTATTTCTACTGTGCAAGATCACATGTTTGCTGAAATCACACTAAAAAGCATAAACAAGTAAAGAGAGAAAAATTTGAATTTATGAAGTGAGGTGAATTCATTAATTACCAAAAACTTTATGCTTCACTTTCTGCCCCAAACGAAATGCATACTGTGCCTTTTCAAACACCAGAGCTTTTGCTGATGCAGCCAAAGATTCTGCCTCCAGTTTGGAAATTTGATCCCGTAAGTCAGCTGCCAAGGCATAATTTTCACTCTCAATTGCATTCTGCAGATCTGCACTGCAAGGAAACAAAGCACAAGCGGTCCAATAATGAATCACATTCCACAACACTAAGGGGACCCGAACAACGATGCAATTTCAAAATGACACACTCACCGTATACGTATGATACTCAAAGCCTTATCTTGAGCTTCACTCTTTGAGGATGATCCCCTTTTTGCCTCGTGCTGCCTAGTTATTTCTGCCTCGACCTATCAAGAAGAACAGTGATTAAGTATGTTGTGCACTCCACATAGTAGGAAACTAATGTACATGCACATATGTTAATGTAGGCAAAAACAACAATTTTAGTATCTTAGAAATTGGAATTTTACATGTCAACAGTCCACGCAATGGACAGATTTGTGCACAAAAAAAAATATCTAAGCTGTGATAAACTAAAATAAGAACAGCATACATATGTGATTCTCATCAGAAGGAAAACTAAAAGTCACAAGAAGTGAACAACATGCTTCTTATCAAGAAGTCCTTCAGGTAATGCTAGGAAATATTCTCCCAATGAGTGTTGAAATCAAGAAGTCCTTCAGGTAATGCTAGGAAATATTCTCCCAATGAGTGTTTTCAACGTAAACAGCAGGAGAGATCTAACCTCCGTAAGTTTGTTTCTTAATTGTTGTGCAATGTCATACTCCTCCATGTTTAAAGCACACTGCAATTTCATGATACCCAAACAACAAAAGCTTATCAGCGCAACCCTTAAACTAGGAGAAATGTTAAACCACTTCACTATGTATAAACATGAAAAGCTAAAGAAACAACCAGTCAAACCTGCACCCGAGTTGCCAAATCTAGCTGAAAAAAGAAAAAAAGTATATCCTCATTAGCATTCTCACTGCGCTCTGAGCTTGCATCCAACCCCTGCTCACCTCCTTTAAACAGCCATCCAGCTTGAACCCTCAAGTTTCTTTGTCTTAACATATTGGGGCTAAGTCTTAAGTGTAAGCTTTGAACAAACTGATTCCAAAAGCATTGCCCATCAGTCCCTATATGGGTTTTCTTTATTAGCTTGATATGCCTTCTCCATGAAGAGGTTGACCCATAAAAGCCACCATTTCCAGAGGTTGTTAGCGTGCTCAATGACAGACCTTGCACCATCTCCTTTTCCGGTAATGAAACTCTATTTTATCTCACAGTGTAAGCTATGTGTGCTGAAAGTTATTGCATCTATACCACATAAAACTCATTGTCAATTCATGTTGATAGGTGAAATGAAGATGCCTTCATTTTCTATATATTTAAAATCTATTTTTCCCTTTGTTCAAGTATATTTAACATAAAAAATAAGAACTGTTTAGAGAAGTAACTTTCCAGAAAGCTTTCCTTCCAAAAGATTGACAAGCTACGTAGAAAATATTTGGGTTGAGGGTGCTGCCATTATTTAATAATCCAACAAAACGATAGGCTTAAAAAACATTTGAAACTGATAGACCAAATCAACGCATTAGACCCAGTTGTGCTGAGTGTTTTCAGCAATCAATAAATCACTCAAATTTGCAACTACATTTCTATTGACTTAGTGATGAATTAAAGAATCGAGAAACAAACACGCTTCATTCGGAGGCAGAAGCAGAGCAAGAAAGAAACTGACCGGGAAGCTGATGCCGCGAAACAAAACGACAGAGAAGAACCACTCAACAATCCCAAGTTTTGTCCTCACAAAATAAATAAATAAAATAAAAACTAAATTACAGATATAGTCGTTGGTTCAAATTACCTACAGCCAAGATTATCTTTTAACTGTGTTACCGGTCTTTATTTCTTGACACGTTCCATCCTCCCCTCCCCTCCCCTCCTGATTTTATAGCTCGTGGACACCAGCCGTCCACGTGGTCCTGGTAATCTTGTTTTCTTTCCCTTAAACATAAGAAGCTGCAATTGTTTTTAATTTTCTATAATTTTAGAGATTATTACATTATATATATAAATTTTTAATATTGTTAAATTTATTCATATTTTCTTTCCAAAATAAATAAATTAATTAATTAATTAATAAAATAAGAAACACAAGCACCTACACAGAAAGAATGAGACTTCTTCCATTAAGAGATGCTCACATTGGCATGGGATGATACAAGGAGGAGATCATCTAACATACATAAGATAACAATGTTAATGGCCGATTATAAACTGCCGCTTTGGCAACAAATTAGTGTATGCAAAGTGGGATACTCCCACCATCATCAAGCACAAACAGATGGTCATTGCTGTAACAAATTTAATCCAAGGAATTAGAAACTAGTAGTACACCATTAACAACCAAATACAACACCCTCTTTCCCTTCCCCTGCCAAAGACGGATAAGAATAAATGACGAAATGGGAGAGACGGTTGGTTTATCATCCCGGTGGGGGAACTGTGTGTGTGATGCTTATGATGGTCGTTGGTAGACATATTTCGTTCTAGGATCCACAATCAGACCCTTTTCCCCGTTCACTTCTAAATCATGCCTGCATCAACACATGTGATGGAAACATTTGAATTGATTTTTGTTATTTCTTTGTCAGTCAGTCAGTCAGTTGTTGAAACTGTCTGCTATTGAAAATGGCATGCATAGACATAAGATGTGAATCAGAATCGATGTCAAAAGGAGAATCCCTCAACAAGGGATAAAAATATTGTATTTTTGAACTGGTACTACCACCATTCTGATTGCAGGGTCAGTTGAGTCCATGAAAGATCCATGGTTGCAGCTGCAATCACAACAGTAGTAGTCTACAACTGAATGGATTTTCTCCCTAAGTTGATATGAAGATAGAGAAATAGATTTTTAATGGACTCATCATTCATTCTCATTTATCAAAGTGCACAAGAGCACCTATTCCAGATAAGTTGAGGATAAAAATGAACTTTCAAAAAAGAAATGGGAGGAGAAAACTCAACTGAAACACAAAGTCTGGAATGGTCAACTGCTCACGAGGAACATATCTGAACAATTGAAGAAGCCGATCAACGTATACCACTTTCTGCCACACCTAAAGAGTAGCAATTAGCTTCCAAACAAATTCAGAGACAGTAAACTCTCATAGTACGTTTATATTATAACTAAGTTCAACGAAAAACAACTCCAGATATACCACATTGTCCATGAACAATTGCAGTGCAAAAACAGTAGCCTTCAAGTGGAAAGTAGGGTGAAGAACATAAATTGCCTACACAGAGCAAAAGGGCAATTAAAACCGATGTTGATTATGTTTTACTGATAGAGAGAGTTATTAGTGTTGCCTACACGCAGGTTGCATTGGTGCTTCTGACCGAGTATTTGTTGTAATCTTCTCATCCATCCCAAATCCGGTTGGCTGTTATTTCAGAAACAGACGAGCATAAGTAGGACTAGTGTAAGAAAAGGAATCCTACAGGCAATACATAACACAGCTCTTCAGCAACCAATTTGTATCAGAATGAAAAGGTTCATTATTTTCACAGTAACTTCCCAATTTCTCATCCTATCCCCAATAGACAAAGCAATTCTTTTCCCTAATGAGTGCAGATTGGTCTGCAGAAGTTTCTATTTCAGAAAAAAGATGATAAATAATTCTATTCCAATTGGCCCAAGCCACAAGACACACACTTCAAATACTAAGAAGCTCACGGGGAAAGATGTTGTCTGGGACACTCAACCAGCAAAGCACAACCTCAAGTACAAAAAAAAATGTGGCAAAGAATATGGTCTCTGAATGTGTTTTCCACAGAAAGCTGCTGACGATAAAAATGCAACTGTCAAGGAAAATGTCAAAAATTGCCAGGTCCAAGGCAAAGGTTACAACAGAGCCTTGAACAGCATGAAAATTGCCTGCCATAATGGTACAGTTTCTGCTGTCACCGGTTATACAAGCTGGATCCCATAAACAGATATATAGCTATACCATTATAAGAAGGCATGGGATGTCAATCAACATTGACAACTCTGAGCATATAGGTGAGTTGTTAATTTGGTGAAGGCACAAGACATTCCAAAAATTGCAAAGCCAAACTTTGAATGCATGATTGCAAGTGCACAATACAACACTTACAGCTGCAAAGATGCTGCAGAGTGAAAATATACAATAGTGTAAGGCTTCTGAATAACCGGCACAAATTCCTGAAATTTAACAATCAATAAAATGGTCTCAGTTCCAACAGACAGTCAAACTCAAGCAATTTTGAACCAATGAGACTATATGTTTGTAAATCCTAACAAATGTCAAACTGATGCAAGTTGCAACTGGATTACCTTCACCACATAGAGCACAAAATGCTCAAGATCAAGACATCGCAACAAAAAATGCGCTCCCACCACCACCATTACAGAATGTCCCTCACTGTCAACCCCTCCACGGTAGCTGAAATTGAAAGTGAAAAGCTAATATGACATCACATGCACCACAAAACCTTCAATCCAAAATACCCATAAAGAGTTGACAATGTTTGCACTAGAAACTGAACGTGATTCATACAACAGGTTGTTAAGGCCAACACATAAAAATTGATTATAACCTGAAGAGTTAACCACCACCACACATAAACTACCCTGGTAAGCAGAATTGTGGCAGATAAAGGATGAAAAAGCAGATAAATTTGCAAAAGCAAATAATATCTGAAGTAGGCATGCAAACCAAAAGGTGTATGAATTCTTACACAATTTTCATCTCTGCAATTTCAGAAAGATTGAGAGAATTAGCCTTAGAAAGGTATCTAGAATGCAGCAAGTATTCATCAGCAGCAGACAATGGAGGTCCACCTAGGTCACCAAGTCCAAGCATTTTAGCACAATTGAAACCACTATGTGCTTGAGCAGTTTTTTTCCACTGTTCCATGCGTCTTTGATCTGGATCTTTAATTAAGGACATAAAAGCAGGATCCAAATATGAATCCAAATATGTTGAGTTCCTGTGAGAATAATATTCATACAATGAAATCATTTGATTATTTTTTATTGCATATTAGTAATAGTCTCATAGCATCATGAACATAACAATAAGTCACCAACAATAAGAAACAAAATCAAACATCTGCACAAATTTCTGCTAAATTTGATATATGCTTACACATGGGAAGGGAAACAATGAAGCATGGGGACATAATACCAAATATACATCATACACAACATGTTTACTAAGACACGGCTCAGTTAGCAATCTGGATGACACATTGCTTATGAAAGCTGAATTTTTTTAGGTTCCTCTTTGAAATGTAAACTAACTAGTATATGCAAACCAAACAGTGGTAAGGCATACAGAAGTAAACAGCGCAATGGGCTAATATAGTTTAAAATTCTAAAGTAGTCCTCGTATATATGTATACCTGAGTTTGAGAAACAAACAAAACAAAGCTGGAAGAGCTTCATGCAAAGTTTCATAAAATCATCTGATGCTTTTGAGAAAAAAAGAATAGGACAAATGTGCTTGTAATCTTTACTACATAATGAAATTAACTGACCTTCGTTTCAAGTTAAAATCACTAACAGGAAGTTCAACTGGAGCTTGGGGAGGCTTTAGAATATTCTTTTTAGGCAATGGCTGTATTCTGATCTTACGTTCATCTATAATTGTCTCACCATTTTCATCTCCTACATCGGTAGGAAGCTTTGAAATGGCCACCTCCTCCTCATCTTTATCTCGAGGAAAGTAAAGTGCAAGCAATCTACATAGTGAAACTATACTAAGATGAGAAAATGTCTAAAGCCTACAGAATCATTAAAAATATATTGAGTACAGAATTCATAGCAACTGCTATAAGAGAAATAAAGCTAAAATACCAATTTAAATTAAACGAGTGACATGCTTGCACCTGCAAGGCAATAAAAATAGACTGTAATAAGAGTAAACCTTTTATATATCTCTGTATCAGACGACATAGTTGTACAGAAAACAACAGCATTAATTTTATCTTTCTGCTTCTCAAGAAACCGCCTCAAAGTCCCTAGACATAAAAGCAAATGAAGATGGAAAACAATAAGGGTCAGGAAACTCACCAGACCTTCCAAATGCATCCATCAACACATTATTTCCCAAGAAGAAGGTATAAATACTTTGGCCTTTATATGAACAACTAGGCAACATATCCAACAATGGATGGACATGACCTGCATGTCACATATCATTTGATAATGGAATTCCCGTAACTCAAGAAAATGAATGGTTCCACTGTTTTTTCTACAACATTTGGAAGTTATAGATTAACTAGAAGAAGGACTACTCAGATAAAGTAGTGGTGCTGCAACCATCGATGATGGTATGCAATTGGTTTTAAAACTTATTTAAGCATCACAAATTTTATGCCATTGCTTTTCAATTTGCTTCATAAGAAAGGATTTTAAACTTTTTGGTTATTACCATTTAAGGTCAAAGTTTCTGCAATGTCAACATTACTATGATGAATTCATGTTTAATTTGTACATATTAGAAAATAATAATCCAATTTCAGCAATGTCCAAACATTCCTGATGTCTCAAAAACATCAACACAGTCAAGTGAAAACAGTAAAAACTAGCATGGGAAAATTTCTCACTTATTGCCACATGTGCAGCTGGTTCACGTGGATAGTTTTTGGCTTCTGTGTATATACAGCCCATAGCAACGCTGCATTCATATGCATGAAGCAAAAGGAAATTCCAGGTTTAACAAAATCATAGTAGAAGCAAAATAAATCCTTAAGTGGCAGAAAGAAAATAGTATATCAATTGCTACCAGATTACCTCCTAAGCCCATTTTCAATGAGAAGTTCAAGGCATGACCGGTAGCAGTGACTCAGAGCATTCTCTGCAGCAGTGTGATATTTTACAGCATATTTGGGACCAACAGTATGGATTACCCTCCTAAACATACCATTTCAAAGAAAAAAGCAATCAGTTTCCAGTAAAAACAGAAAGTTTTTAAAACTACACAAATAGAAAATGCCATAAATAAATCAAAACTAATTGTAAGGAAAAATGCACAGTATTTGTGTTATAACAGACTCCTAAACAAAAGAAACAAAACATGCCTCTGGCAGCAAAAAACATCAAATTTGCTGATGTATTATGGCAATATCTTATTTAGAGTTTTTTTGCAAAATGCTCCAAAAGTTCTGACTCCTCAATCCATTATATATGCACATAAGCTGTTATAACTGTTTCCATGAATAACGGATGATTATTAAACAAAGATATGAGACTCATGAATCAGAAATGAACCAACAAGGACAATGGCATGCAGAATAGTTGTAAGAAATTTGTAAAATTAGAAAAAAAAATCCTTAAGAGATATCTTTTTATGTTACATATAATGAATGCATTAGCCCCTGATCTCCTAAGCACATCACTGGAAGGCATCAGGATATAAGAATGAGATTCTGAATACTTGTACAGGATTTTGCTTCTAAAATTTGTCATTTTAAGAAATGAACCCACAAGGATAAAGGCATTCTGAATGGTTGTAAGAAATCTTTTCAATAATGTTTAATTATTAGAAAAATTCCTTAGGAGAGATACTCGGTTTTACACATAATATAATGATGCATTATCAATGTCACTGACCTCCTAAGCACATCACTGCAGGGCAATGAGATACAAAAAAGAGCTTCTAGATATTTGTAACCATTTTTGTTTATTTTATTCTCTGCAAGTGTGAAAATGCACCAATTTACTGACCTGGAAGGAAGATTATATGCATTAGTTACCTTTGCCATCCCTGTTCGGCATCCACCCTGTCAACAAATAGAAAGCACATCAAGTTGATCCTAGTCTGAACTTTCTATCTTCCAACAATGTGCCTTAACAATTAGACAGGCTGATCTTGCAAATAAAAGGTGTTAATTGAAACTTCCATGCCAAAACTATTTTACATCCAGATCTTTGATGAACAGATTAGTGAGGGCACTATGACTATCGCATCATGACAGGGAAAAAACAATTGCAGTTAACATACAAGTGTTGTACATTCTTCCGCAAGACCAGGCCCAGCTGCATCATGCAAACCAGGGCTGCTGTGTGCTTCATCCAAATTCTGTAAACAGTCCATAAAAGAATCACATTAGAAATAAAATGTTTAGCGAGCTACTTGCACTTATCACAACAGATACAGTGATAGATCAGCTGGAATGTACACTTCCTTCAGAGTCAGCTAGCTTTTCTAATCACTCCGAAGGAAAGGAACTTTCCTAGGCTAGTTTTCCCACATTGACAGTATAACTATCAAAGTTACTAGATATCATGTGTGTACAGTGTATTGTCCGGCATAAAATTACACCTCGCTTGAAATTGCATCCCAAAAATGAAAGTTCACATAACTGAGACTGCAGGAAGTATAAAAGTTGTCCACCAGACAATAATCATCACAATTATAAATCGAACAAAGTTGAATAAGATAAGTAGTTGGTGCTCACCTCATTTGTAGAATTCACAACAGCATCTACCTTGAGATTCCAAGGGTTTCCTCTCCACAAATATATCTTTGAGTTAATCTCATGATCCACCGGAAACCTCAAAACCATCCCGTTGCCACTACTTTCCGCCCCAGAAGAAGATGTTAAAGGATCAGCAAAATACGAATTAGAGAATGAAGGATCTTCACTTCCATATGCCACGGAAGACCTATCTTCGGCATCACTCCACTGCGGAACTTGATCCAAACTCACTACAGAATCTCCACTATTACTTGGCAACCCACCCCGACGTGTGGCCGGTGCCACAGGTCGGTGCATCTCTTACACTCCCAATTAGAATGTCACTTTCCTGACTTTTAAAATCTATTTCAAACTTCAACTGCCCACATGAATTTTACAACGTGCAACCAAATTAATCAGCTGAATTACTCTGCAAACAGCAATTATAAAACCTATATCATCATTAAATTCCTCATTAATACAAATAAGATCCCACTTTAACTAAAACCTCACCAAATTCAGCTAAACAATAGACTTTTCCTGAAGGACGGCCGCCAATTATACTATAAAACTATACGTAAAGAAAATAAAAAAAAATACATCAATTCGAGCAGATACACGTCTTTAACATTGCATTTAATCGAACCCTAACATAAAATCAGTCACAAAATTTGAGCAATTCAACATCGAAATGAAATTCAAAGAAACCCCAAGTAAGTAAATTGAAGGAGAAGAAGAAAGTCGTACCCATGAATCTGGGAATTCACAAAATGGATTATTTCTTTAATCTTTTTTTTTATCTTCAAAGACACGAGAAAATACCAGTACTTGTTGCAGGCCCGTTAAGCTAGCAAGGCAAAAGCTCATTCTCCCCAGAAATGATCAATAAAGTAAAAATTGGAATTTGCTCTCCGTGTACTTTGACTTGTATTTCATAATTACCCCTCAAATTAATGTATATTTCACTGAGGCCCCAATCGAGTGCCCATTACCCAATTTTTAGTCCTTAAGAATAAGATTGGTTTCGGCTCTTTGGCAACTCTAGGACCTCTAACGCGGTCTTTCATAATTTTAGGGAGATACTTATAATTATTAGAAAATATGAAAGAATGGTGAATACTCGTATGTAAAAGAATATCACAAGTAGCAGGAATCAAAATGATTGATCCTATTCTCCTAATATAAAATCAATAGCCTTCTCATCATAAAATATGATTTGATGGGTTTGGTTTACATTGCCATCTGCAGATCATATCAGAAATGAGAGCAATCAAAGGAAAAGTTGATGAGAAAATGAGCATAAGAGCCTATCACATTGTCTCTTCTCATCTCAGCTCATCCATATGGCTTAAATGGATCAAGAGATCAGCTGATATGCTGCTAATACACTATGATAAAACTGTTTCAGTTTTCGATTATGATTTTCCAGGGTACAGTCCCTCGATGCTGAAGTGGTAAAGCATGCCAGGAAATGCTTCACTCATTTACTTCAGCCTTTTGCTTCAGCATTGACATAAAGTTCTCTTTCTCCGCTGGTGTCATTGCTTCTGCTGAACAATCCCCCACTCCCCAATCTGCCCCACGCAAGCAGTACTTGTTTCCAATTTCTTGACGTTTCCTGAATTTTTAAAGGACATAGTAGCATTACAACCATTTTATACATGATTAACCAACACGGTAACTTCGTTGGAGCTGTTCGACAACTAATCCAATACTGAGAACATAACTAAGAATTTACTTTTCTTCATTCAGCTTGGATTTCTCAACTAGCTTCTTGAGTAGGGGAGATTCTTAAAATCTTGCCTCAAATTCTGCATACTTCTTCTGGTTTTCTTCTGCAAAAGAATGGCAGTCTCAAGCCATTTTGTTAAATCAAGCATGAACTGTGTGTACAACTAACAGCAGTACAAGTGAGAGATCAAACCATTAAAACGATTAAGAAATTCAATTTGAGGCAACTCAGGACCGGGAACTGATTCAATTCCAGATAATCCAGACAAAAATCCAGCATTAGCTGAAAAGCTCAGAAGCTCAAATGATCAGCTATATCTTCACAATACACAAAGATAAATGAAGTCACTAAAGCTATGCAACAATAAAATAGTGTAATCACTTCCATCACATAGCCTGATAATGGAAGTAGGTATTCAAAGAGTAATACTACTAATATATCAGATTGTGTAAATCTGTGTCTGTATGCAATGGATGCTGTGACTCAAATCACTGGTTATATCATCAACTACTAATACTGTGGAACAAGGGAAATAAAATGCTAGCCAAATCAAAATTTCGTATATACTGTAGTTGGTGATGAAGATGTAAAAGAAGATGGTATAATATCCAGGTCAACTAACATTATCTGTAAACAATGACATAAACTTTTAAATACTTGAGTTGCGTTAGGATAAACTTAGAAAGCACCAACTAAGTACTTGTCCAAAAAGGTACAAGAGACATGAAAATGCATCGGGTCAAAAGCTACGAATGAACTTTCACTCTCTTGAACACAATTTTCAGCATGCGCATATTTGATGTGCCAACTCAAACACTAGTTGCATCATCAAAAATTCCATCCATACTACTGAACAAGGAAACAAAATGCTATCAATGAAAATCTTGTATAAATTAAAGTAGACAATCTAACAAAGGATATGATTATACCAAGTTCATTAACATTAGCGGTACAAAACAACAGGTTCGCCAACAACTCCAATGTAATCACAGAACAGTTGATAAGCTAGTTATATAATGTCAAAATGAGAATATAAAATCGAAACGCAACATTGGGGGATTCCTAATACTTGATTGAATTAATAACAAAGAATAAACCTAATTCTAATCATGGAATGGTTGGTCCACTTTCAGTCTCATTGTTATCACGAGTCACGCATGAGAACAATTTATATATTCTAAAATGAACAATCAATTCATGAAGATATACTCGAGAACATCACAGATTAGAAAGAGAGAAAACCAAGTAATCTAATAATTTTACCTGGGTCTGGTGAGAGGAGAATGTTAGCTGAGGCAGCCAAAGGAACAACAGACTTGTGAATGAAGCTGCAAAATGGTACAAAAAACGAAGAAGAACGAGAAGAATCAAAAGAAATTGCGCATTTTCTATTACACTCATTTGGTATTATCTTGTTCAGTTTATTAGGTTTTTCACAGACTGAAATTGGTAGACAACAGAGGCGAAAATGTGGAGAAAACCATGGTTGGTCCCTCTCTCTTATCTCCTGCCCAAGTAAAGAGAGAGATGATAAGGAGGGACAAATAAAAAACAATGTTCGATATTAGTAATCTGAAATTCGATAAAATGCATTCGTAGATCCTATGATTGGGCTCCAAGTACAAGATGAATGAAATCAGTGGAGACGGATCAGGTGGAGCTAAGCCACTCAATTCAACCGGGTTCAGTAGATATTTCTGCAACTTAGCAATTATTACGAGACAAAGAAAAGACTACGGGCTTCGTATATGCTTTACCAATAGCATTTCATTGCCGTTTATTGAAACACAAAGCAATGAGCTTTCAAATTGTACGACTGTTCTTCTTCCACTCTTCAATGAGCTCCATCAATGTCCTCTCAGAACTTCCACCTACTTCAACAGCTTTCCTAGCCCCTTCTCCGATCTGTGCGGCTTGCTCTTTCAATAAATCGTTCCCCATCATATTCTTAATCTTTTCTCCAATATCATCTCCTTTCACCAGAACCTGAAAGCCCCAACCCCAGCTTTCCGGCCACATTCCCAACCCAATTTTCGCCATTACCTCTGCGTTGATCTTCTGATCACCAGACTGTGGCCATACTAACAGTCGCACTCCATGCGATGCAGCTTCAAGCAACGAGTTCCATCCACCATGAGTAACAAACCCGCCGATAGCCCTGTGATTGAGTATCTTCTCTTGATCCACCCAGTCCTTAGTTACAAATCCCTGGTCCTCAATCTTCTGCATGAGTTCAGGCCCAAGCATCTTGTCTAATCTATCTTCATCTTCCTTATCGACTTTCGTACCTTTTACTACCCACAAAAATCTACACCCACTGCTTAATAACCCATTTCCTAGCTCCTTCGTCTGCTCCCTGGACAGGGCAGTTCGACTGCCAAAACTAACAAACACAACTGACCCTTCCGGCTGTTCATCAAGCCACTTAAGATGTTTACTAGATCCTCTGCTTTCGAACTCACATGGCAAAAGAGGTCCAATGGCGTACAAGGATGGAAGACCATTCGATTCTCTTCTTCCTTTAAGCACGTCTAGCGTATCTGCTTCTAATGCTTCAAATGTGTTGATCAATATTCCATTTGATTTTATGACACTCTGACCATTTTGTAAGAATGTAGTTGCAAAGAGATTATTTAGATCCAAAAGTGCAGGAGGGACCAATGATAGGGGCAGTGGAGGAAAGCCTGGAATTTCAAGATCCTCATCAAATTGAACGGAACCAGAGCTGGTTTTGGATGCAACAATAGCAGGGAAAGACTCAACAAGAGAACACATTTTGGTGGATGACGTGAAAAAGACGTAGTTCGGGAGACCTAAGTTTATTGTTACTGGAAGGGTAGCGGAGATTAAGGTTATATCAGTGACAAGAGCAGAGAGGGGAGGAGACGTTGAAGCAAGGATGGGAGAAAGAAGGTGAGCGGAGCAACGAATGGCTTCCCACTGGAGGAAGAAAGGGTCGGTAGAGTTGGCCGAGGTCGGATCAAAAGATAGGAGATGAAACTGCTTTTCAGTGACCCGAGGAAAAGCAGACAGGAAGCGAGAAATACTTTGAGATTCCGAGAGTGAGACAACCGGATGGGTGGTGATTAAGGTGACTCGACAGTGGTTACGAACAAGTAATGCAGCGAATCGAAGCAGGGGTGCTAGATGACCCATACCAGCGCTTGGAAGGACAGCTACATGGGGACTAGAACTGAGGTCACCGGAATTTGACATGCTTGACGGATGTTGCCCGGATATTGCTACGGCTAAACCTGGATGAACCAAGAAATCGGAGTCAAAGCTCTTTGTTTCTATCGCCCACACTAAAAAGTCCACGAGTAAATTGTGGTAGGTAGCGAGCAATCCTTTTTTCTTTTCTCCATTGTAATGCCGCCGACCGAGCCCACACCTATTATGGTTCGTCAATTCCAATTCCAGACAGATCAGCTGTCAGACATGTTCCAAGTTATTTACTCCCAGCTACATACCATTCCCTTTTCTCAATTTTACTCCAAAAAGCATGAACTAAATAATAACTGAATCACATAATACCAACCAAATTTGAAACATCCAAACAACTGAATGACAATGTAAAAATTCCAACAGTCAGGCCAAAAGCGTGAAAGCACAACACATGTTATAGCACAAATCAAAATCCACTTTCATTGCTTCAACATACAATTCCTTCGCCGGCACTCACAAATTTGGCATTAACCATCTACAGACCATCTAATTCTGTTACAAACTCCGAGAATTCACCCTTCAAGCATAGCTTTGGCAGCATCAACCAAAACAGGTCTAAAATCATTTAAAGCCCGACCCAGCACAGTATATCCTTCCTTGTCTTCCGCATCAACATCTGCCCCATGTCTTATTAGAAGAAGAGCCACCTGTAAGCAAGAAAAAAAGAAAAATGAAAAAGAAAAGATGCAAGGATACCCTGAAATTTGCTCAACCGATAAGCCTAACAGATTTCAATCACGACTTCTCAAGAATTTAATAGATATTACCTCTTTGTTATTGCAAATCACGGCATTCGTAAGAGGAGTTTGACCGGCTTTATCAGTAGCATCAACCTCTGCTCCTTCCTCAATTAACAGTTCGCACAATTCTGAATTCCCTGTGCTAGCTCCTCGGTGCAACGGACTGCAACCAACCTGAATGCAATGTGTCCCACTAATAATGATGACATGTAAAATGAAAGAACATCTAATTATGTTACCAACACTTAATCTGCACATAAAAGTAGAAAAGGAATATGAAAATACTGCATCCATATAAGACCAAAAACTGCTATGTGAAGTTACAAGCCTTGTCCTTTGAATTAATTTTTGCCCCATGTAAGATCAGAAGTTCAGCAATCTTCAACCATCCCTTGCTAGCAGCATAGTGAAGGGCAGTTCGCCCACCGTCATTCTTCAAATTAACATCAGCTCCTGCTCTCAAACAATCCATAATGAGTATGATAGCAAAACCAGAACTTTTGAGATGATATAAGTTGCTAATTCCAACTCATTAACATGGACAATCCAAACAATGAGTAATCTCTAAAACGGGTAGTATAAATTTAAGCATCTATAATATAAAATGAGGTAAGTTCAATCATGCGCTTGGGAGTGCTTTTGAAACATCAAAAGTGATTAGACAACCAAAAATGCTTCAATGTCGATTTTATAATGCTTAATGTAAAAAAATAAACAGTAAAAATAAAATGAGCGCTTTGAAACACTTGTCCAAAATCAAATCGAGAAATAATATCATAATTTTTCAATTGATAGTTACTATCCGGAAAACACTTTCAAACACCTTCACACAAAGTGTGTATTCAAAAAGGCTTTCTAACAAATTACTCACAAGCACATTCTAAAGAGTTCCCCTAAGAAATCATCTTAAGCATCAACAAAACCACTCCAAATAATCCATTAACTATTACTCTCCCCCAAGAGAGTATTCAACAACAATATGAACAATTTCAGAATAACTACAAAGTTTCTAACCTTTGCTCAACAAAATTTCCACAATTTCCGCATTACCAATGCTAGCCGCTGAATGAATCGGTGCCCACCCTTCTTCATCCGCCGCGTTTACCACCTTCGCCGACTCATCAACGCTCAGCAGTAATTTGACCACCTGATTTTGACGAAAGAAGAAAAAGATTACCATAAGACGAAACAATTCCTAATTTTCCTACATTTTCTAGGCAGTCAAACAGGGAAGAATACAAATAAGGTAAGATTAACAGTGACAGACATCGACGTGACCGAAAGAGGCGGCGACGTGGAGAAGTGAGCGTTCGTCCTCGTTTCGCAAAGACAGTGATTTTGAGAGCTTCTCTTGTGAGAGTGCTTTGAATGTTTCCGAATCTCCAGTTTCGGCGGCTTTGAAAAGATCACCGCCGTTGATTGGTTGATCGATGTCCATGTTCACGGAGGAATTTCCACCGTCTACCGTGGGTTTTGCAGCTACGATAGTGGCCAGCTAGCAAACCCCAAGTCACACTGTTTGTGGCTTTTAAGTGGACCGAGTGTGGGACAATGGTACTGTTGGGTCCGGTTTCTGGTTGCGTGCTCGTGGGCTCCATTAGGAAGCCGAGTTTATCAGTAGCTCACCACCGTGCTTTTAGCCTTTTATATAAGTTTTAATTTAATTTTTTTTTAAAAAAATTAATACTAAAAATATAAAAATCAGTAAATATAATCAATAATTTTAATAATTATTATAATATTATATATTATCAAAAAAATTATTAAACCACGTGGCACAATAAGAAAATTTAGAGTAAAATAAAATTTAAATTTATAATAAATATTATTTATTTAATTATTTTAAAATTTAAAATTTTAAAATAAATTTGTTATGTTTAATGTGAATAATATTTTAATTTTAATTTTTATTATATTGTTACGCACGTGGGAACATATTGTTCCGATTGGTCGTAGTTCGTGACTCGATAAGGTCGGGAGACTAAGATGAAATAATAAACGATGATGCCGACAGAACAGGGTGACCGAAGGGGGTGAACTGAGAACGCAAAGTGCATTAGCCATCTTTTAGTTAAGGTAACATCACCCTGTGTTCTTAGGATCACTCCTTCGTGGTTTAACATCTGTTATATGTATGAATCAAGAATGTGAAAATCAATGGTTTTCAACATGAGAGCTCTCTCTGCTTTGGCTGATCTCCTTTTATGGGTGTGCTTGGTATAATATTCTTGTCACTGTGCGGTCATTTCAGACTCTTCGTTGCCGGCGAGATAGCTCCAGGTTCAATCAATTATGTACACATTTCACTCCTGAGAGGAGACATATACGGTTCGAATTACCTTGTTATGACTTGTGAAAATGAGCAGCATGAGGAACTGGAGGGAGATCAGGGAAGCCCTTTTTTTGTCAAGTACTTTCATCTTTTCTCTAATGGATGCATGAATATTCATTGATGAATTCAGTTTCTTTTTAGCTTGTTATCCGCAGCTTGTGTGTTTGAGATATTTCAACTCTGCAAAAGTGGACAGATACGGGAATATCAGAAAATGGGGTGGGGGAGGCACGAGTATGACAAATACAGAAGAAACGAGTGGCCAATTTAGTGCACACACGTGTGTAAAGAAACACCTTCTAATCATGAACCAGATCAACAAAGCCATATGCTGCCGACACTGAGAAAATATCTTCCCAGCATTTAGTGCAAGCGGTTAAATATCCACCTGTAATGGTTAAATCCACATGTCCAAGTGGTCTTCAATTATTGCCTCTTTCTTTTGGCAGCAAACTCATTTTAAGTCTTCCCAAGCTCAGTTTTCTTCTCTGCCATATCTCCTCCATATTTTCTAAGCAAATTACGCATGGATTCATTTTTTAACAACAAACCCGCCAACACCGACAGCAAGCACCACCAACCATCATCTTCTGAGCTACTCGCAAGTGCAAAATATGTAGCCGAGGCAGCAAAATCCGCGTTCAGCAATGAATCTGACAAGATAGATAAGGCCAAAGTTGCTGATGCTGCAGAAGATCTTCTTGGTGCTGCCTCTCGTTGTGGCAGGCTGGAAGAAAAGAGCTACGGAAAGTATGTTAAGAAGGCTGAGGATTATCTGCACCAATACCACGCTTCACATTCCACCACCACTTCAGGCCACTCACCCGCCCCTGGCGGTGAACACTCATCTGTTCCTTCCGGCCACTCAGGCTCAGCCCATGGCTGTGAACACTCCTCAATTCCTTCAGGTGGTAGTGATGAAAAATCTGAAAGTGGGTTCGGAGACTACTTCAAGATGGCTGAAGGTTTCTTGAAGAAGAATTGACTCCAGTAGTTAACAAGTTAAGGCAATTATCTGTTACCTCCATTATAAAAATGTAATTGTGTGAAATAGGGTTTGAGTTAATTTGACCGGAATGGGTTTGTGTGCTAGGTCCATCTGCCATCTGTATTGCTCGTTAATGTCAAATTGTAATGTTGATAAGGCAATAATCATGACATTTTCTTTGTCTTCGTTTACATTTTCATGATCCAATAACTTCCAAAAACGCGTGGCGATCTTGGAATACTGTAATTAGTCAAGACAAGATTAGTCTAATCCGTATAAGAAATTAAACATAGGAAAATAACACGGTACCAACTCTGAAAAGCAGTCGGTTCTCCGCAGATGATCATGCTGCAACAACCTGAAATTCCTCTGTGTTCACCTCTATATTACACAAACATTGCTTCTTCAATCTATGAGTCTTGGTAGATGTCAGTGTCAGATTTTTCTCATCAATTCATCCGTGTTGCCTAAACAAGAATGGATTCATTTCTTCATCGTCACAAGCCCAGAAAACCGAAAAACCCTCCAAGTGCCACAGTGAGCATTCTTCTGCCAAAAACCCGTCAAACAACGTTCTGACGGGCAACCCGACAAAGGCCGTCAGGTGAGATCCTTTCTAGCGCCAAATTAGTCGCTGATGCTGTAAAATCTAAATTCAATAAGGATTCTGAGACGGCAAACAAGACCAAGGTTGCTCACGCGACTGGAGATCTTCTTAGTGCTGCGTCTCATCGCGGCAAACTGGATCAGAAGTGTTATGGAAAATATGGACAAAAGGCTGAGGTTATCTGCTCAATTACAACAATTCACATCCCACAAAAACATCAAATCACCAGTCTTACCACTCGGGCGCTGCCGGCAAGCTCACCGCCTCACATTCTGTAAACTCATGCTCTGACACAAAGCCGGGCTTCCATTCATCACACCCTCCTAGTGGTGGTCATGTTCTTGGGCATTCTGAAAGTGGGTATCGAAGCTTCTTGAAAATAGTTGAAAGTTATTTGAAGAAGCATTGATTCTTTAATCGCAATGTGGCATTGGATCACATGGGAGGTACTCCGCTTGTTATTTGTAGATGATAATGATTGAACTTCTAATTCCAACATTTATTTTAAGACAATGAGTAAAAATAAAATTACTATATCTTCCATGCGTGATGTATCAATGAAAACAGAGGATAGAATTAGGTTTACCTTACACCATTGAACATGCACTCACTTTATTGAAATTAATAACAAATCAATCATCATCTTTTATATGTCAATGGAAATTAGGCTGAAGCCACGTACAGAATCCGGAAACAAATATTTACATGTTTGTGAATTTGAAGTCTGCTGATAAAGCAGGTGAGGCCAAGATACATGTGAAATTCAGAAACAGAAACATGATACAGGAAGTTTCCCGGTGGTTGCGAGTATATTAGCCTTTTCTTTCGCTTTAAACTCTTCATTTCTTCGCTTCCCCAGTGCCTCTGCTCTTGCTCCTCGGGCAATCTGATCAATAATTTCAATGTCACGGCGGTATTTTTGCAAGGCTTTTATTCTTATTTTCTCCAATTCTTTCTGCACTCCAATACATGGGCGGTCAATTCCTCAGGATCAGTTTTAATTGAATGATTGAAGGAAATAAAGCAGTACCTCTGTTCTATCCAATTTTCTTCTGGCTTTGTTCTTTTTCCTGTTCTCCCAGGAAACTATTGTCTCATTTAACTTGTCATGCCTGAAAATTATGCCCATTAGTGTAAAAATTACCATTGCAACCAAAATAGACACTGAATCGAATTCTGAAAATTCAAATTTGGTTTTTTGTTTTTCGTTTTTTGCTAATGTTTTACCAAATTGAGGAATCAGAATAACATGGCAAGTCTTATTTGTGATCGATACATAGTTTAACAATACAAAGAATTAGCAAATGAATTATTACCGTGCTTTGATCTTGGCCATCTGAGCTTTCTCCCAGGTATCTGCTTTTGTACCATCTGTTCCAGGTCCTGTTGAACTCTGCCTTCCGGTTTGAGCCGCTGGGGTTTCAGGTTCGAATGGTGGAAGAATATCAGGTTTTGATGCTGTCCTTCGATGTCTTGAAGGAGGCAGATCATTTTTCCGCTTAGCTCCTTCAGGTTTTTGGCTGCTGGTTCTGTCCACGCGTTCATCAGCAAAAGTTGGAGTTTTCTTCATTGATGGACCAGGATCGGTAACCTTGCTTCTTGTTCTTTTAGACTTTGTAGTGTCAGGGCTGTCCAGTTGCTCATCCGCAAAAGTTGTGCTCTTTTTGAATGATGGACGAACCGTGGCTCTCTCAGGGGACTTATCATCTTCAGTAGCAATTATTGGTACTTCTCCTCCTGGACTTATTGAACTTGTCGTTTCATTTTCTCCTGTTCCAAACAATTCCATTATTTTCGAAACATATTAACATCAGGAATTCATTCTTCTGCTGTATATTTACCTGAGAATCGCTTTGACACTCTACCAGGTTCTGGTGTATCTTCCTTTTTCTTCTTAAGCCTACTCAAAGAGGGGTCAGGTCCTCTTCCGGTCTTTTTCGGTTCTGGCATTTTGTCTGATGTATCTTCTTTTTTGCTCTTGAGCCTGCTCAGAAACGACTGAGAAGGATCTGAACTGACCTTTCTCTGATCTGGGATAGGTGATTCTTCCAATGACCTAATGGCATATGCGGTGGCTGCAACTGCAGTTGCGCGCTCCATTTGGTTGCTGGAATCAAGATCCCAACTCATTCGCCTAGAAAACTGTCTCTTTATCCAGTTCTGAACTCTCTTCTTCTCTGCAAAATACAAAATTCCAGGTTTCTCACTATTGTTTAACCTTATCCTATGAATAAATAATTGTCTTTCACTTTGATAACATATGAATGTTTACTGGCGGCTAAATCTCGATCAAGTTATTGTGAAGCCAAATTTATCACTTTGTTTTGCTTCCAAGATTGGCGAAAAATGAATGAAAATTCATGAAAAATCTAGTGATACCTCCTTTGAAAGATCGAGATTTCTGGAGTGGTATTCTTCGACCTTTGAAGCTGCTGCTGGGTTCTTCCATATTTGCCTGCCCAACCTTCGAAAATCGTACCCTGACAGAGAAGTGTTCAGTCACAAATGGTGAAGTTTATTAAATTACAAGGAACTAAGGTTTTTATTTTTCTTTTTGGGTGGGTTTGAATTTATCTACACAAGCAAATTAATGATGTATCATCAAGCTACATTCTGTATGCAACAAATTACGTGCAAGAACAGTCATGTCTTTATTTGCTCTATGTTACATGAATTAAGAACTTAAGTTACCCCATTTGCCGTATCAAACTGTCCATTGTTGCAGATTACAACCCTTCCGAAATCTCAACTTGCCATAGAAAAAGAATAATCTGTATTATACCTGCTTTTCCTCTCGTTTATTTGAAGGAGAAGCTTAAGAGAAAAGAAGAAAGTGTAAGAATGTTGGTCTTAGGCTGTGGGTAGGATGGCGGGTGAGGGGGGCACGCAAAGTTTGATAGCCTTTGCCTGCAAGCCCTGGTTTGGATCTGAAAATGGCTACAGCCTCAAGTAAAGTATCCTTTCTCCTATTTCACTTTTGGGTTCTGCTTGAGAATTACTCTTAATGGAATCAAGCTTATGCTATGAAGTTGCTTTCAAGATGGGTTGACAAATAATCTTGTTTTAACTTTTCTAATTTCCTGGACGTGCTTCATTGAAGAGTGAATTTATTCACAATTTTGTATTAGTAACCACAATTAATCATTAATTGAAACTGAATCGAAATTAGCATGACTTCTAATTAAATTTGGACTCTAAACTCTTCTCTGTGTTACGATAATTAGGAATAAAGTGAACAGAAAATGATTCTAAGCATGAGCAGGGGCCTTGAAATCTCTGAGAGTTGCAAAAACTGTTGAATCGAGAGCAACAGTGATAGGAGAAAAATGATACGCAAGCTTTGGTTCCATCCAAGGAATATGCAATGATTCTGCAAGCTTCAATGGAGTACCATTGAGAAGTACTACATCACTTCGGATATCTCCACCTTTTGGTGTCAAATGGTACTCTCCTCTTGATTTTTCACCCTGAAAATCCTCCGTTTGTGGGGGATACGGATTTTCATCATTGATCACCAACACATCGAAGGATATCGAGTTCGACATGTTGATCAAAAGTAAAGTAATTCCCGGCTGCAAATCAATCCGAATATGTAAAATCTGTAATCATGTTATCACCAAATGCGTTGATTTGATATGAATGATGAGAAACGAAGTTACCTTTTCCTTTGAACAACGAGAATATGCTCGCAAATATGGTGAGCCAGAATGAGTAGCAGAAAGCACACTCTTTCCCATCAGGCGATGACACAGAAGAGCACTGGTGAACGTAAACGAAATTTTCAGACCTTGGAACTTGTTCAATAAGCTAGATAATTAAAGATAATTACCCATAATAATCTGGATTAGGGATGAATGTTGTAGTATTAAGGAGAGCATAGTTTCCACCAATCAAAGCTTGTTTGCAGAAAACCTTGTGATTGAAACTTGATGTCATTCTCAGTTGGTCCAAGTACCACTTTCAGTGAAAAATACAAAAGAAAAAAAACCCATAGTTTCAGTATGTGTCCGCAAAATTTTGTGCTTTTCAAATAAACAGAAAAGGGATTTTACCGGAAGCCATCAGCAAAGGTACGTGACACATATTTGCCACCACTATTGTATTCTCCTCCTACTTCCTCAACCCAAGCTCCCAACTACGGCCCGAATTCCTTGACAGTCAATGAGACGTCTCTGTATGTCTGAGCAATCTGGCTCAGGAAGTATGGATCCTGGATCCTATCAATAAGTGCGAGATCATTGCCTGCATCCACCAAACAATTTTCTGAAGCCAAAACCCAAAAAGGTTATAAAATTTCCAGGAAAACTGTGTACATATGACAGACCTGGCCCAAGATTATAGATATGTTGTGTTAATCCATCAACAACATCTTGTCCTGATTTCTCAAGTACTAAACCATTTCTCATCAAAGAATCCAGCAGGTCCCAAAACTTTCGGTCTTGTTGTGGAGTTAGGGTACAATTCTTTCACAAGATTTTTAAGTGTCACAATGCCTTTAGCATACTGGTCAGCAGATACTTTTGCAGAAACCCCAGATGAACATAGCTCATTTCCTGATAATCATAACGTTGACAGAAATCAAAATACACAAAGGCTCGCAATATGATAAGCATAAGATTCCATACTAATCAAGTTAATTACCAAGCTCATAAGAATCGATCTTGTCGCCTTTCGAGATTGTATAATTTATGAGATCGTGAGCATTCTGTGGATTCCATTCACCTATCCAAAGAGTATCATCAGTTGTTGACTTATTCCTACCAAGTACAGCATTCAATCCAAATGTCACTAAAGCTCTGAAAGAATAAAGAAAAGATTTAACTGCCGTCCCCTCAGAAGAAAGATGTTGATACAGAATTATTGCAGTAAATTAATTTATTACCCTGTGTGGTTAAGTAGTTGATTGATCTCATCCCATCTATCCATGGAGAGGCAGCCTTTTGCCGTAGCCAAACAAACTATCATTTTTGAGTTTAAAATGAGGACACTTCTTTATAGAATAGCCAACTTTGTACAAGAGTTGGCCTTGCAGTGAACCTCCAATTCTGATTCTCAAAGGACTAAAATCTGAAAACATTCAACAACCATAGTTAAGGAAAACATAAAGTTTTCAACCAGAGAACTGACAACAAAAGCTCGGGAAAACTTACCCTTGATGGTATTTGAAAGAATCCTGCTATTCAAATCCTGCAAATGTTTAAGACCAATAATACTCAGAAAAGTTTGAAAAGTTTCATACAATCATGAACATACAGATTAAAAAACTGACATGAAAAGACAAAATAGGAGATTGAGAAGGCCGGCTTTTCCACAGGGGCACTGATGATAATCACATTTGCTAACAGTTCACCAGTCGAGAGTTGCCCAAACAAAGTTATCAATCAGTTGTGGCTATATAGGTAACTTTCACATGTTCTGCTGCTGGAGAACAAGAAACTGAAAGCAACATCGGAAGAAGACTAGAAAATAATTCAACTTTAACTGTCGTTGTTACCACAATAAGCAAACCAAGAAGAAAAAATCATACGAGTGACCCACCCCCATAAATTGATCGTATAAATAATTATACTTATTCGACTGTCAAAGTATACATAGATATGGTTGATAAGCAAAGATCTAATAAAACTGAATCTTATCTTCACAAAAGAATCTAACTTGGCATCATTATCTATAAATTATATATTTGTTTCTGTTTCGGCTTCTTGTTATCTATTTCTCTCTGTTTCTTCTGGACAATGCAGTATAAAAAAGGTGCTTTCGTTGAGAGTCGAACTCAAGACCTCCCGCTTACTAAACGGGTGCTCTAACCAACTGAGCTACGAAAGCTTCTTGTTTTATGTGTTAAATTTACAAAATTTTACTGTTATTAAATCAAAACTGGGATTAAGCCTGATAATTAGTAAAAGTGAAGGTTTAGATTGAAATTTCATTGGAACTAAAATGCTACATCATGATCAGAGATAAAAGAAAGAATCAAAATTTCAATTTAAGAGGAACAAATGAATCCCAATTGTGGGATAATATAACCAAAATTGCGATACAAATAAAGAATAGAACAAGGACTTGACTAAACTAGAAACTGTGTCAGAAAGTTCAAGGACTATATGGGAGCCAATTGGCTTTAAGCTGGGCTTGAATGAATTTCCTTCAATGTACCTGCACAAACTCATCCCATCAAATGATTAAAAACAAAGTTGGAGGGAGAAATTAAGATCAGATAATTTCCATGTCTAATGAAGAAAGAAAACTCACATTTCTTTCAGGCATGGGAGTTTGTATATTGCATCAGGATAACCCTGGTAAATTGGTTGTGGTCCAAGTATCTGAAAACCAATTAAAGACACCTCATGAGCATATACTCGTTCAACTAGATGCAGCCAATGTACATATGCAGATATTTTGGACATGGAATTAGGATTCCAAGTATCTGTACAGCTGGGACTAGCGGGTACATTGGAGAAGGAACTTACAAGTAAGTTAATTTAGGTATCTGAGCAGGTCCAGACGGAATAACTCCATACATTTGTCGTATGACAGATATCTACAACCAACAGTGCAATCGATCACAATGAGATAGGAAAAAGCAATAGAAATTTAGCTCAAATATGATATGATTGCATAAAGATGATATCATAACATAGAGAATACATGAATTAGCAACACCGTCCAACAACAAAGTCAAAAAAATAGAAACACTCCCA
Source organism: Xylocarpus granatum (assembly GCA_019650275.1). NCBI lineage: Eukaryota > Viridiplantae > Streptophyta > Magnoliopsida > Sapindales > Meliaceae > Xylocarpus > Xylocarpus granatum. The sequence goes on from BNST01001022.1 coordinate 109,665, forward strand.
AGATTTCTAAATTGGTTAAGTTAGCAAGTTGCTCTGGAATTCCTCCTGTGAGACAGTTATTGTTTAGATAACTGCACATTTGATATTACCTCAAAATCAATACTGCATTCATTTTTACCCAGTCCCCAACTAGTTGGACGATGACACAGAAGATATGGTGTATTTGCAAAATGAAAGAAACTTACAGGTTGTGGAGAGCAGGAAAGCAATTATCAAACCTCATGAGTTCTCTAATAGTGCCCACCAAATGGTTATTACCAACATCTCTGCAGAAAATCAGTATTCCAATGAGATACAATGCTTACCAATTACAACAGTTTCAGTGTAAATGGCTATGCTAAAGCGGATATGAAGCTTACAAGTGCTTACGATACTTTAAAGTGCCCAATGCTGCAGGAATTGGCCCACTAAATCGATTTTGATGCAAATAAAGATAGCTAAGCTCTGGAAGATTTGCTAGCTCCTTGGAAATTTCCCCCTTGAAATTATTGAAGCTCAGGTATCTGAACAAGTTTTGTAATTACATTTCAGCTCCTGATAGGACAAATATTCTTGAAAGCGCCCCCAACAAAATTCATCCGTAGTCAATATGGTTACAAAAAACTACTCACAGATGAGTTAGACTCTTCAATTCACTGATTTCAGGAGGAATTACTTCCAACTTATTCCATTTCAAATTACTGAAGAGCAACAAAAACATATGAATTATAACAATATCCATAACAAACGACTTTAAAGACTCCACAAAAGTACTTTTAGCCATTTCAAAGTTGCTTCCTGTAGCTTCAAAAAGATTGTACTACGGATATAATCTACAGAAATTAAGAGAGAGATAAGTTACTGTACAGTATTTTAAGACGCTTTAGCCTTGCAGTTGGTGGAGGAATAGGCCCTGTCAACGTGTTATTATGAAGATGATCCCTGTCCAATGAACGCACAAAAGAGTTTTGGGACAAAAATATTCATACCTAAATAGATAACTGAGAAAAAATTTCGTCATTCTCGCAAAAGAACGTAGATTGGTATAACGGATGAAGCTGAGGATGTTTTCTCAGTCAACATCGAAATCCATTACAACGTTTGCTTCCAAAACTTTTGCTTTCAAAACAGATTCCGAACGCTTACCGTCGAGCGCCGATCAACCTCCATCGCACAGCGCGCAACATTCATGCAACAAATGACCGCATTCCGATGACATTATCTTTGGCAAATAAATGTCAAATTCGTAAATCAATCTATGCTTTCGACCGCAAATAAAATGCAGTCTCAACTGTTCTAGCTTAATACGAAAATTTCCTCAACAGAATGAAAACGAAAAAATTTCCTCAACTGTTATAGTGTAGTAAGATCCAAAAGATTGGTGACAGCTGTAGGGAACGGTCCTACGATCGACACAACATATACTTCCCTGCAAAATCAAGAATAAAATAAGAAAAATTAAAAAATTAAAACTACCTAGCAAACAAAAGAGGAAAATTTCAGGCTTACAATCCGGTGGCGACTCTGTAGTCACCAGCGTGGAGCAAATGATACCAGACCGAGGAGAAAGGTCACCATCACCGCAAGGATCGTCACGGACCCAAGAATACACCATTCGCCAACCAACAGACGCCCTGATCTCATTCAATGTTTTAGCTGAAACAAGAAAAAAAACTACATATCTCTCAACATAAACATAAAATACAACTGAAATCGCATAACCGAACTGAACTGAGAGAGCGTTACCGTCGCGTTTGAGAGTTTTAGCAAGAGCAAGGTTGAGAAGAAGAGGGAAGTAGAAAATTATAGAAAGCGGAAATGAAAAACTCAGCATTTCAGCATCTTTCTAAGCGCCAAACGCAACGAAAGAGTTGGATTTGCGAAGGGTTGGATTTCTATTTATAGTTTCGGATCCGAATTAATTTCCAATTTAATTTAATTTATTATTTCAGGTCCGCTGAATGCCAAGTGGATGCTGCTGCCTGCCCCGGTGCTTGATTTGCATCCTTCTTAATCTTTTTTTTATAAATTAAATAATAATATATAATATATTTAATAATAAAATAAAAAATTTCATGGCGTCGAAATTGGCGGCTATTTATTTCATGAGGGTATTTTAGTAACTTTGTTTTCTTAAACTAGGTTAAAATATTGATTAATTAAGATAAAGTGGGACATTTGCCAGATAAATGCGTACTTGGTCATTTCATGGAGGTAGGAACTTGAACAAAATTCAATTGATAAAAATTTTGAACATTACACCAAATAGTACTTGATATATAAATGATCATTAATGCAGACAGAAAGGGAAATTAAAATGACAATATTGTCCTTGTAAAGCTTGAAGTTGGCGATCGAAATTAATGAGACTCATGGGTTTCGCCTGAACTGGTAGGAGTGGAGTTCAGTAGCTAGTAACCATTAAAACAACGAGCAGCTGTGTATCTAAGATAGGGTTCACCATTTCCATGTTTGTTTTTGCTGCTTCCACTATTCCATGGATATTCAATATTTGATTCTTTTCTTTTACCCACCTCCGGAAGAACAGGACTTGAACTCCAAAAACAAGCATGGAAATAGCAACCGCTTCTAACAAAACTAGAGTAATTAAATAGGAAAAACACTTGACAATGACCTAGAAACTTTTCGTGAAGATCTTGCCCATTCCTGCCAAACAGAAAATGCTAGAAGAAAAATTTTCTTCTTCGTCTTTACTGACTCTGCCCTGGCCACATCAAGCATCTTCTTCTGTCACAGGTTTCCTGGACAAGAAAGAAAACGGATATGCATACGTACTTCAACATACATTCATATTCCAGGAAACGCTACGAAACTTTCCGAGAAACTAGCCACGATGTGTGTGTATATATATATATATATAGTAAAGAATAATTAAGTTAAAAGGATGGGCTTGTTGTAATCATCAGTTGTGAAGAGGGTTTGGTCCGGAGGGAACGAGTCTTTTATCGACGCCGTATCTGGGATCAATCTGATTGAACGAAGATGGCGATGGCGGTGGCGGTGGAGGAAAAGGGCGGAGTTGGTTGATTCTTTGGAGTTGAATGCACAAAGAACGCGAGTTCTCATTCAAGAAAGAATCGCAAGAATTGTAGCGGTTTGTTGAAGCAGGCGAATTAGTAATAGGCTTGGAAAATCGGGCGGCGGCTGCAGATGACGTGAAATGGACGAGGAGGAGGAAAACAAAGATGAAGAAGCAACGACGAGTACCGTGCATGGAGGCCGACGAGGAGGGAGAAGTCGGCATGGCTGGCTAGCTGGTTTATCTGTGACTGAAAGTGGTGAAGGAGAAACTCAGAAATGTCTTTATTGAAAGTTTTGAAGAGGTGAAACGCGAAGCAAGAGACTTATGAAAGGAGAGGGGAGTGGGGGCCACATGCATGCGTAATTTAGTCAGCCCTTAGGAATAGAAAATCTCATCAAACCAATCACGCAGATTCGTGGGGGTAACAGTTATGGCTTGAATTTATCATCTGGCTAGGTTATTTCTGTAAATGTCCCTTGAATCTTAAGCCATAGAGCATATTCGAGCATCTACGATATTTTTTTCTATCGTCTGTTTCTTCTTGATCCAGATTCACCAACCATCCTCCCATCTCTCTTTCTTACAGCAATTACATTCCGCCATGATCCCTCTGCTAATCATCTTCTTGTTCCTCGCCCCAATCCCATCTTTATCCAAGCCATCTCTCACTGTAACCCCCAAAACGTTAAGCAAATCTGGCGACACCATTCTGATTCAATGGTCTAACGTTTCTTCCCCCTCCAAACTCGACTGGCTCGGCATCTACTCCCCACCTGACTCTCGCGACGATCGTTTCATCGGCTACAAGTTCCTTTCCACATCGCTCACCTGGGCTTCTGGGTGGGGCTCCATTTCGTTGCCCATCACCAATCTTCGATCAAACTACTCTTTCCGGATCTTCCGTTGGACTGAATCGGAAATCAACCCGAAAAAAAGAGACCACGATCATAATCCCATCCCCGGCACGGCCCATTTGTTGGCTGACTCAGGGACGATTGGATTCGTGCCGGGTCGTGGGCCGGAGCAGGTGCATTTGGCGTTTACGGAAAACGAGAGCGAGATGAGGGTGATGTTCCTGGCGGAAGATGGGGAGAAGAGATACGTTAGGTACGGGGAGAGGAAGGGGGAGATGAGTGATGTGGCGGTGGCACGTGTGGAGAGGTATGAGAGGGAAGACATGTGTGATAAGCCGGCTAATACGAGTATTGGGTGGAGAGATCCCGGGTGGATATTTGATGCGGTCATGAAGGGTTTGAAGAAAGGTGTTAGGTATTATTATCAGGTAATTGATATTTGCTGTTTAAATTTTGTTCGATTGATTGGTTTAAGAACTGTGATGTGGTCAGCTGATTAGTTTGATTTCACGTTTAGGTAGCATAGATTGTTAGTCATAATTTGCTTATCTTATGATCAGTTGTTAGCCCTCGCGGCTTTGGAATAAACCACAGCTAATAGGCTTTTCTTGCCGAGCTTGTTCATTTAAACCACCTTTTCTTTGAATTACAGGACAGTGCATTTTTGTGTTTTCTTTTCTGTGGCTCTGGTAGTTGAAAAGTGGTATTTATTTTCGTTGGGTCCTCATTGAGCATAGACTTGGAATATCATTTCTAAACTATAATGATGTATGATGGATAAGTAGCAAGATCTCACCACCATCAAAATTAGAGTGATTTGTACCTTCATTGTTGTAGTCTATGGTTTGTAAACCTGCTCTTCACGGGTCTATCTGTTTCCGCACTCAGCTCAATTACGGTTGATGTTCATCTGAATAATCTATGTAATTGTGTCTCTTCTCATGCGTGCACTATAATTGTTTTCTTGCCTTCAGGCTGCAGATTTTTTGCAGTGAAAATATGTTGGTAGCATGTTTACTGGCTTTTTTGGCCACCATCTGAGCTAGAACGACTATGTTTTTTTATAACAGGTTGGAAGTGACTCTAAAAGTTGGAGTCAAACTCATAGCTTTGTATCTCGGAATGAAGAATCTAATGAAACCATAGCTTTCCTGTTTGGAGACATGGGAACTGCAACACCATATACAACATTTTATCGTACACAGGATGAAAGCATATCAACCATGAAGTGGATCCTTCGTGACATAGAAGCACTTGGGGACAAGCCTGCTTTTGTTTCACATATCGGAGACATTAGCTATGCAAGAGGCTACTCATGGTTGTGGGACCATTTTTTCACTCAAATTGAGGCAGTGGCATCCAAAGTGGCATATCATGTCTGCATTGGCAATCATGAGTATGATTGGCCGTTACAGCCTTGGAAACCTGATTGGTCATATTCGATCTATGGAACCGATGGTGGTGGTGAATGTGGTGTACCATACAGCCTTAAATTTCACATGCCTGGGAACTCATCAGAGTTGACTGGAACACGTGCTCCAGCCACTCGAAACCTCTACTACTCATTCAATATGGGGGTGGTACATTTTGTATACATATCGACCGAAACCAATTTCCTTCCTGAAAGTGGCCAGTATAACTTCATAAAGCATGATCTAGAGTCAGTTGATCGGAAGAAGACCCCGTTTGTGGTAGTCCAAGGGCACAGGCCGATGTACACTACAAGCAATGAAAATAGAGATGCTCCATTGAGGAAGAGACTGCTCAAGCACTTGGAACCTTTGTTTGTGAAAAACAAGGTGACTCTTGTATTGTGGGGTCATGTCCATCGATATGAGAGGTTCTGCCCACTGAATAACTTCACCTGTGGGAATCTAGGCCTGGATGGGGAGGCCTGGGAGGCATTTCCAGTTCATATTGTGATCGGGATGGCTGGACAAGACTGGCAAGCCATATGGGAACCTAGATCAGACCGCCCAGATGTCCCAATCTTCCCACAACCCATACGGTCTATGTACCGTGGAGGTGAATTTGGGTACACAAGGTTGGTTGCCACAAAGGAGAAACTTACATTTTCTTATGTAGGAAATCATGATGGGGAGGTGCATGATATGGTCCAGATCCTTGCATCTGGACAGGTTCTCAGTGGTGGTGGCTGTGCTGCTGATAGTGTCAAGGTAAGTGATAGTACTAGTGATGATGCTGGAGGCAGGGTGGCTGGAATCGACTCAACATTTTCATGGTATGTCAAGGGGGCAAGCGTCTTGTTGCTTGGGGCTTTTATAGGCTATGTTCTTGGCTTCATTTCACGCACCAAGAAAGCAGCTGCTTCGGGAAGCAAGTGGACTCCTGTGAAGACTTCTGATGATGCATGAACTATATAGATTGCGCCGAAGCATACTGATTGCTAAAACCTGCAAATGATTGTCTAGTCCAGTTCTCAAAACACTTTTCCCCTGAGGGATAAGGTCTGGAGTTGTGAATCAATGATTTCTTACTGTGAGGAACTGAGTTAAAATAGTAGTCGTGATGGCCAGCCGTGTGTACAAGATTCTGTAAATATGAAATTTCCCACATATTTTAATGTAAAATAAAAGTATTGACATCGGTGTTTTACTTTGACTTGTTGAATCGAGTTGTATTATTTCCGACCTCAAGCTCAGTTGCATCGCATGTATGATGTGTGCGATACTATCATCTCGTATGTCATTTCAACTTCGGGTATATTTGGCTCATACATCACAATTTTCTACGAGTTGAGTTGGGACCTCAAATTTAAAGAACTTGTTCTCTTTCAGGACAACCCCTGTGCGAGTAGCAGTTCTGAGAATACTCTGTAAATATTTCAATCGCTGTTGCATTAGTCAAGAATTGTCATTTCATGTCAGCATGTGTTTTCATTTATAGAATAAAAATTTCAATCTTGTGGATCTAATCCTGACTTTTCAGAATTTATGCTGTCTGTATTTCGAAGGGAGATTGCTGGCTAGAACGATACACCACCTCTGTTGGGCAGCAAGTACAGCAGTCTGTTAAGCAGGCAAAGGATTCTTTAGGGATGACAGTTTACTTGCAGTGACAAGCATGTGTAGGAATCAAGAGGTAGTAATTCTGATTCTTTGCATGTGTTGCTCATCATGTCAATTCAAAACCGTACAAGAATATAAATCAAAGAAAAAAATTACATCTCAAGGACCCTTCGTCCCCAAGAATAAAACAAAAGGAAAAAACAATGGTAAATTATAGAGCATTGTCAAAAAAACAACTATAGTATTACACATAAGAAGGTAAAAGAATCAGATATTGTGTAAAGGAGGAAGGGAGAAGACAATCAACACGGTTAGAGAAAAGTCTGTGAGAAGTCAACTCAGGTAAGCCAGTATGTGAAATCCATCGTCATCATCTACTTCCCAACCAAACGGCGTGCACGCTGGTTGGCACCTTTAACCCTGGAGTTCATCTCATCCACATCGTCAGAAAGATGATCAAGAGACTTACTTTGCCTGCATTTATAAAATTGTTCCAGTAGATGAGCGTATGTATGCGTGTACATGCTAGAAATTGCAAGAGCAATACAACTGACCTGTCAAGTTCACCTCCCACATCAATTGCCAGGCCCTTTAAATCACCCAAGATATTGCTTAGATCTGAAAGTGCATCATCCTGCTTTGCTTTCTCCATCTGATTTTGATAACACGATAAGTACCAGTCTCATAGTAAAGCCACCAAATTTATAAACAAGTAATCAACATATGCTAATAATGCTAACCTCAACTTTCTGCAGGGCATTCGTTGGTTCCGGAGGAGGTGTTCGACTAGCAGAGCGCGGCTTGGGTGCAGGAGATAAACCCAATCTTTCCCTTTCTGCATGGTTTACACCTTTGTTGGATGGCTTATCTGCCATGCCAATTCAACAAAGTTAATCAAAATTTTCATATTTAATCAAATTTAATAAATACTTCTAATTGTATGGGAAGAAAACCTGGTGTGTCTAAAGGCCCTGTGATATCTCGGCTCTTCTTTGGCTTCCATTGCTTTGAGAACATGCCTCCAAGATTATTTAAAAGCTTCTCACCCTGATATCGATGGTGTATATGAGATTATGAAAAATGTTTCCAATCACTAACAAAAGCCACTTCAAAAAACCAAGAAAGAAGAACAAGAACCCTAAACAGTGAGCTTACCTTGTTCAAATCTTTATCTGTATCTGCAACTATATTGTGGGTCCTACGAATCTGATCCCCCTGCTGATGCAACATTTCAAGTGTCTTTATGCCATCCTCTCTGATGTCCTCAGCAATTCTCAGGCAGTTATTAACACTCCTTGTCGTATCCTCAGACTTGTACGCAGCATAATTCTCCAGCTCTTGCACACTTTGGTTCTCAAATCCTCCTGAATCGCGGAAATCATTCTTGTACTTATCTCTTGATGCTGGTGTGGAGTACCCGGATGACGAAGAGGAAGACCCTTTTCCCCCATGATCATTGAAGTTTGGTGTTATAAGAACAGGTTCAGAAGAAGTTCTTCTTGCAGGCTTCGTAGTTGGCCTTTTATCACATTCATCATCTGAACCGAAAGGGTCAGCGCGCAAAGAGCTTGGTGGTTCTACTGACTTCTGCTTCGCATCCTTGGCAGGTGATCTAAAGAATCCGAACATTTTGCTGGTAGCTATCAACCGAAATAAATATCCGTCTCAAACTTCAAATCCAAGGAAATGAGTGGATCCTAATGAAATCTTTGGAACACTACCTTAGATCAAGAAATAAGCAACCTCAATCAATTACAATTTTGTTGCAAATTGCAATTAACCTTCCATGAATTCCGGTGCATGCCAATGATATAAGCAAATGATCTACCAAAAATGTAAACAATCGCAGAGCACAGAATTGATCATTCATCACAACATCAATCAACTATGATCATTGAAAAAATGGAAATTAATGCAAATAATACAACAATCGTATATGGATATTTCTCCAAAAAAACAAGAAATGGGTACCTGAAATTTTTTCCAAAGAATTGCAGGAAATCTTGGAATTGGATAATGCGAGGGGAGAGAGGTTTGGTACAAAAACCGGAGAGAGACCACAAACTGGGTTTGCGCGGAAACGAGAAGACAAACGGGAAAAGAGCAAAGACAAATTCAAGACTCCACAATTTTCCTTTCTTTATATGCACTCTCTCCCTCTGAAGAAATCAAACACAGATGAGAGGCCCCGCGGAAAACGAGAGACAGTTCGTTGACATTTTTTTGACCGTTGGATTTCTCTTTGCCTCTCTTTCAGAATTCTCTTACCAGTTTTTATTTGGGAAAGTCGGGCTGCCCAACTTTTGGACTAGAACACGTTTATTAGTATTGTTATTATTTTACATTTATTGACTGGTGAAGTAGCAATCTTCTTCTTCCCCGACGGCCTGTGACGACAGAATCAGAATCACTTATTCAAGTAGTTTATTTTTTTCTGACTGGTCCCCCATGATTTGGAAACTGGCTATCTGACCTGACAGGTTCCCTTTGATTTCTTGTTATGTAAAGCATCTTCCGAATATGTGGTTTCCTACTTTGTATCGGCAGGGTTAGCAGTTAGCACAAAGACAACTGATTATAGAATATATTACACGTGTATTTTTAGAGATCTCAACAATGACTACCAATTTCAAAATATATGTACGTGAAAAGATTGATATCTTGGTTATGAATGTCGGTCCACCATTGGTATGAATGACTATGCCGTATATTAACCATTACACAGCGAAAACGACAGGTCGACTTTTTTTACCCGTTTTGAGCAAGATTGATAAACAACGAAGAACAGCGGCAGCAAAAAGAAGATAAGACAGACAAAAAAAAACAAACATCATTCTCTCTTTCACTCGTTATCTGCATTTCTTTGTCGAGGATACTGCAAAGCAGGATAACAGACTATGGCTACTTTACCATTATCTGCAACTTGTAAACATTCTGTTTCGCATTCTATTTTGAGCTCAAGCTTCGTTGATTTTAACTACAGGAGGAGGCATTCAAAGCTGTTCTTCGTCAGAAAGCCATGTTTGAATCATTCGAGAAGAAATCTATCCGTCAAGAATGTTGCTAGTGATCAGAAGCAGGAAATGAAGGAGACTAGCACTGCAGAAGGTACATATTTTACTTCAAATCTTTTGAATGCTGTGAGTTCTTACAGAAATTTGATGCTTGGCGTTGAGTTTGTGAGGTGCTTACGGTTGCTGAAAAGTTTCTTACTCACGTTTCATGGCCTTAAGAAGAACAAGAAATTGCGCATAATTTTATAAGTAATTCAATTAATACAATGAGGGATTTTTCAGGACTTTAAAGAGATTCTAACATCATGGGCAACTATGCACTTAGTAATTGACAAATTCTGGCAAGTTCCTCTCATGGGGCCTTTTCCTTTTTCATTGGCAGCTTCTCTGGATACTTATTTTCCAGATTCAGCATCCATTGCATGGAGTATCAAATACAATGCAGAGTTCAGACCATCTTTTTACCCAGAAGACTTTGGACTTTCAAAGGCATACTATGCAACAGCAGAGAGCGTCCGCGATATGCTGATCATAAATTGGAATGCTACTCATAATTACTACGAGAAAATGAATGTAAAGCAGGCATATCATCTTTCTATGGAGTTTCTGAAGGTTTGCCAATGACATCTACTGATTTTTGCCCTCTGTTCCAATAAAATTCTTTTGTAACTGTGTAATATTGTTGCAGGGTAGAGCAATGCTAAATGCAATTGGTAATTTGGAGCTCTCAGGGCCATATTCGGAGGCTTTGAGAAAGTTGGGTCACAAGTTAGAAGATGTAGCTAGGCAGGTCAGATACTTTTGCTATACTTTCCTGGATTAATTATAAGCATTGTAAATGTTCTATTGCTGTCAGATGAAGAGAAATTGATGTCTTACTTTATGGTTTTGTCAATTGATTATTGAAGGAACCAGATGCTGCACTTGGAAACGGAGGCTTAGGACTGCTTGCTTCCTGCTTTCTGGACTCCCTGGCAACACTAAATTACCCTGCGTGGGGTTATGGACTTATGCACAAGTATGGCTTGTTTAAACAACACATTACCAAAGATGGTCAGGAGGAAGTTGCAGAAAGTTGGCTCGAGGTTTGTCTCATTCCTTCTCACAAGTAGTTGAAGCAATACGTCTAAGACATTTGTAAGATGTTGACTGATTGAAGTATGTCCTCGCAGATGGACAGTCCCTGGGAAATTGCTAGAAATGATGTATCATATCCTGTGAAATTCTATGGTGAAGTCATTGCAGGACCGGATGGAATTAAAAAATGGGTTGGTGGAGAAAATGTAATGGCTGTTGCTTATGATGTCCCAATACCAGGATATAAGACCAAAACCACAATAAACCTTCGCCTATGGTCCACCAAAGTTGCACCTGATGAATTTGATTTACGTGCTTTCAATGCTGGAGATCATGCCAAAGCCTATGCAGCTATAAAAAATGCAGAAAAGGTTTGGAGGAGTAATGAATTTGTGTGCTTCCTTTTCCGCATTTTGTCACCAATATGTGATGGTCACTGAAAAGTTTTGTTGTGTTCAGATTTGCTACATATTGTATCCTGGGGATGAATCAATTGAGGGAAAGACTCTTCGGTTGAAGCAAGAATATACACTATGCTCTGCCTCTCTCCAAGATATCGTTGCACGATATGAAAGGAGATCGGAGGAGCATGCGAATTGGGAAAATTTTCCTGCCAAGGTTGCAGTGTAGATGAATGATACTCATCCAACACTCTGCATTCCAGAGCTAATACGAATTTTAATGGATGTGAAAGGTTTGGACTGGAAGGAAGCCTGGCATATTACTCAAAGGTACTTCCTTTAGTGGGCTGAAAAATAAATTCACAGTAGTGTTTAGAATTTGATATATTGAAATATAACTGTTTCAATCTCATTAGTCGAATCAACTCAGTTAATTTGTGGGTTACCTTGATTAGTTTTTTGAACTTTATGCCAGAACTGTTGCATACACAAACCACACAGTTCTACCAGAGGCACTAGAGAAATGGGGTTTGGAGCTTTTGCCGGACTTGCTTCCTCGACATGTTGATGTCATACGGATGATGGATGAGGAGGTGAGACCATGGATATATAGAATGATATTTGGAATATGGAAGCACTTTTGGTTCCTCCGTTAATGTCATCTGATCAATATGTTAACCAGCTGATTCAGACCATAATAGCCAAGTATGGAACAAAGGATCTTAATTTGTTGCACCGAAAACTGAAGCAAATGAGAATTCTAGATAATGTTGAGTTTCCAGAGTCAGTTCTTGAATTGCTCAATATGTCAGAAGAAAACTCTGCTGTTGATCCCTCTGAAGAAGCTGAAACGCCGGGTGATGAAATTAAACCTGCTGATGAAAAGGACCAATTGGAAGAACAGGACATGGAAGAAAATTTTGAGGTGACATTTGAAGCAGATCCAACACAGCCAAAGATGGTCAGGATGGCTAATCTCTGTGTCGCTGGTGGATATGCAGTAAATGGGGTTGCTGCGATTCATAGTGAAATCGTCAAAAATGAAGTTTTTAGTAATTTCTATGAGGTAATTATGTAACTAGAATTCTCCTGAGACTTAGTTCTGTTCTGTTTCCAGAGATTTTCTCATGCATTAGCATTTTTGCGGTTGTGGCTTGAGAAATTTCAAAATAAAACAAATGGGGTGTCGCCAAGAAGATGGATATACTTTTGCAATCCAGATCTGAGTAGAATCATAAACAAGTGGACTGGGTGACAAACGCTGAGAAACTAGCGATACTTCGAAAGGTAATATCCCCAAAGTTTTGTTCATATTATTGATAGGAGTAATGTGTTTTGTTCACAGTTTGTTAATAATGAGGACCTCCAATTCAAATGGGGGGAAGCAAAAAGAAGGAACAAGATAAAGCTTGCATCCTTCGTCAAAGAAAAAACTGGATATAGTGTCAGCCCTGATGCAATGTTCGATGTACAGGTTATTACCTGATGCTGATAATAAGTTATTAAAACAAGGTGAACGTCTGCTACTTCTGCTGTTTTAAGCTTGATGCATTAACAGGTGAAGCGCATCCACGAATACAAAAGGCAATTGTTGAATATAATGAGAACTGTATACCGTTATTAGAAAATGAAAGAAAAGAAAGCTTTGTTCCTCGGGTATGTATATTTTGAGGGAAAGCATTTGCTACATATGTTCAAGCCAAGAGAATTGTGAAATTCATCACTGATGTTGGAGCTACACTAAACCATGATGAGGATATAGGCGATCTTCTGAAGGTATCATTCTGATCATAAATACTAGTGGAAATCAACATCTCGAGCTCTTTACTACAGAAAGTTGGTGGTGATTTGCTTCAATTTATGTCGTCTTCGTTCCCGACTACAATGTCAGTTTAGCAGAAGTGCTCATTCCTGGCAGTGACCTGTCCCAGCACATCAGGTATTTTATAAATTCTCTTATACGAGGTAGCTAATGTGATTCGAGCACTGACCTCAATCTCTTTTATTGTTCAAATTAATTAGTACGGCTGGAATGGAAGCCAGTGGGACGAGTAACATGAAATTTGCAATGAATAGCTGCATCCTAATTGGAGCACTAGATGGAGCAAATGTTGAAATAAGGCAAGAAGTTGGAGAAGAAAACTTTTTCCTCTTTGGTGCACAGGCTCATGAAATTGCAGGGCCAAGGAAAGAAAGAGCTGAGGGTAAGATTAGCATCACAAACCAGCCATGGCAATGCTGAATTATTCTGAAACATAACCCATCATGAAGTAATCTCCGACAGTCATAACGTATTCAAGTTGATCTTTTGTTGTCATATAAACACAGTTTGTTGCAGACCCGCGTTTTCAAGAAGTGAAAGCATACATATCAAGTGTTGTTTTCGGACCCTACAATTATGAAGAACTAATGGGAGCTTTGGAAGGAGATGAAGGTTAAGGCCGTGCTGATTATTTCCTTCCTGGCAAGGACTTTCCAAGTACTTCTTGGTTGAATCTATGATAGCTGAAGTGATTTTGGTATTGAGACAGAAATGGATCAAAATGTCTATTTTGAACGCGGCCGGCTCGTCCAAGTTCAGCAGTGGCCGCACAATTCATGAATATGCCAGAGATATTTGGAGGATCGATCCTGCTGTATTACCATGAAAGGTAGGACTACGAAGTCAGACGATTTCGTAGTCATTGCAACTTTCCGCTCAATGAAAGTATTGCACTTGCAGATGGTAGGAAAAACCAGTATCTGTCTGTTGAATAAAATTAAAAACAAGCACATCCAAATTCATGAAATTCTGCCGGATAAAGTAGGATTGACATCGCAACTTTTGAAGTTCCATTCAAACACTTGCAATTGGAATCTTTAATTAGTTCCCCATCAGCCAACAAAAGGCAGTGATCATTCGAATTTAACCTGCCACTGAACCCCATGAACATAAGAATATCTTTCACCAATATCAATATTTTACTAATGAATTATATATACAGGAAAACCTCAGAAGGCAAACCTCCTTCCAAATTAATAATTCAGTCTTGGGTCCTCTCTTTATACAAAATTCTTTACAGGAAAAATGTTCTATGTTTGCTTGCCACTACAGGTGGATGGAAGCCAGCCTGATATTCCCAATTAGATGTATGCATTAATACCAAGAACCCCTTATCAATTGGGAGTCGCTTTCGTGCCCATCTTCCGCCTGCAAACGTATTGGTGTTAGTAACTCGCCTCACCTCACCTAGACCTACGACACCCTAGATCCACAAAGTCTCAGTAATCAGTAGTAATATTGCCGTATCCAATAAAACTGCTGTTCAGGTAGAAATATGTACATTGGTTGATGTCGTTTTCTGTTTCACATCAAGTTAGGCATATATGATTCAATATTTGAACCATGCATGCATGTCCCTTGGAAAAAGGAAGGAAGCAGGCAGGCATGCACACAGAAAAACGAAGTAATAACAGTCAATAGGGAGAAATTAATTGCTTTCATGGAGGAATCCCTCCCTCTCTCCCTCAGTCTATCGCTTTCTCATTACATTAATCATCGGTCTATGAATTTCTCTGTCCATAATCCACTGGTGCAATGGCTATTTGCCTCCACTAACTGCAGTCATGATTTTATTGACCGTGAGTTTACTAATAAGAGATATTGATAACGATATCATCATCGAGGTTCATTGCTTCTAGTTATGGAATAATAACCTACCAGTGGCCCACTTCTTCTCATCCCCTTCCCTTCGTCGGATCACTGTTTTAACTTATTCTGCGTCGACTGTAGCTTCCCGACCGTCCCATCTTCACTGTTTTGATTAAATTCAAACCCACAAAACAAAATTAAATAACCTATCTGGCTTGCTACCCTCCCTCAATGAGAACCATAACAATTGCCAGCATGGTCCCTGGAGTTAGGCGACCCAATTATGAATATAAATCTAGTAACAGTAAGTATGATTAGTAAGTTAACTAGGTTTCCATGTATAGATTACTGATACGAACAAGTCGATGTCGATCGTACACTATGCACAGGCAGCACAACTAGCATGGGCGTACAGTAGCGGGCGCCTCAATATGGTTCAGGACCATTCTCAGGGTTATGCGTGCAAGCTTTAGTGGTGCCTAGCCACTGGTCACAACCAACTGTCGGCAACCGGTAGCCAGCCAGCCAGCCTGCCTGCCTGCCTGCCTGCTAGCTATATTATCTACTTTCTAATCTTGTCTTCCCAAACTGACAAATGTATTCCTTCTTCTTCCTGCCCTGGGGTGAGAGAACACCGTGGCCTCAGGACGGCTTCAGGATCAATCTCTGGAACTGAAATACTGGTGGCGTTCAAATATTTAATACAGACAGAAAGGATCTCGATCAATCCCGATAACATTTTTGATTAAAATGTGATTAAGACAGAAAGGATCAGCTATAATTAATAAATTAAAAGTGGGTGGAGCCTGCCAAAGGCAAACACCAAAAGTTAGCTAGGAACGCCGACGGGTCCACACTGTACTCTGAAGACGAAACCGCAACCTCATTGAATTGACCTCACCTGTCCATCATCCTCTCTCCTCTCCCTCGTCCATTAACCCTTTATTAGACAATTTCAATTTTTTTTACTGGCATTTTGTCAGTAACGGTCAGAAAATTAAATTTATTTTTTTTATTAATTTAAATTCAATACGAACTCAACTAATAAATATTAATTTTATTTAATTTATATTAATTTAGTTAGAAATTAAACTTTAACTGAAATGCGATGACCCGTATTTGTCGATGTACAAAATACGCGTATTTGATTATCTCGCACGTGCGTACGAGCCTTAATCTTCCTGCATGTATCGCAATCACAGCAGTCCAAAAGCACGGCAGATCAGGTCCCACCATCTCACAAGTAGACGGTTTAAAAGCTCTTAAAAGCAAACATTATTTGATTTCGTCCGCTTGATCTTATTTACCCCACCTTCCATTCTTCCCTTCAGAAGATTCCGTGATTTGACCCTCACGTTGTGTTTGCTAATTTTAATTAAATAAAAAAATTATCATTATTTTTTTTTATTAAAAAATATTTTAAAAAAATTTCATAAAAATTCTTATTTATTAAAGTGGAGGAATCAGGATTTCTCGCCTTTAACTAAAAAATTATGATTCTCTTCTCAAAATTAATAAATTTTTTATTTTCTTCCTTTTATATAATTATTTTAGAATTATTAATGCAATATTATTTTCTTATAATTTAAATTATCAATATTAATATTTATTTTTTTTATAAAATTTTAATATCATCTCGTAAACTATAATAATTATTATTTTTATCATAATTCTAATTATAAATATTTTTGTTATAATTTTATTTTTATCCTAATTCATACAATTAATCACTTACTTAGCGTGGCTTCTACAATCGACTACTCCATAACACAATGGAGCACACCGCATGCTATCCTTTCTTCTTAATTATTATTATTATTTTATTATTACTTTTCAAAAAAACCCGTTCATGGAGTTTGGGTTGAAAGGACATGATTGCTTAAGGATCAAGTTATCTTATAATTATGACACTAATAATAATAACAATAATAATATATTATTAATTAAAGGCATATTCGAATCAGTCCTCACATTTGCGTCTTTCCCTTTCAAGGAGTCGTGCCCCTTCGATATTAATAAACCTTATTTATTTAAATATCTTTTTATTAAATAATTTATAAATTTTTTTACTACATTAATTAAACAGTAAAAAAAATTATTTATTATTAATTAATAAAAATTTTATTTTATTAATATAATTATTATTAATTTTTTTGAGCGAGAGGGAGATTACCAACAATAGGAGGAAGGAATACTGGTTTTAAGTAAAGGTGGTACAATAATTGATTGATGTCATACCCGAACATTGCGTGATTCCATATGTAGAGAAAGCTTTTGTGTATAATTGAATGATTAATTAATTAAACACATTAAATAATGGTGATTTTATGGGGGCATAATCGTGATTAACATGTAAGGACATAATACCTCCACGTCAAAGCATGCAGCCATTCATTTTGAAATTAAAAAACCAACCAATCACAGAATAGTAGTCAATCAAAATTTGCAAGATATTAGCCAAGATGTCTAATCAAAATGGGTAGCATTCAAAAGGTGTCAAATTGAGTTCGAGTTAATGGATCCAATAACTTGGTTTTGATATCAACATCGATGAATTGGTGGGAGGGAGGGAGGGAGCCCCCATTCCAACGCAAAATTTCAAATTTTTATTGTAAAAAGTTTGATGATAATCTTGCTGTTAATCACACCATTGTCACCGACAAGGGTAAGTTAAATGAAAGGAGGAGTTGCGTAGTTGATCTTGCCGACGAACGACGGAGATTGAAAGAGAAAGAATGGTCCATGACCTAAACAATTAAATAAATGGATTTTGTTTTATTTATTTATTTGTTTTAAAATTAATTAATTAATTAATTATAGATCCGTTATAATTAAACCAAAACGTAAACAGAACGGAAAGGGGGGACTGTGAAAACAAGGTGCTCCCCTCTCACCCCGCCAGCCAGCCCGAACGACCGACCGCCTGTGCTTGTCGGAGAAATGATCTCTCTCTCTCGTTACTTTTCTTCTCTTCCCTCCCTCCATTCCATTAACACTATTTAGTCATGCGTGTGGGTCCCACTCTCCTCTCTCTAAATATTAGCCTCCCGTACTACTCCAGTTGACGGCGATTTTTCTAACTTATCTCTTTTCTATTCCCTTCTCGCTTTTTCTTCTCTCTCTTTCTTTATCCTTCTCTGTCACTATTACTCGACGCGACAAAGCAAACGTCCTCCTCCTTCAAAACCTAAACGTCCTTCCCTCCCCTCCTCTTCGCTTCGCTTCCAATCTCGAAGCCAAAACCCTAGTGCGCTTGCATACACGCAAAATATCTTTTGTGTAATATTATTGTTTTTATTTCCTTTTTCTTGTTTATCGACCTCCGCTGAGTTTTCCGGCTTCCGATCGTGGCTATGGAACAAAAGAAGGAGAAACCGGATCCAGGTGGCGCTGAGTTCGCCGGAAAGTCGACCTGCTGGACGCTGGGGGAATCTCCAGACGCGGACGGCGTGAGCTACTTGTTCTCGAGCGATAGGGAGTCGTGTATTCTAAGGGAGTTTGGCTGGAATCTTCAGCCTGAGGATTCGAGCTACTTCGCTGACGAGAGATCCGATTTGGCGGGAAACATCGGCTGTGGTTTTCCGGAGAGTGCTACTGGCAGCAGTGGATTACGTGGCGGTTCGGTTAATCCGGGCGGCTCTGGTGACGTGTCCACTTCGAATCCGTCTGTTTCGTCGAGCTCCAGCGAGGATCCCACGGAGAAGTCTGCGGACTCCGGCGGTAAACCGCCTGAGATACCGTGAGTGCAACTAAAATGAAATCAGCAATTTCGTAATTAAATGGTTTTTTCGGGGCAAATGACTTCACTCATGTTAGTACTAAAATCAAACAAAAATAAAAATATTGAATCGGATACCGTATCAAGTCCATGAATCGTAAGTAACCAAATTCTTCTTCCTTTTTTTGCAAGGGAGTGCAACGCAGTGTGTCCGTACGACCCAGAAACTGTCATAGAGATATGTGATGTTCATGCAGGTCTCGGGATTTATGAGCTGATGTGAGAGAGAGAAAGATAGTTCTGTAATTTCAGCGAACCCGTCGGGTCGGGTGAAGAGAATTTTCATTAAATGAAAGTGTCTTTTTTTGGTTAACTCCTTCAACACCGCTGTTATTGCAGCAGGAACGGCGTCTTCCTACTTTTTCGGCTCCTCCTCATTTTACTTTTGGGCGGTGGGAATATTTTTGGGTCCTAAAACTGAAAATACTCAATTGCATTAACAAAAACGAAATGAAGTGATTGAGAATATGAAGAAAGTACGATGGAGATTCCTTTTATTGTGCTTATTTATTTATTATATGCCTGTTTTGAAGTCTGTTTCCTGTTCTTCATTCATCCCCCCATCATATTGTAAAATGAAATCGGATTTGTCTGTCAGTATTAGTGCCATTTCAAATGCTGTTTGCTTAGCGGGATCTGGGCATTAATGCATGTAATGAATAATCACTTGTTGCATTTTAAATCATCTGCAGGCAGTGTATGTTCTTCCTGTTTTGCTGCCAATCACTTGAGACAAACTTAGGTTAATGCTTACAAGAAGTTCAAACAGAAATATTGTACAAGGGCAAAACACATATGTCAAACGCTGTATGTATTGTATTGTGGAATGAAGTCATCTTGTTCCTGTATGCAGTGGCATCTTCTTTCGTGAAAAATAACTAGCCATTGTAGAAAAATCTTTTTTCTTCATTTATTTTTGCAGTTGCAAGTCAATTAATGGCTCTCAATACTTGTTTATTTATGTATTGCGCAATGTTGACCCTTTCTTTTATTGGTAGCTTATTTTTTCTACAATAACCAAAGGAATCATTTCCTTCAAATAATTGTACATAATGTTCAGTCCAGTTGTTACTCAAAGGCAAGCAACGGAGTGTATGCTATTGATAGTTTATGTAGTCTTGTTAATCATTTCTTCTGATTTTCCAGTGTTTGCTTTTGCTCCTAATTGTTAGGTGAAATATTTTGTAGGAGCAAAGCAAAAAAGAAGGGGCAAAAGCGAATTCGGCAGCCACGTTTTGCATTTATGACCAAGAGTGAAGTAGATCATCTTGAAGATGGCTACAGATGGCGGAAGTATGGCCAGAAGGCTGTTAAAAATAGTCCTTTCCCTAGGTCTGTGGTTAGTTCCCTTTAATGAAAAGGAAAGTGACATTTTTCTACTTTTTAACTTCTTTCAAATATTCTTCAATCACGCCTGATAATGTTTAGCTGTTTTGATTGACTTCCTCTGTCGAAAAAATTTATATTGTGGGTAGAATCAATAATTCCTGATTTTTAAAACATAGATTGAAAATTGCCCTTTGTTGCACTGCTCATTTTACAGACACACTTTCAATAATCCTGAGCTCATAGATGTTATTATGTCTTATTCTTGTTGTATACATCAGATGAAAAGTTCATGGAAAATCTTACTCGTACATTTCAGGAGCTACTATCGTTGCACAAATAGTAAATGCACGGTTAAGAAGAGGGTGGAAAGGTCCTCCGATGATCCCACCATTGTAATTACTACGTATGAAGGTCAACACTGTCATCATACCGTCGGATTCCCACGAGGTGGACTCATTAATCATGAAGCTGCTTTTGCTGGTCATTTGACTCATGCATTCCCCCCATATTATTATCCAGCAGTTCAGATGCACCAAGAAACACCTAGTATCGCACAGTCACATCAAGAATTCCGAGTTGAACCAAGAGAATCTCACCCACATGTGCTTCCGGATCCAACCCTGCCGCTGCCAACCGATGAAGGATTACTTGGTGATATTGTACCTCCTGGAATGCGTAATAGATGAGGCACAAATAAATAAATAAATAAAAGTGGTACGCATTACTTTGCTTATGAAGTTGAATTGTTTACAATATGATTACAAAACTTATCTTTTGAATTGCTGGTTGAATTTATGTTGATCAGTCTAAAATTGTTGCCATAACCCCAGTAACATGACATGTGATGGTTTCGGCTTTAGACACTAACTTGACTCGTGAGGAAAATAACTGTAATGCAGCTACTGAAATATGGTAGGCCATTCGCTCAAGTGTGACGCATAGTGTGTACTTGTTTTCTCCGTTGCAAAACATCATTACCATCGTCAAGTAGTTCTCATTGGCTGAAACTTATCTGCAATTATTGTTTCAGATTTGGAGCTTGTGGACTCCCATGTCTTGATTTTCTCCGATATTTTACGCTTAGTCGAGTATTTCATAAAGCTTTTTTGTGCATTTTGATAGTAGAAACTGTATTGGGTTGGTCGGCGTGCATGTTCGTTACTTTTACTAGACTCATTCCTTTCCTAAGCCTTTTTGGTTTTCTTTTTAAAAACAATTTTTAGTTCCTTGTCCATTATTTTCTGTGGGCTGGTTGTAACTAGTTTCAACACATAACTAACTCTTCCAGAGAGATGTTAATACTGGTTTCAAATTCTTTCCAATCATATGGCGTTGCGATTCTTTTGAATTGCAAGAAACTGACAAGATTTGATTCATATTCATTAATTATTTTATTCTATTGCCGGTTTATACTTAAATATTTTCCGGGATTGTTATTGGAGTTAACATTCAAAATGTAAAGTGGCTACAGATGCATCAATGCTTATGTTCTTTGTTAATTGAGGATTTAGTCATGCCTTGTGGATATTTTTTCTCAAATATTTTTTAAGCTTGTTTGGAAATGAGTAAGCAACCCCAGTTTAGGTGATGACAGGCTTTGCCAAAATCCCACCTTTTTCAGTCATAATTAATGTAATGTGAATTTTGATAAGGTGTGGCAACCAAATTATCTAGTTGGCAAGATCTTTTGTGGTTGTACGACATGTTTTGAAATCTAAGTAATGCTAGAATTAGCATTAGAAAATAATGAGAGGATAAGGTTAGGTTTACAGTTGGGACAAGGAAAGGTAGAGTGAAAAAAAAATGAAAAGAAAGGAAAATTTATACCCAGAAGTTGATTAATACAGGAGGCGAGATAATAAAGAGTAACTAGTGGAAGACTTACAGAATATAACCAACACCACGTCTATTTGGAACAAAGCATAGCTGATGTGTGGAATCTGATTGTTTATATGCTTAGCTTGTCTTTGATGCAGGCTGTCTGTCTGTCTCTCTTTCCTTTTTAAAATTTTATATTCATAACTTTCGGGTATATTGTTTGAAGCTATGTTTGGAAATCTCTACAATCTTCTCGCACTGTGCTGAGTCTAGCTACTCTTGATGTGCACTTGCATATGTTGACTGTAATACACTGCTCGGGAGGGAAAAATTAAGTCTGAATAAACTAATCTTTTCCGGAAAGTGCAGGGCTGGGCTGGTCAAGGAGTCGGCGGAGTAGAATAAAGAAAAATATTTATCTTACTAGGTTATCAGACAATTAAACCAGTAGAGAGTGATCACCCGGAAAACAAATTCCTAGTACTGATTTCACTTTCATATCATATTGCGCTTTCCAGGTCGGCAGCTGTTTGTATCAAGACTATGTTCGATGATGATGATGGAATATTAAACCTATAAATATGTATGTATATATATATATATATATATATATATTCTATGTATGGCTCTCGATTCTGCTGTAGCATAGTGCTTTAGCGTTTTTGAACTAGGTTAGAATTGTGCTGTAAGATCGAAAACAATATTCTGATTCATCTGTCTTCACTTTCTATTGATTATTCTAGAGCATGTGGAAGAGAATTACATATCATATCTTAAACACGTGTGTATGTAAATATATAGGTAAGGTATACTCTGCTTTCTGGTTGTTGGATGGTCTCTCTCTCTAGAAGTTCTTCTTCTTCATGGGTTTCCTACGTGATTGTAAAATTGCACAAATAAAAAGACAAGAGCTGACGAGGAATGGGGGGCCACTATTTGTTATCTCAGTTGCGTGCATTTCAATGTTGCTTCAGAGTCATAAAGTCAGTCTCAGCCGACATTACTTTTTCCTCTGTACATCTGCTTTTTCACCTTGAGTTTTTACCCTTTTTTTACTTCTTTTAGGGTTACGTTTATCATTGCATGCTCTTGTCGTAACGTGACTCTCATTGTTCAGAATAAAAGGTCTGAGTGCTAAAATTAACGATAAACAGGTAGGAAAGACAGTCGGGTTCATTACCTTTGGTCGTAGAACAGTTGCCTAAGAATCAAGTTGCTTGGAGCACTCAACTCCAGTGGGGAAAATAGTATGTTGCACTAATCTAATGTGGAAAACAATGGACTTCATAAGTAAACGATTCTATTACTTTCGATTCTTTCCTCCCTTTTTTTGTGTGCCCTTTTATAAATAACCAAAATAAGGGTGTTTAAACTCTTTTGCTAACTAACAAACCTGAGCAAAACCCAGAACACTTCCTCAAACAGACACGGGTTCATGTTGACTCAACGAAATATAGAATAATGCTTTGTCTTTAACATAAAAAAAAATAAGGACGACGGACAACAGGAGTCTCAGGCCCCTCAGCCTCAGCCTCAGACAACTCAAAGACTCAAGCGAGAGGAGAGGAAGAAAGAGAAAGATGAAGAATCAGATAGATGTCGTCGTCAAAATTAATGGGCGGCGCGCGTGCACACAATGATGCCATTCCGTTCCTTTTCAACATGCTGTTTTCAAATTGACCAATCTGTAGCTGCCGTACACGTGTCCTCTTAGATCCGTGGCTGACTCGCTCGCTCGCTGGTACTACCAGCCTTAACGGCATAGCGATACTGAAAAAGTGCCGCCTTACTCGGCGCTATGTTCGGGAGCTGATCGTAGATCCATTTCATCGCCGATTCCTCGGTCCCGTTTGTTGCGTCGCCATCGCACCTCGTTCTTACGAGTTTTTACTACTCCGTGGTCGCACTCCTACATTACTACCTGTGACCTCCTGTACCATTCTCATTTAATATTAGTTTCTTTAAATTTATTTATATTATTTAATATTTTCATTGATCCAACATTAATAATTTCAAAATTGCAATCCGATCCGTCAATCGGGTCAGGGGCGGGGTTGAATCGTTGGTCTTGGGAGGCAAGGTCTATAATTTATGGGCCTACAAGGCACGTGCAAAAGTGCAAAAGAAAAAGCCCAACAGCCTATCTTGAAATCCATATCCAATTGAGCGTGACAGCTTTAGCAGGTCCCCACCATGTTTTGATATTTGTGCATAACACTGTAATATTAATTTGCCTGTTTTAGCAAACTCAGTCCACTTTGTCTATGAATAATGAGTATTCTTTGAAAGTGGGACGATCCATTAATGATGAGTATTCTTTGAAAGTGGGACGATCCATTGCCAATTTACATGCGTCTTTCGGCTTCATGTATGTAAGTTTAACTCCTGTCTTTTTTTCACCTAGTTAATTGATTAAAAACTGTAACAGGAACGACTATGATACATAATATATATATATATATATATATATACACACACACATGCGCGCAGGTATATACATATACGTATGTATCCTAGACAATTTTTCAACTGTAAAACTTAAAATGAAGTGAGTCATCACTAGCTAGATCAAGCCCACGTTTGACATTGATCAAGATTTGATTTTCAAATTATTAGGCTTGAAGCCCAATCAAAAGCTTATCCTGAAGTTGCAATGAATCATACTCCATGAAAAAGGATAGCCTTTAATGAACCACATAAGACAAGTGAAAAGCTTACCACCCCTTGAAGATTTGAAGCACAAACAGTGTCATTAATACACATAGACAAAGTCATTCGGTGGTGGATGAAAAGGGGAGAAAAAGGCCCATGAGCAGGGCCCATTAAGAATGGGTGGATTTGCTTTTACTTCTCTTCAACCAACCAACCAAGCAAATTGCAAATGCGACTTAACTTTATTACATGACCAGGTCAATCGGCTTGACCCATTGGAAAATAATTTAGTTGCTTTCCTCTATATTTTAATAGTCTACTTGAAGCTTTGCTTGAAACCAAGTTAAAATTCAATATAATGCCAATTGACCTAAATCCCATCTCTTTTCTTGGTCTTCCCAACACGCTCAAATCAAAGGGATAATAAAAAATACAAGCAGCAACAAACACAAAGGACATTGGTGTACAGAAGAAATATGGACTGGAAATTCTACCACCCTTTAAAAAGAAGAAGCCAACAATATTTACAGCAATGAGATTAAATAAAAATTATAAATATATATTTGCTAAAATGGTAGGTGGGTACACAACCACCTTTGTGTTGAGTGAGTGACATTTCTTCTTGAATAATGAAAAGTGTCATCAATTTTGATTCCTCATAATGTGACACACACCCTATCCTGTCTTAGATCTCAAGAGTTTGCCCAACCACTCCATATAATTTCATTTCATTTCGCAAAGAGAATTGAACTACTACTGCTGAAGCTATTGTCAAACTCTTTGGAGATTTGTTTCTGTGCTGCATTTCTTCAAATAAGATATGGGTTTGATCATAAAGTGTTGGATTATTATAACTGGTGCATGTGAGGACTGTTGTGTAAAAGAGGAACCTCTTTTGACTGTAAAGTATACATGAGCAGGATGCATTTACTCAAGAGTGTAAATAAGTGATTTCAAGGAATTAAGATCCAGGGATTTGAATTTATGTTAGTTTTGAAGGATCTTTTAACAAGGTGGTGATAAATAGTTGAATATCTCTGATCCTTTTTCTTATAAATTAGTGAAGGCATGAAAACTGTAAAAAGGAAGCTTCCCTCCTAATCGTAAATGGCACTTTTTTAGTGTTTCACCGTAAAGCAAAGGTGGTCACGTGTTCTCTTAAGAGGAAATTTTTACACTTGAAACAGGGAAATCAATTCAAGTTATATCATAATTTAGGGACAAATCTTGATTACTTGTTTGAAGGACTAAAGTCTAAATTATTGCAAAAGTTCATTTAGCATTGTGAGTTCATTTTTCTACCCAAAAGTCCGTAGCTGATGGCTGATAGAGAGACAACTTGGTTCATTGACTTCAAAGGTTGAGCTGTATGGGTAAATGAAACAAGAATTTCATGCTAACTGAGTTTGATTATTTTCATGGAAAATGCAATATGCAAGAAGAAGAAGAAGAAGAAGAAGAAAAGTCATGGAACAAATCATAGCGATCTAAAGAGTTCTTACAGTGCATATTATACGCAACAAATGGAGCATTTACCTCTGCAAGATATCCTTTACTCTGAAGCAAAACGAAAACACAAAAAGCATTCATCAAGCTGTCTGTACACTCAAGATTTCTTGCTTCTTGACGAAACTACTGCTAACAAATTTCTGAGTTAGAGATTAAAAAAAATCACAGCACCGGCAACTCATGGTTATGCTGCCCTCAACCTACCATTTCGCTGCAAACTCTGCATCTCCACTTGCTTCTTCTTCGACAGGAGCAGGAAGGTTAAGATCGATTAGGCTTGGCATCTCATTTAGCTCTTGCTCAATTACCACAGTTTTATCTTCACTTCCGCCAACAAAATGGGACCTCTTATGACCGCCTAAAGCTTGGCCTGACTTGAAAACCCTGAAGCAGAATGGGCATTCATGTCCCTTGAATTTCTTCGACCCCAATTTTTTCTCGACATTGCCAGAAGAATTTTGTTCAGTCGTGCTCTTGCCATTGCCGGACTTGTAAACTTTACTATTAGGCAAGTGAACTGGGAAAGAATCCGTCTCTATGCTGTTTTCACTGCTTTCATTTATCGATTCACAGCAGCTGTTTATCTTACTGTGGCTGGCTGTGTGTCCCCAGAGAGACCGATGTGAGTGGAAAACCTTGTTACACCTCAAACACTCAAACTCGTTTCTCTTCTGGGCATTGTTACGGGAAAATTCACGACTTGGAGAATCATTTTTAGCTCTCTTTCTTGAACCACACTGTGTCGAACCTCTATCTGCTTGAGCATAATCTTCTTCCTTGGTGAAATCCTTCCCAAATTCAGTTTTCTTGCTCGAACTTTTCTCAAATTTTGCATCGAAGTACACAAATCCAGATTCGTTTCCCACTGCAGACTTCTTAAGTTTACCCCTCCCGATAAATCCATCAACGGAAGCATCTGATTCAGCCTTCTTAGGTCCATTCCTAAAATACCCAGAGTCAGAATTATCAGAAACATCAATTTCGGCAGTTTTTAGCTTCCTGTCTTTAGGTTTCTTCATTTCTGCAAACTCATTACATTTAGATAAACAATTCCCACCATTCTTTGCAGTAATCTTCATATCGATAGATGATGACTTGGCCTCTAAGACCACTGAATTATTATCAGAAGAATCAGCAAATGAATTCAAGCCTTTCTTACAACCAGAAGAATCCCTGGACAACATCATCAAACACATAGCTACCTCTTCTTGCTCTTGCTCGATCTCTGAAACCGATGAAGAACCATTTGCAACATCAACAGAAGAAGAGTAAGCACCAATGGTCAAGTAGCCCGTTCCTTTGGATCTCCTAAGCCTACTTGGAGCCGATGTTTCAGTATCCGATTCACTATCCATAACTAGCTTTTGCTTCCCATCTCCTATCTCAGAATGATCTTGGAAACTGGTTTTCGGTTTCTCTTTTTCTGAGTGACAAGCCATGTGACCGCAAAGAGCTTTGAGTGATAGAAATCCTTTACCGCATTCTTTACAAACCATTTCTTGCTGTAAAACATGTGTGCTTGAATCAACAAACCTCTTAGTCCTCTTGGGGTTCTCTCTAAGACCATAACCAGATTGGGCACCAGCTTCAAGCCCTGAATCCTTCTTAATGTTTCTTCCAGAGAAAATCTTATCTATGTTGAGCTTAGCATCCCCTTCAGCTTCAGCTGAATTCCCATTATTCATATGAGTCCTGATGTGACCGCCTAAAGATTTGCCACAAGGGTACCTCTTGTTGCAATACTTGCACACAAACTTCTTCTTTTGATGAGCTTCCATGTATCGATCCGATCACTCAAAAAGAAAAAATACCCAGTGAATAAAAGAAGATCAGTAACCCTTAACTCAAATCCAAAGAATGCTGCATTTCGCGATCTTAGAGAAGGCCAGGATGCCGAAGAAATCAGCGAAACCAGCCAAAATAAATCCAGATCACAAGCACACAAAACGGGTCTCAAAGTTCGTAGCTTTTATCTTTACCGGTGATTTATCAAAAGAGAAGAGGATCAACTA
Organism: Xylocarpus granatum; assembly: GCA_019650275.1. Classification (NCBI taxonomy): domain Eukaryota; kingdom Viridiplantae; phylum Streptophyta; class Magnoliopsida; order Sapindales; family Meliaceae; genus Xylocarpus; species Xylocarpus granatum. The sequence continues at coordinate 137,791 of BNST01001022.1, forward strand.
CCATTTAAGTGTTGAGATGTGACAGTTTTGGCGAAGTACGAGATCCGACCCAAGAAAAAAGAGACCCCTTGTATCCCATTTCCAAGTATTAGACATATGATGACAATGCCATACCTTCCCTTGAATGCTTAAAATTCAATGAGGGTTCAAAAGCAAAGATAGAAATTTCAAAGAAACGGGCCGCCAATGATGGCGATTAACAGGCCTATGAAGAGAACAATCAAAGCAATAACCGTGACTCTTTCCCTCTCTCTCTCTCTCTCTTTGGTTTTTGTGTTATAGTTGGAGGAGAATTCCATGCATGGAAGCAAAAGATTAATAAGGGAGGAAAAGATAGGCAGCACGTGTACTCAAGTGAGGATGCTTCGCTGTTGAGCTGGACGGTCAAGATTTTTAGGTCTTTTGAGGATCCCAAGGAATGAGGAGTACTTGATACATTGGCAAAACTGAAACTGAGAACATCCAAACTATGCCTTGCTTTGTCTTGCTTGCAAGCTCATATACAAGCGAAAGGTCAGAATCTCCAACCGTTATTGCTTTGACCTTCCACTTTTGCCCCCCATGGATACCCATTCTACCCTGTTTATGGCACCGTTCACTTTATTTTATTGCGTTTAAACTCTCTGTTTTATTTCATTGTTAATGCCCAAAATGCCTAATTAAATCTTCTGATCCCCACTATACTCTTTACGTTTGGTACGATCACATCGCTTTATAATTCCAAATATGGCAAGCAACTGCAATAGTGATCATCAACACTCGAATCTGACAGTGCCCATGTAAAATTTTCACTCTAATTGGTTTATCAAAGAAATTGGCTGCAAAGTTTGCTTCGATGTTCAAGTCAAGCCGACTTTGTAATCACCCTGCCGTCTAATGCCGTAATCCAACTTTTTTAATCTATTTAATCTCTCTCCGTTTCTCGAGTCTGCCGTGCAACGCATTTTCCTTGTTGGCCGGACTTAGTTTTCTCAATAAACAATGAGAGGACCCAGTTGGTTTCATTCCAAGGTTGGACCCAAATCCAGCAGAGCAAATCGGTACATAAAAATACTATGAGGAGGAGGTAAAGAAATTAAAATATCCAAGTCAGACATGGCAACATAGGTATCCCATGAGCTCAAGGGTTTTTGTTTGTTTTCATCTTTTCTGCACTAGACAGCGGACGCGTCGTCAAAATTATTAGAGTTCTTCTTCTCTGCTCTGTTTGTGAGATTCAAGATGACCTAACAGGCAATGGGTTGGGTTGTTCTGTTCTTTACAGAAATCCATCTCTGGAGTTGACCAAGTTGAGCCAAAGCCCAGTTAAAATATCACCACTTATTCACACCATTGACTTTGAAGATAAGAAGATAATTTAACCATCGTTCTACACGTTATGGCCAAAACATCACTACTGTTGCTAGTGTTAATTAATTGTCTGTAGATAGAGATGTTGAAGCAGTGAACAGCAATGGACTCCTTAATGTTCTTTGTGGAGGAGTACAAAAGCATCCAAGTTGTGCCAATAGAAGAAAAGGAAACCAAAAAAAAACAAAAACAAACAGTAAGGGAGAACACGTCAAAGTTTTTTTCCACAGATACTTCATTGTAGATGATTTCCATTTGAGATTATTAACGGGGGTTGTTCAACCAAACGCCAGGTTTGTTAGTCAATTAATATGATTCCCTTCTTAATAAAAATATCCTGGGTGTCGCTGTTGAGCCCTGGGAAGAGAGTTGAGGTTTGTGCAATTCAAGGACAAAAAATTCCAATCATGGTGCTTCAACTTGCACTCAGGCATATTTCATTCCAGAGAAATAATTTACAAAGAAAATTCATTAAGCCAAAATCCCCTATCTTATAGATAGAACAACTTTCTTGTGCAAAACCTTAACTAAGAAGGTCATAAATCTTTGGCCTTATGGAGGAATCGGTACAAGCCACTACCAGATGCCTTAGTCATTTCTTGTCTTGGTATCCCAAGTGTCTTGGCCAAATATCTCTTCGATAATGTTGCATGTAGGAAGAAGATCGGTACCTTTTATAGGACTCGGGCACCCGCCATCCCAAAGTTTTGCATCACTGGGATCCAACAAGCTCATATGACCAACCAGATCATTATACCCGTCAAGTTTACCATACAAAGATTTGCTACGGTCAGTCTTCACTCCATTTAATTGCAAAGCATGCTCAGCATCAATTGCACCACAAGAATCAACCAGATCGGGCTGAAACTCAAAAGATGTGCACGAGTCATCTTCAACATTGTAATCATCTGCTGCTTTCCCAGGAATTTTATCCACGTGAGAAACTACAGAATCTGACCCACCCTCATCAAGTGACTTTGCAATATAGGCCTCAGATAAATGGTCCATCCCACAAAAATCTCCAGTTGCATTTACCCCACCATCACTGTCATCTCCATCATCATCCTCATCATCTGCATCAGAAGAATCCTCCCCACAGTCTCCCTGCTCCTCTTGATCAACAGGAGACTCAATAGCAGAGTCCTCATCATCTTCTAAAATTTGTACCTCATCAGTATCCCCATAACCACCATGCCACTCATCATCATCACTGTCAACATTGAGCAAGTCTGACCTATTCTGAACAGCCCGCTGGCGGAGCATGAAAACATTAAAATAATAGCTGACAATTTCCATTTTGGTTCTTGAAGGGAGCGCTGCTGACAAGTGGTTCCAGAAATTCCTACCCAAAGACACAGGATTGGAGTAAACAACTTCATGAAAAACTCGTTCCTCTTCTTCACTCCATTTATAAGACACCTCCTCTCCCACGTCACACAAGCCCAACTTCACAAATTTTTCATGGCCAAGAGATTTTAATAGATTTTGCCGTGCTTCCATGACATGCTGTTGCACACATCTGAAAGAGCCCTCATCCAAGCAGTCACAGTCCATAATGCCCTGTCCAACTTTGTCAACATCATGAACAGACGACTTGGAGTCAGGCATTGCAATGATACAAGTCCCCATCAACTTCTCTTCATTATCATTGTCAACAAAGTTGTCTGATCCCAGATAATCTAAGGAATTGTTGCCATTCAATGTGGCTTTACCATCTAATACGTACTTCCTCATGTGCTTGTCCCATGATGGAAGAGTGGCTTGATGATTTGGTCCAAGTGGGACTTGTTTTCTAGGAGAGCAATCCAGAAGAGAAGAATACGAATCCTCAACAGGAACAAATGTTCTCCTTGGGAAGTCATATTCAAAATGTTCCAAAGAAAGAGATGCATAAGCCATGGGCCTAGACCCAACATCTTCCTCGCTAGAACTGCTTGTGACCCACGACAAAGGTGCACTTGTCTCACAATCCTTGTCAACTGAATTTGCAGATGCATTTGTGAGAGTTCCATTTTCAGATGCCTCGTTCTGCTGAGGTTTATGAAATCCAACCCCTACCTCGCCTGGCTCATATAATGATAAGATCAGCTAATAATGAAACCAAGTATAATTCAACATTTCAATTGGTTAATTCCACTGTAACATCTCCATTGTATGAGAAAACTGAACACATTCGTATACAGTACGCTAGCTTACCTGAAATATCATGTTTGCGAGGAGCAGTATCACAAGGACCAAATTCTGAAAATTGAGTCAGCTTATCATTTACATCAAGATGCCTTGAATGCTTATAAGGGAGCTCCTGGAACTCTTCATCATCGAAAGGCCGTTTAAATCCCATTCTTTACCTTAACCTGCAGCACAGCCAATTAAGTGTCAAGCCCAATTTAAACCAAAAAGATTAACAATTGTAACAAAAAATGACTAGCAATTAGAATTTAGGTCATTCACTTTGCTGACAAAACCAACGTGTTATTTGACCCAGTATATACTTGGCTTGACATTAGTGCATCCCATAATTCTAGCAAACAGTATGCCACAAGTATTTATAAGCATTACAAAGACAAAATAAAGAAAAACAACATTAAGACGACAAATATTCCCAAAATGTATTGACCTAGGGAGAACACTACTCATTTAAACACTTACAAATTTAAGAAAAAAATGCCCAACTTTAACTTGCAGTAAACAGTCAAGCTTATCAGTGGCTAAATATCAATAATCTAATAGCATAATGAAATCAGGAAACGATCAATTCAACGAAATCTAACTCAGTTGCCGATTGCCAATACATAAATTTGTTACATACTACTGATAATTGACAATTCCAATAAATAACAAAATTTACCTCAACAGCTACCGCCAAATTCAAACTTCAGACGTTTTGACACCCTAGAAACTTTAATTAAGATGGACAGACGCTGAAAAACACCCCAGGGATGATTAATTGACGAGAAAATACCTTTCCCCACATGAATTAGACCACACGAACAAACCCTAATTTTACAGAAACCCTAACCCTAGATTCCCAAATCACAATGAAGACCACAAAATCACTGCCCAAAAATGGAAGAAACTGCCACAAATTGATGAGAGGAACAAGAGCCCTCTACCAATTTACAGTTTCGAACAAAACGTGACCAAACGAAAAACTCGAAAACTGACCCAAAAAAATCGACACTTATCTACAAAATTGTGAACTAATTATGGATAAATATTAACAAAGATCAAAAATCTGTAAGAAACGATAACAGACCGACAGCAAATAAAGTTTAACTGGGGAGATCGAAACCCTAACGCTAGACTCGTGCGAAATCTACGACTGGGATTAAAAAGAGGCACGATCGGTAGAGAAGAACGAAAATCGACAGAAATTAATGTTCGATTTGACGAGTAGACGTAAAATTTAGATTGAAAACGGAGATCGAATACTTTTGAGAGAAATTGCACGAAAAGGGGAGGCGATGAAAGGTAGACGATACGGTTCGTGCTTTTTGCAAAGAAAGCGGTCCGAAAACAGAACCGGGTTAATTTTGAATAAGGGAGGAATCCTAAAGTCCTAATCCTTGCGAACTGGATCCTACACTTCTATTTAAGCTATACCGGCCCGCGTAATCGTATAACTGAAAATTACATTGGGGTCCCTGAATTTAGTTATTTGCCAAATTTATCTTTTCTAAAATTGCCAAGGATTTTAATGAATTGAAATAGAGGCAGGCATAGTTGGAGACTGATTAATTTGATTATTTGGCTGACTGAATTTGCTAAATTATTATATAATTGAAAATGCTATCAGTAATCACTGAGCGAGTTCATATTACATGATATAAAAATAAATAATTAAAAATATCATTGTACGAGTTCAAATACACGTATGTATGTATGTATATATATATATATATATATATATATATATTATAATTTTTTATATTATTTATATATTATTAAATTAATTATATTTAAATAATTGAGATTATATTTTACACGTAAATTAATTATTATATATTATTTATTTATGTTAAATTTAATTATAATTATTGAAATTGTATTATTTTAATAATTAAAAAAATTCTCGATTTTTTTCCGCATACACGACTACCATGTGAAACCATTAATTTATTAAGATTTTGACAATACTTATTTATAACTATATTCAGCAGCAACCCATGGAGTTGCTTGCTCATCATGATTTATGGCAAGTTGAATAGAAAAGTATTTTCAGAAGATGATGGAATGAAATCAATTGGCTGCATACTTTGAATCTGCATATATTTGTTATCAGTTGCTGATATTCAAGAGAAATTTGTTGTAAATTTTTTTGTTATAATAATATAATAGATTGGAGTGAACAGCACACTGTCAGGAATAGGAAAGACAAAAGGGTATTCAGATTTGCCAAGTTCTGCCTTTATTGCTCCGAACCAAGTGAACAACAAATTGAAATATTCTACTGCCTCGAGACAGAATCCGGACAGTAGTGTGTCATGTAAGAAAGGGAAAAATGCATGGAACGGCATAAAAATAGAATAATAGTGACAAAAAAAGATCTAGGGCAGTGCTTAATCTCTCAAATATCTAGTTCTAGCGAAACCAACCGCAAGACTTTTGCTTTGTGATGTTATGCCTCTTACAGTGTTTAAACTACAGCAGGCATGTCCTTGAGCCATTGATCAAGTGGCTTACCAATGGAGTAGACAATAAAACCAATTTGCCTGAGTTTTTCCACATCCATGACATTCCGACCGTCGAACACAAATGCAGGCTTCTGCATGTTATCATAAATCTTCTGGTAATCAAGGTTTTTGAATTCCTCCCACTCGGTAAGAACGCAAATTCCGTGAGCATCTTTTGTTGCTTCGTAAGCATTCCCAACAACACTAACTTGCTGGACTGCACTGGAACTTGTTGGCTGAAGATGAATGGGATGGTCCCAATCGAACTTATTCATTGAAAGATCCCTCAGAATCTGCTCCTCTGAAACCTGAGGGTCGTAAATGCTTAGGCGGGCCTTGTCACCCAACAGCCCTTGACAGACATCAATTGCAGGGGTCTCCCTTGTGTCACCAGTGTCCTTCTTGAAGGCAAATCCTAAAACGGTAATCTTTTTACCTGAAACAGTGTTGAACATGGATGAAACCACACGATGCACAAAGCGAATCTTCTGATAGTCATTCACCCTAATGACCTGTTTCCAGTAATTAGCAACCTCTGTTAGGCCATTGCACTCACAAATATAGACCAAGTTCAAGATATCCTTTTGGAAGCAAGATCCTCCGAAACCCACACTGGCATTCAAGAACCTGGGCCCGATTCTTGAGTCCTTACCAATAGCATGTGACACTTGGGTGACATCTGCACCAGTAGCCTCACAGAGGGCTGACATGGCATTGACAGAAGAAATCCGCTGTGCCAGGAAGGCATTGGCAGCAAGCTTTGAGAGCTCAGCAGACCACAGATTGGTGCATATAATCCTATCTGCAGGAACCCAATTGGCATAAACTTCTTTCAGTGCTTGAACTGCCTTTGAACCTTCTGGGGTTTCCCTACCACCAATGAGGACCCGATCCGGATTGAGAAGGTCACCAATGGCAGTTCCCTCAGCAAGGAATTCTGGGTTGGACAAAATTTGAAAGTCAATCCCTTTGGCATTGTGCTTCAAAATCTTTTCTATGGCCTCAGCTGTTTTCACAGGAACAGTCGATTTCTCAACCACAATTTTGTCTGACTTTGTTACATCAGCAATCATACGTGCAGCACTCTCCCAATATGTCAGATCAGCTGCTTTGCCAGCTCCAAGACCTCGAGTTTTAGTCGGGGTGTTAACGGAAACAAAAATTATATCAGCCTCTGAAACATGTTTCTCCACATCAGTACTAAAGAAAAGATTCTTCCCTTTGCATTGTTTAACCACCTCATCAAGGCCCGGCTCATAGATTGGGAGCTGATCACTATTCCAGGCATTGATCCGCGACACAGAGATGTCAACAACAGCGACTTCAATTTTCGGGCATTTCAGCGCAATCACAGCCATGGTAGGCCCGCCGACATAGCCAGCTCCAATACAACAGATCTTCACCATTTTTATACGCTACAAAACACAAAACACAAAACCCAAGTGGATTTAACTTATAGCATATAATAGCTATAAGGAAAGATATAGATTCCAAAAATGAAAGTATAATCACAAGGCTACGCAAATTGATAAATCATGAGACATAAACTGCTTCCAGTCAGTTTTAATTGTCAATCATATACATAATCGAAACTACATTTTTTTTTCTGACAACAATCAAACCAAGCAATATGATTTGTATAGACCCAAATTTTACCATTGAATTTGGTCAAAATTATTCGTAAACGAAATAATCATAGCGTGATTGCGTCATATAAACAGAGAGATGGGATCTACAAACAGAACATGCAAAATTAACATATCAAGAACTCCAAATTAAGAACAGCCTAGTGACACCTCCCAAATGACCACCACTTTCACATCACGTAGTTAAAACAAAAAAACAGATATGCAGCAATCAAAACACTTTTGTTCATTGAAAACTAACCGAGAAAACAGAAACAGAAATGCCCACGAAAAAGCAGAGAATTACCTTTCTGGGTTCTGATTCTTTAGACGTAGAGGAGAATGATTTGCGAAGAGACCAAGTTATAGAAGAACGAGAAGGCAGTTGCCAAGGAATGAGGAGATCTAACGCCTGTACTTTGAATACATACCCAACAATTCCCCACCAAAATTTAAAGCTTCAAGATCCAGCCACTCAGATTTTTCATCATCTAACACGTTTTCATTTCATTTACGGTCTCATCACACATCACCATCCCTCGTTAACTTCCAACCTTACATTACTAGTTATTATTATTATTCTGTAGGAACGAAATAGTTGGCGGACCACAAAGTGCAGAGAGATTTGACATCTGAGTAATTATTTAAGTCGTGGGCGATGGCAGTTAGCGACCTGAGCTGGAAGAAACAATGATTCAGAGTGTTTGGCAGGATGATTAAGACTATTAAAGGACGGATGTGTGGGACAGTAAAACTTCATTTCAATAATTAATTATTAATTAATTTGAGAGTGGGACAGGGGAGGGGAGCTGCAATCGCTTTGCTTACGGAGTTTTGTTGCAATTAATTCATTGTATATTTTACATTTTAATTTTTATAAAAAATTATAATTATATTACATTAATATAATTAATATAATAAAATTATTTAATAAATAAAATAAATATTTTATTTATTTACAATAAATAAAAAATTAAAAAAATTTAAATATTTAGTTAATGTAATAAAAATAAATAAATTTTATTTAAAATTTTTTATTCATTGTTAATAAATAAATTTATTTATTTAATTAATTAAATAATTATTTAAATTTTATATTAAAAAATAAAAACAGTTCCCAAAATCTATGCATAAAGGGGTTGAAGAAAATGTAGAAAGGTTCTACCACCAGTGAATAATGTGAGACAAGATATTCATACAAAAGGTAATGGTTTTCAGGAAGAAGAACAATTCCAAATTACAATACATTTTAAAAGACGGTATTGGGTTTTGATGGTTACAGAGTCAAAGGACTTTCATTCTGTTTGGTATTTTAATGCCAGCTCTCCTCAGAAGTTCGCTAGAAGCTTGTTTCGCAACATAAATAATTTCATTCTGTTCCATCAAAAAATTTGAATCCAATAAGTAAGCCATGATATTCTTAAAAGAGAGGCAGAGGGTATATGATAGCAACTTTTGACAGATTGTTGTTACAGATAAAGATCTAACTGCAGAATAAGTAAGAAATTGAATATCAATTCACGAATTCAAAAAAGCCCATCTGGTAATCTTCCCAAACTTTGTATGTCGAACATGCAGTTTATAATGGAGCATGTTCATAATGGAAACCATGGAAGTGTTGATAATGCAGTTCCAAGCACGAGAAGAAGAAACAACATTGCACAACCATCAAATTCTCAAAAAAGAGAGCTATCTTTCCATAGCAAGTGTCGAAATCTACGATGAACTCATATGCTTAAGGTTCAAATATGTACTGCAAATCTAGATTATACATATAATGCACACCAAATGGAAAATTTACGAGTAAAAAAAGAGACGCATGGTACCTCATCCACAGTTGAGATTTTCTTATCATTCATAATCCACTGGCCATTGCACATTACAGAGATGATATTCTCAGTTCGCATGCAATAGACCAGGCTGGCAATGCTGCAAGGTAAACCAAAAAAATGAATCCAACTGTGTAACAAAAATGCTGCACTAAGATAAGAATTTATGGTTCTCATTAATAGCAAGAAAATAGCCAGGAATGATTTGTTTTTTATATGCACTTTAATCAATTCTCACAATTATAGTCTAAATGACCCTTTGCAACTCAGATAACAGTTGAGATCCGGAATATATCTCATATTACTTGGAGCTCGATAAATAGACAAACATCTTCTCAGGGTTGTTTCTTACCAATCATGAATGGGAACCATAGACCAAGAAAAAGGATCAAGAACAACCATGTCAGCCTACCAAATCATGAACAGCAATGTTAGTCTTCCTCATTTGTCTGAAAAAAGCAGGAAGATGATCCACTGATTGTAACATAATTTGACAATGATTATATTTTTGTGCAGCATGAAACAAGCAGCTGGCAGTATGAAATTCATTCACAGCTTCACGTAAAGCTTCTTGTTTCAGCAATCTGGACATTCACTATATTAAAGTTTTTTGCTACTTCTCACAATTTCTTTCAATTGATTTGGTAGTTGTCTTAGTAAAGTATATATTAGCAATGAAATCTCAGAGTTCTATCCACCATCAGGTAGTCAACATAACTTCCATGTATAATGACAAATTTCCAGCAATCCCTTTTAAAAGTAAACACCTTCTATGTGAATTTGTCAAAAAATTCTTGCAACAATATATACGAAGTAGAAAACTGAGAAGGCCAAACTCAAAATGCTATATATGCAGAAACATACATTCAATTACATAAGCAGAAAATTAATGAGACAAAAGTAATGTAATCCAGCTCTCAAACCTTTTTGCCAACCTCCAGCGATCCTATTTCATTGTCCCAGAGTACTGCTTTTGCACCATTTATTGTCACCATTCTGAGAACTGTCTCAGCAGGAAGAGTGGTAGGATCAGTAGTTCCATTTGTAAACACTTCCCTTCCTTTGTTAATCAAAGAAGCCAAGTACATCTCATCGACTGCAAATTTCAAGCACTCTAAGCATCTTATGACTTTTGAGAAACTTATCAACCCACAATATTTAGTTTTATCACGTAACTAAGAATAGAAATGTCATTTCAGCTATGTCATTCCCTGTGCAAACAGACACAAAGAAGATGACAGTATCTCCACAAGAATCCTCTTATTTGTTTTCCTAACAAGTTTGCAAATTCTGCATATCAATATTTACTTTTAAGGGTATGACCCACAAGCTATATTGAGGATTTTAGAGAAAGAAACATATTTATGCTAAGCAAGCAAACCACGTTATCGATATGGTATTATTAAATATGGAAGAAATTTGAGAATGCAAAAGCAAGGCTTTAGAAGAAAAATAAACCAATGCTCATTCTATTATTTGATGGTGCCCCATCTGTTCCCAAGGAGACACAGATGTCAGAATCAAGCATCTCCTTTATAGGTGCAAATCCAAGCATACGCATTGCAGCAGCAGGACAATGAGACACTTTGACCCCAGCCCTTGAGAGGAAATCAATCTGAAGAAAGAATTGTTGTCAAGTTCCATAACAAGCAGCGAGTCACTATGACATACCTACGAATAGATGATCTTCAAATACTGTAACTATAATTTTCATGTAATATTTGCTTCCAATGAGATCAATTCCTATTTAGTGCCAGTTGAACATCATGATGTGGTGCTTTCAAAACAACTTACGACCACAGGATTGCTGCTTAAAGATTTATGCCCTAAAAGCAAAGGGTGTGGCATATATGAGATCATTGCTGCTTGACACTGCTTATCTGTTTGAATTAGACTTGGTAGCAATGTAGGGAGAGGATATTTTTTCATGGTAATTCAATAGAACATTCATAGAATCAGAAATTCCAAATTAATTATGACAAACAATCAAATAACTCATGTAGCATAAAAAATCATATGAACAGCTCCATATTGTTTACAGGAAAGGCTCCCCCCATAATCCAGCCTCCACAGAAAAATGTTAACGCTGTTTCCACTGATAAATGAATAACCAAACTATTCTCGATAATAATTTCAAACTTACAAACTAATCAAAAGTCTCCTATCAAAAACGAAAAAAAAAGTCAAACATCAATCATACCAATCAATATTTCATTGATTTCCATTAACACCATCCAATTTACAGAAATAACTATATACACTAATTGATTTTTTATTAAAGCCTGTGCACTGATGAAGAAGAATGCAATTTGAAATTTCTAAAAGTACAAGGAACAATAATTTACCTCAGTATGGTTGACCCAAACTGTATGAGCTGAAAGCAAGTTGTTCTGCAGGAACCCTATCTTGTCCAAGAATGTGACTGTCCCATGATCAACCTTCCAAGTATCCACCACAAGCTGATTCTCGTACGGTATCTCTGCAACATGCTGAACACCAGATAAAGTCAGCTAATCTACTTCAGAAACAGAATCCTTGTGGCTTCAAAGCTCACCTTACTTTATTAGGATTTAACATAAAGTTTCATGTCCAAGGCTGAAAAAATCCCCAAGTGCTGAAGAAAATAAGGATTTAATTCTTCCGTTTTCTTTTTCCCTTTTTTCCTTCAAAGTAAGCCTCTCTCAGCAATAAATCAACATTTTATTCTTCTTCATCCATTTCTAACATCTTTATCCACAATGGCTGCCCTGTGCCTTCAGATGAGATACAGTGCCATATCACACCAATTATACCGTGCCACTTTCAGTCCTCATTGTATGCTAAAAACGACAGCTATTATGTCTCCATATCTTTATCTTTGAAATTTCAAATACAAATACTGAAGGTTCAGCACTCTTCAATATTCCATATGCTCAACTAGCCATGCCGGAACGCAATGTTCAATAATTTTCTACTTCAACAAGAAGATTTTAGCATGCATCAGACAGATTTACAGGATACAAATCTTCCTCAAGATCTACCATCTTCATCTGCCACACAAACATGTACACACGCACACACTCCCAGAGAGAGAGAGAGAGTTAAGGAAATTTTCGTACCATGTGGATTCCAGTGTTCAAATCTCTAGCTGTGTCTCTTGTTTCCAGTAGTAAACGATCGGTCGCATTCATGATTTGTCTGATTCCAAGCCACACTCTAATGCGCCCATCAGCTGCATTGTGGTGCTTCTCATAAAGCTCCTTCTGAGACTGTTCTTGAAGTCAGAAAATTAGCTTTGAACATATGAAGACTGGCAATTTTTCAACCAAAATCAAATACTAATTAAAGTCAACTGATACTCACTAAAATGAAACAAATTAACAGAAATGGCATATAAGTAGTAACATAAAATTATTGATGGAAAAATGCAACATCTGTTTATGTACAGAAAGAAGTATGCATAAGATTCATAAAAGAGGACACACTGCGAAAGCTAGTTGTGACAAAGATAAAATTAGTAAGTTACCTATAATACAACCCAACACACTGTGCTTTAGAATCCAATCAAACTATCAATCTTATAAATTCTCTTCACCTTACTTCCCTAGATGAAGTATAATTAATCCGTGAATGATTACACAAGCTCGAAAGCTTTAATCACAAAATGGATTTTAGCCAACAACTTAAGACTGTTTGACAAACCAGTCAGGTTGTCTTCAAGTAGTTAAGTATAAAACAATACATTTGCATACACATTTGAAAGAATCAAATCACAATATCATTATCCGGTACTCTAAAGAAAATATTGGGATGGAACAACCTGAATACAATCATCTGTAGTGCGAACTGCCCAAGATGCAGGCAATCCCTTGCCGCAGTCCATAGTTGATTGGACTAAACAAGCGCGTATACCCAATAACTCAACTGCTCTAGCCATTCCAGTTACATGTTGTCCTCCTGCTTCGGCAAAACATGTTACCTGATTCCCAGAATCCAAAATCAACGTTAATCACAGCCAATAACCCGAAAAAAGAAATTCTCCAATGAAAAACACAAAAGATTGCTTACACCGGAGCGAATAAGTTCAATTCCACATAGTAAAGTGGAGATGTAAGAATCCTCCTCGGTCATATTAGATTCATAAGGCCAAATTCGGTCGTGCAACCATGTCATCAAATCCACATCATCTGCTATACCTCTCCCCAGTTGTTGTGATGTGTGAACATGTGTGTTAATAAATCCTACTCTCAACAACCATAGCCAAATTCATAAATTAAGTAGGCTTTCCATAAATTCAATCCAATAATAATCCTACTCTCTCCAGCACAGTTTCAAGTTCTGTGTACCAACGGACATGTCAACTGACTTCATCGTACTATCACCGTTAATAAATTAAAGTTGTGTAGTTGATGTCGTAAGTGATATATTAGGCTCAAAGAGTTATATTACATGAGTTAGCAAACACAATTTGATATACATTTCAGCTAAGTGGTAATACTATTCAAATTGTTTTACTATGGAATTTAAACATACATAACCTCAAGAACCCAGTAGAGAGCTGCTCTCAAATACGAGGCAGAGTGAGCTTTAGCATTTAGTTTGCTTTCAAAAGCAAAGCATTGCGTCTATATTATTAGCTTTCAAAAAAGGAACAAAACCAGAGCTAATGGGTTGTAGTCGAGAGAGAGAGAGAAATGACCAGGAAGTAGGATTTGGCCGTGGAGATCGATGGTTTGATCGGCGAGAGAGGAGTATTGTTGAAGTATATCGGCAGATTGACCAATAGCTTTGATTTGGTCTTTTACGATAAAAATGCCGCCGTTTCGATATACTCGGCTTTCAAGGTCCATCGTAACGATCATAGCATTATGGAGTATCATTGTTGACCTGCTACTGCTCTTCGTCTCCATCTCACAGCTTGCTCCAGTAAGACCTCCTCGCCTTGAGTTTGACCAAACTTTCTTTCCTAAATTTTCAAAGCTTTCACGAAAATACCTCTGTTCACGTTCATTTTTCTATACAAACTTAAGACTGAAAAATTTTTTAAAATAATTTTTTAAAACCTAAATCCCTCACAGTAGACCATGGGTCGGCCACCCGAGGGCCCAGTAAGTCTTGGGTTCACGAACCTAGAACAAACATGTTCCCTGATCCTCGAATTGAGGGCACCAAAACTACCCTGAGTCTATCGGACCTGGGGTAATTTTTTTTCTCCTGGGTCAAGAACCCATGGCAAATTTTTTGAGCCCTCGGTCGGTAATTTTTTTCCTCTGGGTTCGAGAATCGAGGGCACCATAGCCTTGTCGGAACACCTATTAAATTTTAAAATTAAAATAATTTATTTTTTAATTTAAATCTTTTAACGAGACCAATGCCTCTTTTAAGTGGCTATCCGCCTAGTAAGTCTTGGGGCCGAGGACCCAGGGAACACCTGTTTTCTAGGTCCAATGATCCAGGGCGGCACACAAACCTGGAGTTTAAAATCCGAAAAAGGTTCGATTATTAACAGGTACGATTTCAGTCACATATTTAAAATATTTTTAAAAATTATATATTTATTAATATAAAAAATTAATTAATATTTATAATTTTTATAATATAAAAAAAATTAATTATTAAATTATAATTTTTAAAAAATTATTAGTTATTATGATAACATATAAAATGTATATGTATAATAACTTAAGGAATTTTTGCAGTCAATCCAAGATACTATTATAGTCTTAAGTTTTTGACATGTAAATTTTTTATATTTAATAATATTATTTAATTATTTTGTAATAATATTTCTATAATTTAAATTAAATATAAATTATAAAAATTTAAATTTTAAAATTTACTCTTTTTTTTTAAATCATAGTTGAAAGTTGAAATATGTATTTTTTATTGTATTCTGAGCTGTTTAAAAAGAAAATATTTGAATAAGAGAAAGATACGAGAAAATAAGATTCGTGTCTATTTATTAAAGTTTGAGGGCAAAATCATTGAAAGTAATTATTTTAGTAAGAATAAATTAAGGTCGGTTAAAATTGTAAAAAAGGATAAAAGTAAAATTATTTTTGAAATTGTTTCTTTAACTAAGATTATTTTTGGAAACAAATTCTAAATTTTTCAGATATAAAATTAAAATGCACGGCTTTGCCTAAAGAGACTAGATGATAAGATATTTTAAAAATATAAATTAATATTTATTAATTATCAACTTATTAATACATAATAACAATAATAATAATTAAAATTTAAAAAAGTATATTTAATAATAAATCATTTAAATTATATATTAATAAATTATTTTATTAAAAAAATCCAAGTACATTTAGAAAAGGTTCCGCGGGCCCCTTGAACATCAGTTATTAGTCCAACATAAGTGGCCATAGTGTCACGTGTCATTTTCTAAAGGGCCAGGTCAGACAAAACCCCAGCCAATCACAAAAAAGAAGGTGAATAATTTGTCCAAATGTTTTTTAAGTAATTAAAAATATAGTTTTTAAGTATTTAAAAGCGGCTTTGATGACGTCAATATTCGTATCAACTATAAAGAGGACAAATGGTAACGACGAAGAAAGTCAGAAAACGACGTAGTATTAGCCGCAGTCGAGCAACTAGATGAATAAAATCATTTAAACAATTCTGAGGTCAACTTTGCATAGCAGCATGCGAGTGGTGAGAATCATCCATCATCTAAAATTTGTTCCAACCATGACAACTGCAGCTAATTATTTTCAATTACGTTAATTAGAATTAAAAAGTAATAATAATAATAATTATGATTACCCAATTGAAAAGGTCATAGAAGGAACAGAATAACTGTCTTCCTACCTCAGATATCCATAGATATCAAAGCATCGTGACAATAATTAATGATCTTATCTTATATGCTTTTTAAATCAAGACGATGTAATATGTTCATTACTTTACAAGACTTTGCTCTGTCGAGTCTCGATCATGATGTGCATTGCTTTCACACACTAACTTTGCTTACAGAGAAATATGTATACGTGATTAATTATTTTAATTAACGTCTGGATTCTGTGGTTAATTAAGTATAATAATGTAATTAACACATCAATTAGATCAACCACACCGCCATTGACAAACCAGAAATTCATACAACACAGCAGTATAATGTTACAATAGACATAGCTTGGATATGTATACATGGTTTATATATCCTGCTAGTTTACATAATTATTGTTGTAGGATTGCTAGGGTAAATAATGGACTTGATTTCGTACATTTACAGCTGGTTTATGGCAATCTTTTGAGATGGGCCGAGGAGGCGATAGGAATAACTTCCGGCGAACCCACAGCCTTGACGATTTTTATCCTTATCATCCATGGCCATTAAAACCCTGTAAAATACGTCAACTTTGCAGGGAAGAACAAGCGGGCCTTGATTGTCGAAACCGTATTCTGATTCGGCTTCTTCGAGCAGCATCTTGAAAAGTGGGTGGTTTAAGTAGTCGGTTTTGATCACAAATCTCTGTTTCTGAGGTCCGACGTAGACTGTAAAGCAGCCTTCCGGGGCCACTCGGAGTTTCCTGGGGCGTTTCTCTTCTTTTGCTTCTTCTTCTTCGAGTAAGACGTCTATGCGTGGCCATGATTTGCTCTTCCCCGCCAGAGCTGGTATCGAACGCTTGCCGCTACGGCCGATTGATTTGCATCTCTCCCATGTTTTGACGATCAAGTTTCCTTTCCTTCCTTTTCCTTTACTCATAATATCCATGGTCAAACACCGAGAATAGATTTTTAGCAAATATAACTGATTAACGATAGATGTTGAGCTTAAAAACCACACACAACACCTAAGATCGAACAAGATTATTTTGTGAACAAATATCCCAGAAAGAGATGGAGAAAAATCAAAGACAAGGATTGCGTTTAACCTCTGTCGTAAACCATGTAAAACATGAAGGTAACCCTAGGTCTCATTGTGTTACTCATGTCAAGGAGTGAGACAATGAAAGAGAAAAGAAAACCCAGAAAGTTTCAGTACTGCGAAGGAATATATATAAAACGAAAGATCCAAAGTGAAAAAGTAGCCATTAAAGGAGAGGAAGAGATAGAGAGAGGTGTATCTCAGATAGAATCAAGATCCAAGCAGCAGAAAGGAGAATAAAGAAAGGAACCAGAGAGACTACTGATTCACGAGGTACGCCTTCACTTGCATCTTTATTTCCCAGATATAAAGGTCTCAAATTGGAATAAAATATACCATTAATAACCCGCTTGTCAAACCCGGATAGGCCTGATATTTTCATTAATATTCATCCCTACAATGACGGGAAGATGCGTGACTTGACAAATAGAGACTTGGTGGAATCAGCTGGGAATAAGAAATATATAAAATTATTTAATTAATAACAATTTAAATTTAAATTTTATAATTTTTTTTTCATAAAACTAATTAAAAATAAATTTTATTTTTTATTTCACTTTTAATTTTTTTAAAAAATTATTCTTAGCAATAATAAACAAATTCCTTTCTCAATTACTCTAGTAATTACATAGCTAATACATGAACAGATTCAGGAATTAATTAGCCGTATGTTATGAATGGCAGAAGCCCGCAGGAAGCCTGGCTCCACTAATAGCCGCCAGCATTACGCATGCTCTCGACAATTACACTTCCTTCCAACACGAAGCTGCATGGCTGTCGCTGGTGGTTAGAAAATCTGTTTGTTGGTTTTGGTCTCTGAAATATCAACCAATAATTTCTGAATAATAGGATCAGATTACAGCATGGCTGGCTGAGATTACAATTTTATTCAATTTTTTTAAATATTTTTATTTTAAATTTATAAAAATAATTTAAAAATCTCGTATACTCAAAAAAAAATTATTATAACGGTATCAAAATCAAATTGTCGAATAATATTATAAAAAGGCATTTTGATTAGATTTTGGCTTTGAGGAGCGAAGGTGGACTTAGTCAGTTCCACAAGAACTTTGTGGATTTTGTAATGTATTTGACATAATAATAATAATAATAATAAAAAGGCTAAACACTTTTAATTAAAATCGTGGAACAATGAACATTTAAATCATTATTTCTATTGTGTCCACTAAATTATGTCTCCCAATCAATGATAACCCACACAATAATACCTTCTTACAGTCAAACCCAATAAAGGCTAATTAAGATACATTGAATCTACAATTAAGATATCATACTTTAATACATTAAAAATAAATAATAAAAAAATATATATTTAATTTTTTATTTTTATATTAATTATTTTAAAATTTTAATATTATATATGTAATTTTATAAATTGAATTATGAATATGCCGTGACACCAGGACAATCATGATTAATAACTAATTAAATTTTAATTTACATAATGAGTGATGGCGGTAATTATATATAACGAGAATGATGATATTAATTATTAATTATTTAATTATTAATTATTTAATTATTAATTATTGTATTCCTGCAATAGACTACTTGTGTGAATTGCTTAATTCATTTGGCCCACTATTATATCTTTTGATTTTTAATAATTATTTTTTTGAAAAATTAATTTGAAGTAGACTTTTTTCCTTAATTAAAAATTAAATTGATTTGGGCAGTTGGTCCAATTAGAACAAAGGTCACAAGAGGTTCAAATAAGAGACAAAGCAACCTCGCACTTCAAACGATGTTAAAGGACACTAAGGCCAAGAGGTGGTTCGATCCTTCTCTTCCCGTGTGGGCGGTGGAGTTCAAGTTAAATTAATGTCTGAATGTGTCATCACGAATTGACACAAAAAGATTGTCAATGCAATTAACAAACTGGCTTTAAATATATATATATATATATATTTATACTTCTACGAGTAAGAACCCATAACGCCACGTGTCGGTGCAGACGAGCGCGTAGGATGAATGGCTCTTTAGTAATTTCGCACCACGAACCCGATTTGCGTGCCGTTTTCTTCGCGTCGTATAAAATCGTAACAGTCGCGTCGTCATTCTCGTTGGAGATTTGAGAGGCCAAATTACAAGTAGTTTCCTTGTCATGCAAAACAGAAACCCTTTTCTCTCTACTTTCCTGCTCGCCAAACATTGTAACTCCATGGATTCCGTTGTGAAGCAAGAAAAACGTGATTTGCTTGACACAAAAGAAACGAACAAGTGTACGTTCAATTTCTCGCCGATTGATGTTAGCAGTGGAAGTGATAGTACTAGCAGCAGTAGTTCGGGCGGTGAATCGGATATCGGCATGTCGTTTTTTGACAATGTTGACTATGAATCTGACAAGAAGCGCAATTTAAATGAATTTGTTGACGATTTCTTGTTGTCCAAGAAACAGAAGATTGAGAGCTTGGATTCTGATGTCGTTTTGCCGCCTGGATTTCTTTCTTTTCTTCCCCCAAATTGTACGTTGGCGCCATTGCCATTGAATTACGTGGCGCCGGCGACTGTGACGGAGGCTGAGCCGTTGAATTATTTGGCCCCGGATGCTAAGCCGGTCTCCGAATTTTCTCCTGTGGATGACGGCGCTATTAACGAGAGTGAAGCGGCTCCCGTTTCCCGGGCTTGTAAGCAGTTTTGGAAAGCAGGCGATTATGAGGGAGGCAACGCTGACGACTCTTCGAGGAATTCTGGTGATTGATTTTCTTATTTTGTTCACTTCGTTGTTGTATTATTTTTGCTTATGATCAATGTACATGATTATACGTGTTTGTTGTTTCTCAAATGGGTCCCTGCTGTGTCTTAATATTTAAGTTTATTCGTTTCCTGGTGTAAATTCTCTTACAGTCGATGGTTTATTAAAGAGATTTTTGAGTCGGTCTAGAAAGTCTTGGAAATTGAAGAAAATTGTAGACAATTTGAATGCGGAAGCCTGACTCGTTTTCTTTTTTCTTATTATTTACACATACCTGAGACAAACTGAAGTTTATTGCTGCATGAGTTGTTTAGGAAATACTGAAATTATTATTTGTCTAGCATTCAAAACGGATGTAAGTTTAAGCATTAGGTTCTCGTCAAAATTCTAGGAGTTGGGTTTTTGGGATTTCGCTCATTGTTGCTATTGCTTCACGTTAGCCTTTCTGCTGGTTAGAAGTTTTGTGAAATTTATTATGTTAAACTTGCAGTTATTCGATGCGAAGAGAATAAATATTAATGCAACGGGTTGAGGACTTTGAAATCTCCATCTACAAATTGGTTGTTTCGTGCCCAAAATATTTAGTACTTTCCTCTTTAATATGCTAATGCACGCAAGCTTTTCATTTATATTTTGCAGTCGGAATGGATCATGTCAGAGTGCATCCGAAATTTTTACATTCAAATGCCACCAGCCATAAATGGGCTTTGGGAGGTAAATAGCCAACGAAGCATTGCTGACAATTGTGTTTATGTACTCTACAGTACTTCTCTTGTGTGAAAGTTACTGACTCTGGTTTTCATCTGCAGCTTTTGCAGAACTTTTAGACAATTCTTTGGATGAGGTACTTGATCTCCTTCAGTTACCAAATTAAACAGTGTCGTGAACATTTTCTTCTTTAAGATCTTAAGACTATCTACTATTTTCCAGATTTGCTATGGAGCCACTTGTGTTCATGTAGATTTGTTGAAAAATAAGAAAGATGGTAGCCATATGTTGCTGGTTGAAGGTAAGTAGCGCCTTTTTTTGTGGTGGACGGTAGCATTGTGGTTTTCTGATTTTTTGGGCTCTTGTTCTGCTGTTCTTCTCTTCGTAACTGTTGAGGAATTCAAGAAGAATGACTTTGCATCACAGACACGTTTGTGTTTTCTTTTATCATAATGTTTCACCGACAACGTAGTCACATCTGCATTATGTTTCTTTCATGCATGATTTTTAGTTCTACTGCCCCTTCAATCTGCAGTTTTTTTTCTATTCATTTGTTGTTCTCTTGACAAACTCTAGAGTCAGCTTTTGTGGAGATTGTTATTAAGAGTTAATAAAACTGTAGTTACTTATATAGTTATCTGTGCCTGATTGATTTTGGATTTAACCCTGTAGACGTCAAATCTAATGAGTGAGTAATGCAGCAAGGGTGAAAAGCAAAATCCAACTGTAATTTTGGTTTTCACAGTTGCATTGATCACTAAAGATTACACATACATTGAATTTTTGAATGCAAATGCTTATTGCTCATTACAGCCCCTCATGTCTAAGCTTGGTACGTTTCTAATTAGTTCTTTGACAACAGATAATGGTGGTGGAATGACTCCTGATAAAATGAGGCACTGCATGTCTCTTGGATATTCTGCAAAAAGCAACATGGCAAACACCATCGGTCAATGTGAGTTGCTGCATTACTTGTACCATAGCAATGTTCTTTTCACAATTAATTGTGTGCTGAACCCAGAGAATATGTATGATATGCAATTAACTTTGAGTGAAATATTTTTCTTCATGTGTGAATCTCAGATGGGAATGGTTTTAAGACAAGTACTATGAGGCTTGGAGCTGATGTAATTGTGTTTTCACGTGCTCAGGGAAATCATGGAAAAAGGTTGATCACTTGCTCATTTTGTCAAAGCTCATTTCAAGCTTTGAGAAAACCTTTTAAATTATGTTTGGGAATTCTGGCCATCTGTCAACTTTATAATAACAAAACAGCCTTCTTAACCTTTTTTTTTAATTTCATCATTATATATATATATATATAAATCAAATTCAATACTAGTTTAACAATTTTTTATTTTTCTTAGCCCGACACAAAGTATTGGACTCCTGTCGTACACATTTTTGAGGGGGACTGGAAAGGAAGACATTGTGGTTCCCATGGTAAGTAAGGCCATTCTGAGTCAGTCATTTATGCTCATTCTGTGGTTCGTACGAGTTTGGATGCCCATTGATCGTAATTGATAGTATATTATCTCTTTCATATTATGTTTTTTTTACTGACATCGACAAATAAAAAAAATTTATGCCTTGCTGCCTACCGTGTTGTCATACATTTAATAAGTAATGGAGCAAACAGCATAATGGGCCCTAAGAGTTACATTTAATAAAACATTAACGAGTAAGGTAGTGGCCTTTGCTGCTGCCTGGACTTTTGGGTAGCGACTCTAAAATTATGACGGAACTTGTGTGAACAAAGGTGATCTTTTAGGTTTCAACATGCATGATAAACTTTGGAGAAATGTTTTAACTGTTGATGATTCATTCAAGAAAGAAAAAAACAACTGGAGACTTGCTTTTAACTTATATGCCATACTGTTTTTTTCTTTTGTTATGATCAGATCGACTATGAGAAAAGGGGAGAAAGTTGGAATATGATGGTACGATCTTCACCAGAAGATTGGAGTAGAAATTTGGAAACCATAGTACGATGGTCACCTTACATGAGCAAAGAAGATCTAACTGAACAGGCAAGCTGATGTTTACTCATTTACATCGTCTAATTTCTAATAGATGTGGAAATTGCCTTTTTGTTATAGTTAACCATCCTCTCTCCCTTTCTGTGTTCTTCATGTTTGTGCTTCCCATCAATGAATTACCAAGTCAAAGCCACACCTATGAACTTGGTTTCACAGCCATCATTTTTGTTTTGCCTTTATTTCTCCAATGTCTTTGCTTGAAACTGCTTCATAGCTGTCATCACTTTCAGTAATCTGTTATTTTACTCTCTCACTATATTTGCTTCTGTTGCTTTTCTACGCTGCAGTTCAACTTTTTAAAAGATCAAGGTACCCGCATAATAATATATAATCTTTGGGAGGATGATGAAGGAAATCTGGAACTAGATGTTGACTCTGATCCACATGTATGCCCTTCAGAGTTTTACTCATTTGCGAGTTTCATTTGTTCTGAATTTCAAGTTGTATGAGAAGGTTGAATTATTTTCCCCTAATACTGTTGTTCTCGATATTTGGAATGACAGGATATTCAACTTAGAGGAGTCAACCGAGAAGAGAAAAACATAGAGATGGCAAAAAAATATCCCAACTCTAGACATTTCTTAACTTACCGACATTCTTTAAGGGTAAGCATGATATGTTCTTACAAAGTTCTTTTACTTGAGTTTTATACAGTCATCAATCCTTTTTGTTGATTCTGTTTCTGTTTTCATGTTGCTAGAGTTATGCGTCAATTCTGTATCTCAGACTTCCACCTGGCTTCAGAATTATACTGCGTGGAAAAGATGTTGAACATCACAACATAGTTGATGACATGATGCTGACTAAAAAGATAAGATACAAGCCTCTATTTCTTCCTGAAGCAGTGCCAAAGGTTTGAATGTAACTCTAAAAAATTAATTTTTTTCATGAAGATTTTAGTTTTTCTTCCAGCACAAAGTAACCTTGGACTCTTAAACTGTTATATCAGATGGTCGCGACTGTAACAATTGGGTTTGTGAAGGATGCACGACATCATATTGATGTTCAAGGATTTAACGTTTACCATAAGAATAGACTTATCAAGGTAAGTTTTCACTTTCCAAAAGCATTTTATGCCCGATCAATGATAACGATGAGGATTAAATGTCGTACTTGAACATAGAATATGTGTTTTCCCTTGAATTTTGTCATTGACCTGTAAATTCATGCTTCAGCCTTTCTGGAGAGTCTGGAATGCTGCTGGAAGTGATGGTCGTGGGGCTATAGGTATTATTTTGTTATTAACAAATTACGTATTTTTAGAGCTGCTTTCTGCTTTAAATCAATATTTTTATGAGATGGATTCGTCACTTAACTTCACTTTTCAATAGGTGTGTTGGAAGCTAATTTTGTTGAACCAGCTCATGACAAGCAGGGCTTTGAGCGCACACCTGTGCTAGCAAGACTAGAAGCACGCTTAGTTGCCATACAGAAGGACTACTGGTTTGTCCTCTATCTTATCCATGCACCAAGTTCCTTTTGATATTAGGGACGATGAAATTATTAATTTTGATAAATAAATAAATTAGGGGTGAAAACTGTCAAGAAGTTGGTTATGCTCCAAGGCGGAATTTAAAGAACTCTGTTTCTGCCAAGACACAGTCTAGGACATCTGATAAAGACAAGTCCTCTGGACTCTCAAATCAGAATGGACGTGAATGCAGTAGTTATAAAATAAAACGCAACAGGAACGCTGACAAAGAATCATCAGAAGATGAAGCAAGTCAAGATGGAATCTGTCACGAAGCATCTCCGGCTAGCGTTCAATCTCAAAGAGATCCTGGGTTCGGTATTAAAAGCCCTCAGATGAACAAAAGATTAAATCCAAAGGTATATTTTTATTAAGCCTTTACAGTTGTTTGCTGGTGCACCGCATAATTGTATTTGCTGATCCCCCCTAAGAGTCAACTTTGCTTTGACTTCTCTGTCCCTAATGCTCTAGTATTGAATCTTCCAATGCACAGGCAGCTGTTGTTAAAGGAGATGGACAAGTTCTCGCAAACACTAATACAGAGAGTTTAATGAAATCAAAAGAAAAGAATCAAGAATCAGAGGAAAGGTGGTATTTAATATTCCATTGGAACACTTTTCACACATTCTTCTGCCAGTTCTTTGTGATTTCATTTTTGCTAATTCTACATGTTTTTGTTTGCAGATTGAAGAGAAAGCAAAGGCCTGCAAAGGAAGAGTTGCCAAATGATTTACAGCATGACAGACCAAAGAGAAAGGAAGGGCCTACGAAGGATGAGTTGCTAAGTGATTTAAGGGGTGAAAGAGAGAGGTCCAGGTCCCTTGAAAACCAAGTAACGTACTTAATTCTTTTTCACTTCTTACTTGTTTGTGTCATTCTGAATTATTATACCAACTACTTTTCCTATTGATTTTCCCTTGGTTGTGTCATTCTGAACTATGATCGCACCTACCTTCCTGTTGATTTTCCCTTATGTGTGCTCAGCTAAAGGAGGCTCAGAATGAGCTTCAGGAGGCAAAACAGAAAATTGAAGAGTCCATTGACGAGCAGAGTCATCTGCGCGATGTTTTTGAATCAGAAATACGCTGGCGAGATGAGGAGCAAGAGAGAATGAGGAAGAGAATAAGGGTAAAGGATTAATTGTCATGACTTCTTGTAATTCTTGTACCTTTTAGTTTTCTTTATTTTTTCTATTTTTTCTTCTATTTAAATTGATTTATTCTGAAATGGTTTAGGAGGCTTCTAACACCATTAGGGAACTACTTGAGAAGGTGAAGCAGCTGGAAAACGGAGGTGCCCAAAACTGCAACGAAGGAAGGTGCAGCAAATTTTGTTGAAGTGGACCTTAAATCTATGTAAAGAAACAGATTTTTAGCTCGTACAATGCAGCCGCTTTTTCTCTTTTACCTTTCTTTTTTAGTTTTCTAGTGATTTGGTAACTATATTTTTTCACCTTGAACCCTTTTGGTGAATGATGAATGAAATTGACATGAAATGTTTATGCTAAGTATTAAACAATATGCTTCCTATTTCAATCTCTTTTCAACCACAAACATAAAAGCAATATATAATGATGAATAGTAAACGCAGACAAAACATGACTGAAATTATATAAAACCAAGATGCTATGGCTTTTTACCTTGATTTTGATGTATACTGGGAGGGGATGGAGGGATATTCGGAATCCAAGTCCTGGGATCCCTTAGATTAAATGCAGGTGGAGGTGGAGAAGATGGTGTAGGAAAATTGGGTATCCACGTTCTTGGATCTCCCAGATTAAAAGCAGGCGGAGGTGGCGGCTGAAAAAGAGAGGGCACCGGTGGAAAAGGAAAGGGCAAAGACGGTGGGCTTGGAAATAATGGAGGAAATGGGGGTAATTGAGGCAGAGGAAACTTTGAAGAGGTGAGAGCTTCTTGCAATTCCTCTTTCTCTTTGTGATTTCCGCACAAGGTAGCATTTCTTTTTGGGGGTTTGTAACTCAGTGCTTTTAAGCTGTATATACAGAGACTATCTTGTTTTGATTTGACAGATATTTCATTTGTTGCAGTTTTTGAACCTGGAATATTGCATGCTGAAGATGAGCTTCCTATTAGGCTTGCTTGGCAGAGAGATGCGATTGTCATACCATCTACACAGTCAACACCATCAACATGAGGTATTTCCAGCTTGTATATTCCATGCTTATCTGTAGTTCTGTTCACTGAGAAGTTGATCTGCTCTGTTGTTTTGGGGGAGCTTGCTTTGAATTTGCATTGTATGTGAACATCAACTCCTGATTACATCAAACATAGAAAATTAAAATGTTTAACTTCAGAAGTTATACATACAAGTCATTTGGTTTGGTTCTAGGATGTTTACCTGGCAAGAAGTAGCTATGTCCGGAGAAAGCATTGGCTGAACAAGTATCACAATAAACAACACCAACAACAGTGATTCGAGAGGTGGGAGTTGTTGGTT
This sequence comes from Xylocarpus granatum, assembly GCA_019650275.1. Lineage (NCBI taxonomy): Eukaryota > Viridiplantae > Streptophyta > Magnoliopsida > Sapindales > Meliaceae > Xylocarpus > Xylocarpus granatum. Next base: position 164,517 of record BNST01001022.1, read on the forward strand.
GAGCTATCGCAGAGAGCGAATGAATAAACAAGAATGCAGGAAGGACAGAGAGGAAATGATGGATGTGAGTAGACATGGGAGAAGTCTGAAGAAGCTTCTGCAAAAACAACTGCGTTTAGTGGTTTAAAGCTGGTACTCCGCAAAAGCGTACCAATGAAGCATTAATCTTTTAGCTTGACAAATATGCTGTGTATGTGCATATAATGAGCCCGTGAGTAGTTGGTGTTAGGACCAAATGTAATCAGATGAATGAACAAAATGCTTTATCTAATCGCTACAAACAAAGACATGTGAATTCCTTTTGGCAGCTTGTGAGGGCCAGAGAGAAAAAGAGAAGTTTGCAACTCTGTATCAGATTGACAGGTAGTGCGTATTGATTTAGAGGCAATATTATTTACCATACCAAAAACCCAACTTGTGGAGGAACAGTATTGGAATATTTTGATGTTCTCCATTAGTTTTTCTGCAATCTTTTAGCTTCTTTCTTTGATTCTCTTTCTATTTGTGGATGTGTTTTCATTCATCTGTCGCGCAAAATGACAGCCACAATGCAAATGCATGCTTCTTCTTTAACCACTGTATTTGGTTTTACATATTGCTGTAGGATGGTTAGTCAGAAATCTCAATCAATTTTATCTGAAAATCTCTTCTACTTTAGCTGTCTCTTGACTTTGCTGCCATCTGATTATGAAACGTGAATTTGAAAACACCTTGTAATGACCCAGTGCTTAGCAGCAGATTATGGGGATTGTGAATTCTGATCATGAACTTGAATCTAGTCTAGTAAAAAGAACAGGGTGACCCATTTGGATATGTCTCAGATTTTTGGGGTTTAATCCTGGATTTAGGATGGGGTTTAGAATCCATTGATAAATAACTTTGTCTCCTCTTTAAGTTTAGTTGTAATAGCAGCATGGAATACTCGTGCTTGTTAATTTAATTGATCTTGAACGCATAGGGGCATCATGTGGTGCCCTCCAAGATACTTCAGGATTTCAAATCCTCACCTATTCTTGGCGTTACTTTTGGTTTATTATATGGCCAGTTAACTACACTCTCTCCATTCTCCATGCACAAACTCTCCTCTTTTTGGCAATTGCAGTTGGGCAGGTGGAGGAAGTTGATTTGATTGGTAAACTTGAGAGTTTCACAAATTTTTTGAAACCCCATTCATCACATTGGGGAATTTTGGCAGGCAAACAAGAAGTGGGACAAAACTCAAGTTTGGAGCATCACTGATCATCATATAAAGAAGGTTAAAAGCTAAAGGATCTTGAGCTTGGCATTAATATAGCTGGAATTTGTGTATTTTATTATTTAGATCTCATGGGCTGCTCTAAGTCTAACCTGAAGGCTGTCATCTTCCATTCCGATGTCAGTAATAGTACCAGCAAATGATTAAATAATGCCCGGTTTAGGAGTTTTCAATTCTAGTCGATTGCTGCCGTGGCCCATTTTCAACTCCTTCGAATCCATGGCGCGATTATTCTTGAGCTTTCATTTCTTATCATGGGCCGGCTTGAAGAATCTGGCTTACCAGCCATCTTCTGCGATTTCTCTGAGGACAAGCATACCTGAAGGTGGACAGAGCCCAAGAGCTTTGCTGCCATTAACACATCCTGTTGAGAAACGGATGCGATGCCACTGCCCCCATGGGCTCTGCTGCGTCCATCTCTCTTCAGTCTAATCACATCCATCGATCATCCAGATTAGGTGGCGGTCAGCGCTGAATTATGATTTGGTAATCAGGCCAATCACACTCATTTGTTCTGATTAGGTGCCTGTCAGTGGTAAATTATGATTTGGGGTCGGGTTTCCTGCCATCATAGCAGTACACGATGGCAGTTTGCGGAGAAACTTCGAGTCTTTCTGTCCGTTTTCTAGCAAGAGAGAGAAGACAAGAATCGGAACATAAAAAACACTTCTGTTTATCAAGCTCTAGAGATCAAAAACATCAAGGAAACCCAGTTAAAATTGAAGTTTAAACTTTGCCTTATCTTTACAAAAGGGGGGATTAACAACATTACTCCATTTCTCTTAGATATATGTTACACATAATAATGGGGCACTCGATTTTGTTTCTTCTGCTTTGTTATGCCAAAATTCAGAGCCAAAGAGCTCCGGCCTCCTTGAGAAGAGGGACTAGAGTGCCATTAATATGGGAACCCATAACTCTGTCCATGGAACTAATCATTTTCCCACCAATTAAAACAACAGGAAGAGCAGACGAGTTGCCAAGCAGCCTCATCAGAGATCTCTCAATATCTGCTCCTTCCGGGTCCTGATCAATCTCGTACACAGTTTGGTTCACTCCCATTCCGCAGAAAAGCATCTTCACGGCATGGCACATGCAGCAACTGCTGACGCTGAATATCACCACCGCACTCTCTGAAGCCAGCCTCGCCACCTTCCGCATCGGGTCTTCCCTGCAAATTCTCCTCGCTGCCCCCGGCACGTAGAATCCCCACAATTCTGTCTGGTAGTGCATTTTTCTGACAGAAAAACGAATTGAATTGTGGTTTTTGAGGAAACAAAATGAAATGACGGCCCGTAAGGATGGCGACGGATGATATCATGGACGCAGGTGTGTGTGTGTGTGGGGATTTAGAAGTACTGAAGAAGGAGGGTGGCATTATGGTAATAAAGTAAAGCTTGTCTGTTGTTGTCGCAGCGCGTGCGTAGAAGTTTTGTAAAATTTGCTTTAAAAGGATTGTTGTCTGAACATAGAGGACACTGCTTGTACACTTTGAGTGAGCAATAGTGGAAGCAACTGTGTCAGTTTTAGAAGGCGGCTACGGAGGATTTATCTACTCTAGAGAGTAAATCTTCTTCAGGCAGGCGCATGACATGGAAACAAGCTTCTCCTGGCCATGCCTGAAGGGATTTATAGACGGCTGTCTACCCTCGCTGTCGGTTCGCGGGATGAGACGAGATTAAGATTTCATTGTTTCTGACGTGACCCTTACGCGCATGTTTAGAATTAGTTGGATTCTTTCTCAACGATTAACGTAATGCCATGACATATTGATCACCAAAAGAATCCATTGATTTGCCAACACATCATCACTTTAACAGTCTCATTCACCCCATCCCATTAAAAAGTTCCAAGTATTTGGCCACGGCGGTCAAAGAACAAGAACGCAGAACAATGGCGATATGAAATTTTCACTTGGATCGATCACATCACTTTATTGACAGAATCATAGTGAATACAAAGTCTGAGGAAATCCAGAAGTACTTCTTTCTGTTATTTTCCATAGAATGTCTGAAAATAATCTCAAATCCCATTGAAAATGCAGTTAAAGTTTACGATTATATTAGACATTTGTACCCTTCTATATAATTTTTGACGGAAAAATTTCTCACACGCGCCACACACACACATATATTGCAAAACCTGCTGCAATGAATTACATGTTCAACTTCAAATAGAGCTACATTGATCAATTAGAAAATAGAAACTCATGAACCCATGAAATCATCGATGACTGGTTTGTTCATGATCAGTTTCTCCTCCTCCCCATAGACATGGGATTTCCATCAAATAATTCATCGACCAGCGTCTCAATATCTTCTGGCTGATACTTGATATACTTATCCGGATGTCTACCTTCCAAATATTGCTTAAATCTTCCCAAAAATGAACGGTAAGCCGGAATTACCACCGCTGATATCGAAATCCGAAGCTCGGATTGAAGCTGTTCGTCGCTTACCACCCATGTGCTCTGCGTCCTGTGTATCTCATCAAACAATGAATTGAAATTTTTGAACCTTTCTTTCAGAACAGTCTTCAAAGTTTTTCCATTTGCCTGCAATCCTTCATGGCTGATACACTGCAAAACTTTGCTCCATGTTTCTCTCTGGTAATTCTTATGGTATTGCCTCAGATCAGTTGACCGTTTCTTGCACCACGTCACACCCATCATATTGTGAATCTCCGTCGACCCTTTGATCTTCTGTAAAATATACCTCCCATTATTCATCAAGAAAATGTAGCGCAACGCAGGATCTCTGTACAGCCTGGACTTCACATCAAGATTGGCATCTAGCAGATCCATCACCGTTATCAATGCTATCGCAAACGGAGACTTTTTCGGTGTGCCATCGTCGTTAGCCTTCTCACTTACGTTTTCATTAACATCCTGATTCAGCTGACTTTGCTCAGCATTGAATCCTTCATTTTTCCGGCGCAATTTGAAGACTTCTTCTAATGTATCTTTATATTCGCAAGCGTATTTTAGATAATTCATGGTGTAGCGAGTCAAGGGGTGAACTTGACCGCTTGGTACCGGAGTTCTGCCTTGGTCACTCTTGATAGCATTTTCAAGCTCGCAAAAAATGCTCGAAGCGGCTTCAGCGACATGGCTTTTAACCAACGATATCTCATTCATCAAATCCGGCACACACTCGCCGGAATACGAATCATTGATTGCTGAACTCATCCCGCTCAAAGTCTCGTACATGTCCAAAAATTTGAACAATCTTTCAGTTGATCGTTTTGTTAATGCAATGGCTTCTGCGAAACTTAGAAACCGTGTAATCACTGCGGCTGCGAGATCGCTGAAGAGTTTTTGAGAAATTGATGGATACTTGGAGTAGATGGAGTCGGAGAGCTTACGTTCGCCGGTGAAGAGAACCGTGTACCAATGTTTGAAGACGCTGATCCACGATGCGATCTCTCCTTCAAGTGATTCCCATTGCATTCTATGTACATCGTCGATGGTGATACTATCAAACCCTAACTTGTTCAGTTCTTCTTTGAACGCGTCTCGTCTGAAGGCAATGTAAACCAGGCAACATTCTGCCTCGTACCCAGCAAAGATCATGGTTGTTGCGATCTTGTTCATGTTTGAGGTTGCTTCTGGGGAGAAATTAGGGAATTCCCGGGTTTCCTCGGATTCAGATTCAGGTTGGAGGCAGCGATCTGAGTCATGACTGGAATGAGAACTAAGGCTAAAACTCGACTGTTTGGTGGTCTTGGGAGTTTTCAGATCCAAAATGATGCGCTTATTATCCAGAAGTGCACGAAATTCTTCTTCTAACAAAGACATGGCTCTATGTAGAACAATGCTTGCTTTGTTAAGACAAGACGACATTGTAGATTTTGATGAGAATTCATCCATCTTATTAATCAGCTTTGAAACGTTTTTGAGAGATTCGAATAACGAATCATCTTCTTCTTGATTTTGCCCAAACCTGGATAAGCTTTCTTTGGATTCATATTTGATGATCATGGATTCAACCATCTTGTATAATGAATCAACAGATTTAGGAACTTCCAATGGGTTTGATTTATCATCATTACCCGATGAAGATAACGCATCAATGAATCCATCAACCTCTTCCAAAACCTGAGGAAGACTCAGCCCTGCGACGGATGATGATAACTGGTCAACTTCGTGCGACGATCCATTTTGTTCACCATCAGTACCCATGTGTTGGCCGTCTGATCTCGCACCAAGGCTCTCTGATGCACGTCTGCGGTGATCCACATTACTGTGCTTCTTGTTCTCGTGATTTCTCGGAAAACTACTAGAGCTGTCTAAGGCCAGGAATTTCTCCATGGATTCTTTTCGATTGACCTTTCAAGTTTCAGCAAATCATTCTCCAGTTGGGTTCCAATGAGATACACGACGTCAAGAATCGCAGCGTAAATCATGGAAACTTATTAATTTTTTTTTGCGTTAATTAATTAGTATAATTTTGTTGACGTACAATAGGTAGAGGGAAGAGTGTTCTTCTCGTTTCTGACCATTCGTTTTGCATGACGTGGCAATTGGTAGTTGACCATTGACCCGGCTGTAAAGGGCCGTTCATCTTTGTGCTTTCCATTTGAAGCCTCCGTTTCTGTTAATTCCACATATATGTCCCCACGCCTGGATTGCGCAACGCCAGATTTTCTCCCAAGCTCAGGTCCAGTAGACAAGCCCAATAACAAAAACAAGCCGGACAAAGGTCAATCTATTGGTTTGACATGGAAGAACAAACATGCAGGTACAGTGTCAACAAGAGGAAATAAAAAGGTAAATATTACAACTATACATCTTATTCTTACGAATGGATGGTATTATTAACAAACATACTCAAACTATGTTTTCTATTGAAGTAATTTGTATTTGAAACCAGCCGACAAGAAATTTAAGTTTAGTTTAGTCTAGTTAAACTTGGGGAATGTAATGATATGGGATCTAACAGAAGTGGTTAACAAGTCAATTACAGTGTATGTATTGATGCGTTTTGGTAAATCCCTTGGAAGAATCTATTGACAAGAAGAGCACGTGTTAGTTCAATAATACAGAAAGCTTTTCATCTCTTTCTGCTTTGGTTTGAGAGGTCTATTTTGCACAATTCGGGTCTCAAAACTCCATGATTGAAAGCAACCCATTTGGTTGTTAGTTGAGTTAATTCCTTTTTAACCTTTCCTGTAATGGAGTTAATTCGGGTTTGCCTATTCTAACTGCAAACAACTGACTAATTGTAAGGTATTATTAAGAAAGTAACTGCATGTTAAAGTAATGTATATTTAAACTCAGCCAATGAAAAATGAATTTCGATGAAGCTATAATGCCACTGAATTATGTCATATTTCATGAATTACATTAATAGTTTAAGACATAAAAAAAGCTAAGGCAATTGCCGTGCCGGGTACGATGAGGAGATGAACGGGCCAAATGCATGGAAGCCGAAACCATTGAAGCACTATCGCTTTGTGTGAACCGCCCGTATTATCGTGAAAAAGTACCAGTGGGCAGTAAATACTCGCGTGGTTTACTCTGATCGGATATGAAAGTGTAGGAAAAAGCTTGAAATTTGAGAAAATATAGGAAGAAAGAGTTTCTGTTTGTATTAATGTGGTCAAACTTGGGAAGTGGGGCAGAGGCTACATATTGTTATGAAGGCAGCTAACGAAGCCGAAGATAAAAGCCGGCTCTGTTTCACTAACAAATCTCTCTCGTTCTCTGTTATTTCTCTCTTTGTACAACTAATATCAGCTCAAAGGCTTTTCTTTCTTCTGTTTATTTATTTTGCTTCCATTCATTGCTTTGTTCTTAATTTTTGTGTGGACGGTGTAGTTAATCGATACCCAAATGGGAATTTTGTATTGGGGTAGGAACTGTTAATCTTGGGTGCCAAAAGAAAATCTGTTTTTTTTTGGTTTGCTGAAGACAAGGATTTGAAAGGTTTGATTTTTTTTGTTGTTGGTTTGATTCGGGAAAATGGGTTGTTTTCCTGGCTTTGATTCGAAGGAAGGGGGGAACCTGAATCCAGAGAAAGAATCTGATGATCGAAAGCTAAGCCAACCTACTGTCTCTAATAGCATTTCCAGATTGCCTTCTGGTTAGTTTTGTTCATTATACCACTTGGTTGCTTTATCTTCCTTGGCATCCAAACAACACTGTCACTTTCTTCTTTCTGAAGGCTGAATTTCATATCATTTCTCAGGTTTATAATGCGAATGGAAGCACAGGAGCGAGCTATACTTGGCACAAAGATGAACATTAAAGACAATCAAATTTGACTGTCAAATTTGACTGTCCTTGATCTGGCGAACATTGAAGACAATCAAATTTGAAGTCAAATTTGTCCTTGAAAAGCGTTCTTCCCCTGCTGAACATTAAAGACAATCAAATTTGACTGTCCTTGATCTGGCCCCACAACATATTCTAGGTGGATTGCCTCCGATCACACATCCGATTTTCCTGGTGGACGTTTCGTTCAATTTCTAGTCAATAGGTTGGTGGGCCACGTAGCTGACGCCAGCCCGAGAAAGGTGAAGAATGCTATGAACTCCGCGTTTCACAATCCACGTGCATGCCCTCTGCAATTTTTAATCAAATTTCGAAGAGGAATCCGCGTTCTACTGTTATTGAAAGAATTAAAAGACACTTAAAAGAGTCGTGTTTCTATGACCAAAGAGATACATTAATTGAAAACTCAATAATTTACAATGGTGCAAACTCGGACAATTACACCCCGTTTACATTACAAAAAGTTATTAGAAAAACAGCAGCAAAGTATGAGCATCTATGCGTTGCTTTGGATTCTTACATACTCTTGATAAGAGCTTTTGAAAGTAACACAAGAAAGGCAGAAGTCTTTTTCGGTATCAGAAGGCAAGAAGCACTTTCTGTTATTAAGCACATGTGAATCAAACAAGGCATTCATTTTGCTGAAGCCCATCTTCACTTGAAGCTTCCAAGCTTTTCTGATCTTGTTTTTCAGGCTCCTGATCTGTTTGTTGGTTATGCTCTTTAGCATCTTCTTTAACGTCTTGTTTTACATCTTCTTTTACTTCGTCGCCGTCGACAGAAGGTTGGATATCAACTGGGTACACTTCGGAAGCTCCCAACGTGCCGAGTACGATGACGTTCTTTAATGGTTCCGGCAGCTTTTTCTCCCCCATAACTTTGTTGGAGTTCTTGTAAATGGCGTACAGTAACATTTGAAGTAATCCTAAGATGAACCCCACGATGTTCGGGAGCTGTATATAAATTAAACACAGATTGCCTTTAGTGACGTTGCAATAAATAAAGAAAGAGTAGTGCCAAAATTATCACCGGAGAAATCAATAAAGCTTACAGCGATGCATATGTCTTTCAGGAAAAGACCGTAAGCGAACCACATAATTGCATTCAGTGTCAGGAAAAATGACAAGTTGAACGGCATGAACTCAACACTCTTTGTCCGGACAACCTGTGCCTGGAAAGAATTATAAACCAACTGATTAATAAATTATAATGCAAATCAAAGAAACTGTAGCGATAAGCACGCGTCAAAAAGTGTCTATATAAATAAAGCAAGCATTAGATATAAATATGCTTACCAAAATGCTTAAAGGTGCCGCGAATACGCTCACAGAAAAGCCAACACAGATCCAACCAAGAACTTGGATCCGAGTTGAGCCGTGGAAGAGAAAGTGTGTAAGTAGCAGGATCAGAGAGAACGCACCAACGTGCATTGAAATAAACAGTCTGAGTGTTGATTTCTGCAGCAAAAACATCTTTATTAGTGCACATAAATAGAAACCTAGCAACTTTTGTTCAACGGTAATTGATTAATACTTACCCTGCCGTCTTTTGTTGCATAAATTACGTACATGATGATGTAGACAGTCTCAATAAGACATCCAAAGGAGTTGATGGTGATGAGAAGGAAAGCATTTCCTTTGAGTAATGCGTAGTAGAACCACAGCATGGAGCTAAACAATGCAACGAGGTAAGGCAAAGATTGGAAACTCTCGGTTGATTTCTTTCGGTAAATCCGATAAAATGTTAGCCTGCATAATGAATTTAAGTTTTATTTTTTCTCTCCTTGGTTCATAACTCATGAAACTTTCTTTTCTGTTTCAGGGATTAATGAAGATAAAGTTACTTACACTGGTGCGAGGTACACAAGGATGGAGACAATATTACCTGTTATCAATCAGAAGGCGAGAGATTAGTTGAAGAGTTTCCCTATTTAATGGTGAAATAAGTAAAGAAAATCAACCCCATGTGCATGATTGAACTGAATTTAACAGAGAAACATTCGTGAAGGTTTAGATTAATAATTCATGAGAATTATTCATATTATGAGGAAGGTTAGTCATCATTTAGATGACCGCCACAAAAAATGGGTAAAATCTTATTGGGTCTGCAAGTACTTAACCGCAATGCACACCAAGTTATCAGTAATGAAAATCCAGTCATCCCTCTCAAGAAGAAGAAGAAGATTGCAGAACATAAGCCACACTAAAACTAGATAGTTGTGTGATGAGGAAGAGCCGATGTTTCGCTCGGTTTTGCCTCTTTCAGAAAGACAAAACTTAAGAAACTGAGCAGAAATGGTAGGTAAAAAGCAAACACACATTTTATATGCTTTACCTAAGACGCCAAATGCAACTCCCCATTGATGTTGATTGAACATTATAGCCATGATTTTCCTCAACAAGCACAAGAAAGAGAGCCTCGGTTGAAACCCAAGCTCTTTCTCCCTTCTCTCGAAAAGAAAACCTGAACGCTCTCAATCACACATGCAGAAGCAAACGAGGATGGTTGAAATAGGCTTGCGGAGCTGCCTTTATATACAGAGATTATGGGCGCACAATGCAAGTGAGCCTGCGTATAGGACTCATCATCTTGGTTGCATGACAAGTGGAGCATTAGTTGGTAGCATTGCTTAACACCCCAATTCCAGCCCCACTTGCCTTTCTAGTCGCGTGCGTCCCGTTTTCCAACAACATGCCGCACGAAGCTGCCAAGTGTCACCCATTTATTATTAAAAAATTTCAATATCCTCTCACGTTATTATTATTATTATGCTATCTATGCTAACTGTATAGCACTATTTAATTATAATATTTTATTTATATTAATTATTAATTAAAATTAAATTATAATTATTAAGTAATTAATATAAATAAAAATTTATAATTTAACTATTTTTATTGTATTAATATAATAATATGAAAAGGTTGTCTTTCAAACAATCTTAAATTTATAATATTATAATAATATATTTAATATAATATAATAATATATTTTTAGGATAATACTTGTTCATGTCTAGAGAATTATTGATTTTAAGATGGTATAATTATTCGACGACGAGGTGCACGCGCCAGGAAAAGCGAGTGAAATAATTGAGCGAAAAAGTGGTAAGACTTTTTTTTTACGTTACTGAGAGCTGTCCACTGGGATTCACGTGATCTCAGAACACACGTAGCTTCCTTTTGAGCCGTTTCTCTTCCCTTTGAGTGCACAAGGATGAATCGATTTTTCAACGTCCCAAGAGTGAAACACGCCATGCGGCGTCAGCCCTAGGATGAGTCTTCCTGTTCTGTTGTTGATTGCTTGTTTGATAGTGAATTTGCATGCAAAGGTTTCGTGTGAGAGATGTGGAGCTCATCGTTAAGCCTCTTTGCGAATATATTCAGTTAAAAAGAGGAAATAAATACGGACAAATTACATGACCCATCATGCAATCATGATATCGTTATTCTTCCTTGTTCTTACTCTCTGAATGGCGATTGTTTCAGAATGCCAGGTGGAGACTACAGATTTTGCCAGATGATCTCGATTGTTAGGATTTCCTTCCTTTTCTGAATTGTGATTGTATTGGGTTTCCTTCTTTACATCAATAATATTATAGCACGATCAAGCTTGATGTATTACCCCTCGAATGCTACAATCGTATTTCTATCTTATGCAAAAGCTAATACTGCAGCGTTAGCCTAAACCCTATTCATATTTAAAGTGAAAGTTTCTTTAAAGGGTTATCGGCTTATCATGATATAAATGATTAGATAAAAGTGATTACATAAAATAAAATGTGTGGAATTTTGTCTTCTTTGATTTGACTCCCGAGAGATGTAATTATATAAAAAGATGATTAATCATTCAACGTAGTGACGATATATGTATATCTTATAATGGGATTGTCACCATCGGTTTTAAGATAATCATATGGAGATTAATGGGTTAAATTAAAGCAGAGATATGGCTAGTTAATCCACATGAGGCTTGCGTTCATTGAACGAAGAACTTACGGCTCCTACCGGAAATGGGATTGGAATGAATAAATTACCTGTATCTCCAATAAAGATACTGCTCGCAATTATATGAATTTGGATTGATCGACCATGTATTCATGTATATCATTACCAGTGATATCAAACGTCAGCTGGGAAATCGGACGCGTGTCAACATTTGTTGCATTGATTTGAAGACATCCCCTATCATTGAGGCGATATCCTACTTCTACCCGGCAGTTCGGATCAGAGCAAGAGCAAAAGTACTGCTACAGTCTACAGGCAATCGATCGAACAACTCCCATTAAACTTTTAAGTCAAAAAGACAATTCGATATTCGATTAGCGGCTACAATATCTCAGTGTCCCTCAATTCTCTTTTCAGCCAGTTCACCTTTTCATCATTTAGATGATGATAAGGTGGTGGGGTGAACACGACAACGGCGAGAATCGTCAGCATTATAGAAAGAAAGAAGAGCAAGTTGTTGTACAACGTTTAAAAACATGCCAAGCAAAGTAAACATGCACAAAACCTGTGTCAATCATTGAAATGTTTTCCATGATATGAACGAATACTAAACTTACAGGCATCGAAATGGCCAAATTACGTGCAAGGTGGAGGACTTCACATGGGATTAACTGGTGCCAGTTGCGAACACAAGTCGTCCATGGCATACCATTCGTTCTTTCTTTGAAAATAATTAATTAATCAATTAGGATTATCGAAGAAGTGGGATTGTTATTAAAGTGAAAGGTCTACCCCAATCATCAATCTGGACAACTTCCGTACACAACTCTCTTCTTCAATCATTTGCTAGTAATAAGCTTCTAATTAATCAAATCTGCATACTGTAGAATAACCAAAATTATGAAATACTTATTTTTGTCCGAATTAGACAGAAATGGTTCTATGGTGTAGTGGTTAGCACTCTGGACTTTGAATCCAGCGACCTGGGTTCGACTCCCGGTAGGACCTTTTTGTAGTTGACAGTTATGCAAAGTTTTACCGAAATTTCTTATTTTCTGCTGGACTTCAAACTTTCTTTCGGTTTCCTTAGATTTTCTTCCAAACCAAACAGATGGGGGAGGTGGGTTACAAAACATTGAAAATCGTTGGAAAACTCCGAATTCTCGAGTCATTTATGTCTATCTAAACCGTCCATTGCAACGGAACGCACTATCACACGACTTCTTTTCTGAATTCCCCAAGGCCTTATCTTCACTCGACCAAGACCCTGATGTCAACGTTATCGTCCTCGCCGGCTCTGGTGACCATTTCTGCGCAGGAATCGACCTCAAAACACTGGGTTCCATCACTGATTACTCTTCTTCCGCAGACCGTGGCCGCTCTTCTGAGCGTCTGCGGAGACATATTAAGTTCTTGCTGCCATCGAGCTGTGCCGGAAACCAGTGATCGCGTGCATCCACGGGGCGTGCATCGGGGCTGGTGTTGATATTGTCACTGCGTGTGATATTCGCTTTTGCACAAAAGACACTTTTGTTTGGGTCAAAGAGGTCGACTTGGCAATCACGGCGGATCTTGGGACTTTACAGAGGTTGCCCGCCATTGTCGGGTTTGGTAACGCGATGGAGTTGGCATTGACGGGTCGTAGGTTTTCCGGTTCGGAGGCTAAGGATTTGGGTCTGGTTGCTCGGGTTTTCGGATCCAAGGAAGAATTGGATGAGGCCGTGAGAATTATTGCAGAGGGTGAGTTGTTAGTTTGCTCTCTCTTATTTTTCATAATTCTAATCCTGAAAATTAAATCTTAGACCCTGAATAATTACTATTAACTGCTGCAAAGTGTGTCAAGGATTGTGCTTCCTGATACAATTTCTTTATGCTATTATCCTTGAATTTAACATAGCAACCGAATATTGATGAAGAAAATTTTCTATTTTGCTGGAATGAGGTTGAGCTTCTTGTGCTATTAGTACTGTAAGATCCATATAGCTTGGACAGGAGTCTGGTCTGTGACTTATAAGCTCAGTGACTTTCTGAGTACGAGGCAATTTGAGTGGGCCAAGAAAGGGTCTCACGTCAAGAACAAAATTTTGAAATACCACGTTTGTGGGCAATCAAAGAGGATACTATTGTGTTAGTTAGGGCGGGTCACTACAAGTGTTGAAATGAATTTAGTTGTATAGAGATGTGATTGGAGCCAGAAAAATTAAGAACACTAGAGCAACATAACTTCAGTGACTATATGGTAAACCAAATGGAAATGAAATGAGAAGATTAGGATAAAATCAAATGGTGAAATCAATAGACCTAGTAGATTAGCTTCAGTTAAACTGTATGTGTCTTTAAATGGTCTTTTAACCTCTTTTTGTGAGCATTGGGTTTGCTAACTTTGGTATTTTCTGTGTCCTTAAGTTGTTCTCCTGGAAACCATGTTGAATTCTAGACTTGTGTCCAGCATTTGCTTTCAATTGTTATTGCTAGAACTGTATTAGCATCAATTGTAATCAAGCTTGCCTAGCATTTAGCTCATAATATTAGCCAAAATCAAACGAAATTAGGATCTTTATGAAGATTGAATGAGGAAAGAAATGACATCATGGAATAATTGTTGTGAAAAAGACCATTCATTCCGCTGATCATGAATAGAATCCAGTGGATTGCTTTTTACTTTCCATGGTATCTCGGTAGGTGTGGTTAGCATATTGCTTCTATCATGCTATCTACATCAACAAATAACATTATTAGAATTCCTTGCTCTTTTCACTTGTCAATTTCAAGTTGTCAATTTATCCTAAGAGACTGGTTTGTGGTAGGAATTGCTGCAAAGTCTCCTCTTGCCGTCACTGGGACAAAAAGGGTATTACTAAGAAGCCGAGACCTGACTTTAGATCAAGGGTTGGATTACGTTGCAACTTGGAATTGTGGTATGCTTTTATCCGATGACTTAACGGAGGCAGTGTCCGCACAAATCCAGAAAAGAAAAGCTGTTTTTGCAAAGCTCTGATGGTGCATGCTGCATGCATGATTTGTTTGCAGTATTGTTGATTTTGTTTCCTTAGCAAACTTGTTCTGCCCTTTCTTCACAATGGGACAGGGCCAAAATGTGACAATGCCACTGCTTTTGTAACTCTTTATCAAATGCTTTATACAAGAACCGTAATTTCTCTGTTTTCACCTGTTAATATGGGGAGCATGTTTCTAAGGGTATGGGGCGAGATCTGCCTACTTTGTTCCACAATTTCCTAGCCCATTGGGCCGCTGCTTTTACAATTGCTAGGCCAGTCGCCCGCTAAATCTGTAGGGGTAGAGGCTCTAATGCAGGCAAAGAGGGAACAGCGGTGACAGACACAAAACTCCACCGTTGCTCTACACCTTCCACCTCCGAATTGTTTTCCGTTGGCTTAAAAGAGCATGAACTGCCAATAAAATAAACCCACGTAATACTTGTGAGCCAGCTGTTTTCCTTCACAAGACAACTATTATCAAAGATTTGCACCCACTATCACGAAAGTGAACTTCTTACATTCGGACCCTTGCTGATGTTCAATTATCACTACCTGCACCAACCCCCTTTTTTTCGGTGCCTTTCCTTGTCTCTTATGACATACGTTCTGCATTTTTCCTCCTGTGGCATATTAAATTCTGCTCAGGAAAATCTAGAAGTGGTAATGCGGAAGGAACACAATCACTGCTTTTGCAGAAAAGGAAGCATTACCTGTCAAGTCAAAGAAAAGAGATTCCATTACTCCCAAACTTCGCAAATGACGTCAAGAATTGGAGGGAAGTTTTGAAGTTCTTTGCTGGAATCGACTAGCATAAACACAAATAAATGGCAGACATGATGGACAAGTTTTACTTTTTGTTTGCTTTCTTATCTTCTTCTTAGCTGCTAATTAGGCACGTCGCCAGCTTCCACGCAGGCAAAACATGTGGCCAGTAATCTCGTTTGTTGCTTTAACAAAAATTGGGGTCTGAACTCAATGGTCTCGAAGTTTCAACTGTACGTACCTATACACGCACTAAGCATTAGATACTGGTGTCCTTTTTCCTGTGTATTACGTTCTAACCACGCTCGCTGTTCTTCATAAAAAAAGAAAGAAAAAATGGCTCTTAAAACTGTTCATGTCTATGACGTTACGAATCATGAACAAATCCCCGAAAATGTGACTTTGAATCTCGTTTCACCCCGCTTCTGTACAGGTCTGGTTTAATTCGCCTGATCAAAGAGAATGCAATTCTCTCTTTCAATACAGCCACTAGTTTCCCTGTAAACTTGATTGAATGCAAAGTTCAGGTCAACTTATATTTACCTTCTCTTATTTCTCCCCTCAATTTTCCGATGGTTTTCCGGCGACTTATTGCATTATAAATTTGTCGTCGCTTTTCTTTCTGTCTCTGCCTTTTTTTTTACCCAATCGGTGTTGATCTGAGTCCTGTAAGTTTGCGTATTGCACGTTGGATTTGCATGTGATTTGTAGATAGCGGCCCGTGAGGTTTAACTCGCTCTCCATTCGCCAAGAAACTGACGTTTCTTTTACGGCAGGCTTAGATTTCGCAGGTGGCTGTAAATTTCTTGATCACCGCAGCCACCATTTGCTGTAGGTGACCAAGGACGACTGTCCAGTCATTTTCCATATCTTCACTGAGGTTAGACAACACATGCCCTTAATCTTAAAGCTCATTTCTCAGGCTTTTTGCGTTCAATCTTAAGAGATTATTTATCGAATTTGGGTATTTGTTTTAGGTTAAACTTATTGAGAAAAGAGTTACGGACAACAGTTCAGCTGCATTGCTCTCCTATGCCCCGCAGAAAGACCCGGAAAATGTTACTGTTATTTGCTGCTACTATCTCCTTATCATTATGCCTACTTAATCATGTATTGGCAGTCTTTATCATTCTATGGTCAATGGTCGTAATTCAGGTGGGAAAGTCGACCAGTCCATGGTCTTTGATATTGAATGAGAAGAGAGCTAAAGAAGAGAAGCTTTTTGCTCAGAAAGATGGGAAGACGAGGGGATTTCATTCTTACTAAAGCTTATAACAGAACTTTTACAACATTAAAAGCTAAGCTAGAAATTAACACTTTCAAAGTCACTGAAACATGAAGAACATCCAGTGCACTGCAAGTTCCCTTGTGTACATGCTTTCTAGTGTTAGGAGAAGTTTCAATGGTTGTAATTTTCGACAAAGGAAAAGTAATACAACGGTGATATCGTTCAGAAACATTCTGGGTAGTTATGGTTGAATTCATCATGTTTATTAGCACTGCATCGGATGTCACGGATAATGATACATCAGAGATCTATCCTGGTGAGGGATAACCAACCACTGGAAATGGATATATATATATATATATATATATATATATATATATATATAAATTATTGCGCAAATGCTTCTGCAATTTAGCCCAGTTAGGATTTGAAGATGAGGATGGCAATGGTGAACAGCAGAATGAACTCTATTTCTTTTCTGAAAATATTACAGCTTTGATGTCTAAACAAAGAACATGATGAATTTATATCCATCTGGGAAGAGGACCTAATTTGCCTTAACAAAGAAAACAACAAAAATGTACAATCCAGGTCATCATAATATCAGCTACAGAATCGAATTCCATTGCCCTGCTGCCGGTTGTCCTTGATTCTTCGTAAGATGTAACCTCCTCCTCTTCGACGTCTTCATTTTGAATTCCAGTTATTTGTCTTTGGGCTGAGCCGCATATTACTTCACAAAGCAGCCCCATGTTGCTTAACTTCTCCCCGAGCCTAGGACCATTAACTTAAACTGGGCCAAGTTATAATTACAGTCCCGAGACCAACAACTACTTAACATCAGTGTTGTGATTGTGCCTGAAAGATTTTCCTCGTCATGATCGATGTGGGACGGATTTTCCTGTGTCTTATTTTAATTTGTTAACCAGTTAGCAAAAGCAATGGCATACAAAGGAAAGAACTACAGTGACAGTAAGCAGGTAGAACTAAACTACAGAGACAGTAAGCGCGTAGAACTAACTGGTGTTTTGAGTAAGATCAACTGTGCTTTTTCAACAGCAAAAGCACTACAATAAAGTGCTTTCCTGTGCACTCACATAAAATAAAATAAGCAGGAATAAAGTTAAAAAGAAGATGGCGTTGGCCATGACATAATTGCTTCCAGGACTGGAATTTGTACCTTGTAAGTTTCGAAGAACTGTGGTTTATGATATCAAGCTACCAGGCCAGTTGTTAGCTAGCTCACATATTCCAAGACACTTCGCCTCTTTCCATTTTCCTTCAATTATGCTTCTGTGAAGTACGGGTTTCGTTTGAGATTCCAACCTCAGAAAGCAACATTTTCTTCACACTCTGTAGTCAGAAACTGCCTGAGCTTAAAAGTGCTTTTGCACGCAACACCACAATAAGTACGAATTGTTTATACGTACAATACAAAGGTCAAATTACCCAGCTTATGTCCGAATGTATACTCATTGCTGCTTGGTAAAGTAACCAGCTGAATAATTAACTGTACCATTTGGCTACGAAAACTGCACGTATTTGGAGAAAAAATACCAATAATTATTCAATTAATTAAGCTTCCTAATCCGGTGGTTAGTAGCAAATTGCTGGGTTACATCCGACAGTTGCCCCACTGACTGGAACCCGGTGTCGCGGCTCTTGCGGGCACGGGTCTTCTTCGGGATTGCGTGGGAAAGTTGTTCAGTTTATGCAATGAAAGAGCAATAGCTACATTAATCTGTGGTCTTAGTCCAACTTTCAACGATGTTTCTGTCTTACCTGTAACTGAAGAAAGGCAGGCAGCGATGCGTAGAAATTTACCTCTGCTGTCTTTCTTTCTTTCTTTCTTTTCTCTCACGGGGGTTGACATATTTTGCTTGAATTTGAAGAAACTGGGCTCAAATTTCTCCATGAAAAGAGCATATGTGCTCTGCGAGGCATCTGCGTCATTAAATAAGAAATGGGTCAACTTTGAAATCTATTGTCACTTTTGAAATTTCTCCATCCCACCTCTTGTTCCAGAACTTCTTTCCCAATTGGATATTGCCTTTGCTTTACTTGTTCGGGTACCATATAATAATAATAACCCAAGCCTGGTATGGATTCATGCATTGATGTGCATATGTGTGTATTCAATTCAAATATTTTATATTACACGATTGCTTGTGGGCTATATTCTACTGAATAAATCAACTTGTTTATGTATATTTCATGGGATCAACTTATGACTTCCATTATTTTTCAACAATCTACTCAAAACCCAGTTCGGCATATGAATTGTACACATCAAAATCATTGTCACAGTGACGAAGGAACCATTTTAAAACATGGCACATGATGCCCAAGAAGAAAATAGGGCATATAATAACATTAATGATTGAAATAAAAGGACTGAGCACTATTCCAACATCACTTTACTTTTCACCAATGGAAGCTATTCCATTTTCATAATTAAATTTAAAAGATCGCCTAATCATGTTCTTGTAGTTGTTAAAGACAAAAGCCCCCTAATCAAGAATGCCCACAAATTACTCACTCAGAGATGATGATTTAATATGTATAACTTGTGTTGTCTTGTTTTCTTTTCCCCTAATTAACCATGCAAATTAAGCACAAAACCCTTGTCTAATCCTTGAAGATACTCTTAACTTTCAAGCTTTCTTGCGCTTGAGTGTGATTCAATTCCATGAAATTTCAAATGCTTCTAAGGAGAGAAATCTCCAAAAAGCGCATAACCCAATGAAAATTACCAAAATAACCCACAAAAGAAAGAGAAAATAATAATAATAATAATTAGAGGCACAAAGACATTTTCCACTACACAACATATTTTACTCAAAACACTAATAATTGCAGCCTTGGACGTTTCTTTCTTTACTCCTTCAAACCTTTTTCTACACCCACACGCAAACTCCTTTTGACTCCTGACATTAATTAAAATTAATTTAATTTAATTTAATTTATTTATCAAAGCCGCAAGTTGGACTTTTGCCTTCGCTTTCTGTATTCATATTCTCAAGTGGGCGTGACACGAGACGAGAGCATGTGTTTGTGGGAATCACGTCTTTTTGCAAGATTATTTATTTTTATTTTCAATTTAGTCCTCGTAATTTCTAAAAATTGCTGAAAAGGAGTTTCCCATCGCCCTACGGAATCAAGCTTTTTCTTTCAGCTGTCAATGTTTGAGGCTCCCAGCCGGTTTAACCAAATCTCAACTGTCCCACGTTACCTCCACTTCACTTTCTGTCCCTTAACTACCCCCGGCATATGCGTCTAATTACTGTTTTGCCACCGTTGTCAGATTGCCCGGTTAACTGGTAAAACAGTACGGAATTGATTTTATTTTTATTTGATTTATGGAAGCTGAATGAAAGTTTTGCAAGGGCATATTCGTCTTCTCGTGAAGGAGATTATTGCAAGACGATTTCTCCGAAAATTTTCCATCTGGTCCAAAATAGCGAGACAAGGAGATTGAGGAAATCTTGAGATGGGGCACCGTTTGAAGGTGGCATTTTTGTCAGTTATCCTGAATCCGACGTGGGTGCCCGTCGTTTTGGAGGCAAGTAGGTCCATTCATCTTTTATTCCCTCACCCACTTCGCGTTAAAATGTCATAAATACCCTCGGATGAATTGTCAATTTCAAACGACACCCCCCCCCTCGACCGTCTCTCAATTTCCTAGTCCATACGAAATAGTTAATTTAGGTTATCACGCATCTCCACCCATGTACCCCTCGAACGTAATTAATTAATTATTCTCCAAATATTCTTCAATATTAAACAATATCATCAAAAATATCATTTTACGTTAAATTGCGTTGTTTTTATACAATTTAAATTTACGATATTATTCAAATTTAAATAGAACATGGTATGATAATTAACGTTCAATTGATACTAAAAGAATTTGCATATTGTTTGATATAATTTGATAACTTCCATTTGCTATTCAAACCTCTTGCATGCTTTGTCCGTCCTTTTTTTTTAAAAAATTATTTGATAGCTCAAGATAAAATAAAATAAAATAATATTAATTTATATTAGAATTAGTATTAGAATTAATATCAATTATGTAATATATGAAAAAAATATATAATTAAATTGTATTAGAATTGGGGGATCCCCAACTATAAAAGGCAACTACAAATGTTGCTTATCCTATGAGATTATAACTCTAAATTAGAAGGATTATTATGGAGGAGGAGGAATGGGAATGGGAATGGTGGCGAAACGGATCATATAAAAGCAAACATTTCGTGAACCGTAGATGTTGTTCGAATCCAACGGGTGGAAATAAATTGGAATCGGCAACCAGTGATTGATTTTGTTATTAATGAGAGGGGCCTCAGGATAGCTATCGTGGGGACGGGGTACTTTTGTACTTTCACTTTCGTCATTAAGGCTTTGGTGATCTACAGCTGTAAGCATGACATACAAGGTGACTTCACCCTTACGAGGCGCAAACTTGCTTTGTCAGTGGGCTTGGCTCAGTTTCTTTTAATTCAAATCACCAAAATGCCCTTCCCGTAATCCCAACAGGGCATCCCGCCGAAAGTTCCTTTTCAACAAAATCGTAATTGACATTCAGTTCAAAAATGAGAAAGGGTAACGCGGTAATTATGAATTAAAGACAAAGGGTCATGCAATTGACAAAATGGGGGTGGGGGGGAGAGTGTCAAAAATTTGGAAGAAAGGAAAACGTTGAAAAGAGGATTAACGCCACTGGTTATTTCCATAGACAAAGGTCGAACAGAACAAGGGAGGGAGGCTGAAAAACAAAGGCAAAGCGAAAAGGCAATCGGGTTCGTTCGTGTAATTGGACTTTTAACCTTTCCCATATGCCCAGATTAACTTGTTAAACCTATTTGTATTGTATTGTTAAATGTTGTCGTCAAAGGAAAAAGGAGTTTGAGTCTTGTTTACGCCAAAGGGGTCGTCCTTATTTATTCTCGCCTTATGACCTTCACCATTTCCATAAAGAAACCACACTTTTCCCTCTGTCTCGATACTAATATACCCGTTCCAATTCCCGTATCTCTTCTTTGCCCACTTACTTCTTGTTCTTGATGTTATCTTCGTGGGTTTATAAGATTTCGCATGGTTAGTTTGGATTGTTGCTCAACTGGGGTTTGAGAATTTGAGTGAGTTTTGTGCTGCAGGACTTGGTTTTTTTGTTGGTTTCTCCAGTTTTTTCAGTTGTTGTGAAGAAGATGGAGAAGATTAATTTTTCGAAGAACGGTGTGTTGAGATTGCCTCCTGGATTTCGATTTCATCCTACCGATGAAGAGCTTGTTGTTCAGTACTTGAAGCGCAAGGTTTTTGCTTGCCCCTTGCCTGCTTCCATAATCCCGGAAGTTGATGTCTGCAAGTCTGATCCTTGGGATTTGCCGGGTTAGTTTGCATGCTTAGATAACATTTTTCACTAACTTTTTGACGGAATTGCTTTGTCATGTTGCTTTTGATTGACACATGGGTTTGGGTTTTTTTAGGTGATTTGGAGCAAGAGAGGTATTTCTTTAGCACACGGGAAGCTAAGTACCCGAATGGAAACAGATCGAACAGGGCTACAGGTTCTGGTTATTGGAAGGCAACTGGTCTGGACAAGCAAATTGTTACTTGCAGGGGCAACCAAATTGTTGGGATGAAAAAAACTCTGGTTTTTTACAGAGGAAAGCCGCCACACGGTTCAAGGACTGATTGGATCATGCATGAATATCGCCTTGTTAGTGCTGAAACTACGGCTTCCAATGCCCCACAAAAGAAGAACTTAATCCAGGTAAATTTTCAATCTCAGAAGCGTTTACAGTTTATAATTCAGGAAATTCCAATTTTTCATACATTGTTTCTGTAAATTCTGTCACATTTATCAGCCAATTCAGTGATTTTACTTCAAATTTATGCAGAGCCTTGGAGTGCCAATGGACAATTGGGTTCTCTGCCGCATATTTTTGAAGAAAAGAGGCTCAAAAAATGAAGGCGAAGAAACCTGCAACGGAAATGGACTCATCCGTAAAGAGAGGACTAAGAAGCCTGTTTTCTATGATTTCATGACAAAGGACAGGACTGATTTGAATCTTGCTCCAACTTCATCTTCTTCAGGCTCAAGTGGAGTGACGGAAGTTTCTTCCAATGAATCAGAAGATCACGAAGAAAGTAGTTGCAATAGTTTTCCGTATTTTAGAAGAAAACAGCAGTAAAAAATAATTATAATAATAATTCCCCTCTTTCTAGTGTTACTGTAACAAGTAATTGGTGTTTCTGATTAGAAAATCAGAATAACCATCATCAAGTAATCTAAATGTTTGGTTATTTAGTCTTGCAGCCTCTTCTTCCTTGATAATCACTACACAGAAACAGAGACATCACTAGTAAAAAATTAAATTAAATTCATCGGCATTAGTTGTTATTCAGTGATATGAAAGAGCATCCTTGTTCACCAATGGAACTTGTATCCAATGCAATCAAATTTCTCACTTCTTTTTATTAAACAGAGTTCTATGGCTTACCATGCTGAGCACACTCCAATGCTCTACAGAATGGCAATTGATTTTTGAGGGAATAAAATTGAAGGAAAGTCAGGAAAGAGAAGACATAGATATGCATCTGAATTTAATGTTAACTTTGTCAAAAGAGAGACTCTTTCGAGAGTGCACAAGAATAAGGATATGATCTTTCCATTATCAGTTTGCATCATCACCAGGTTCCCTTCTGGGAAAAGGCAAGATAGAAATACAGGAAATCAAAGAGAGAACCCGGTTCCTTGATACCACATCAGAAAATTTATCGAATCTCCGCGAATGCTAAGCCTGAAACCAAATCAAAATGTTCATATACACTCAAATTCAGTCTGTATCATCTAATAATGAATGGGTTGAAAGCAACAGACATTCTTGACATATTTTCAACAACATCTGTTACAATTGTCATACTCTTTCTTCTAACATTACAAGAGACAGGCAGATTAGGTATGTTGCTGTTGGGACATATGGCTAACTAAAATTTGAAATTACAGGACCAGTTGGTGAAAGTAGTAAGCTAGAAGTTACTGGAATTCGTGGGCAAGGACAGTTGAATATAATCTGAGCTGCTGGGGTCCCAACTCCCAAGTCGTAAAAATCTTGATGCCATGACTTTTTGAAGTGCTGAAAATGTGTGATTGCTTGTACAATTCAGCAAAGATTCTTCTATCTCCAAGTTCAAACTCTGCCATCAAAGAAGGTTATAATTACGTTGGTTTTGAAGTTTGTTGTGCATACAAGTTTCCAGTTTGCTTTTCTTCCCACTATAAAAAACATTCCTGTTTGAAAAATGCAGCCCAACAAGCAGCAAGAGATGCCATTTGACTCTGAATTTGTGTTTGGAATTAATACTAATTAATGTAATGTAGTTTAGTATTATACACTTAAAATAAACATATAATCCAAGAAATTAGTAAGGACCTTCTCCAATGCATGTGTTAGACACCTGTCATGCATGCAATGGGCAGCACCCAGTAATTATAGTTTGACTCAGAGAATATGAATTATAATACAAGATTAATGCAAGCTATCAAATGATAATTAATAATAACCATTCGTTTCATTTAGGCAGTTGTAAAAAAATATATATATGATAGCCATAACTTGTTAAGGTAAGGTCGTCATCCCCACAGGAAGAAAATGATATCATACTATCAATTGAAAGAGAGTTGTATGAATGCCAGATGGAAGCCAGACAGAGAAGGGACGGCGTATGGTAAACCTCAATTATTAGTTTAATTGTGTCACTACTTGGGGTTATTAGCTTAATCCCATTTGAAAACGGGATATTCAAGAAAACTCAAAATAGACCATAAAAAGGATAAAATAAGCCGACCAGAACAGAGAGTTACTTGTGACAGTGGCTCAGATTATTAGAGTTACTTAAGGCTAGCAGGCAGCGTGATGGATTCTATACGTCACTTGATTTTTTGTTTCTATAAATTAAAAAATTTCACTCTCAATGACAAAAAGGATTGGATTGGGTTGTGAATTGCTGACTTGGGCTAGACATTTTGTCAAACACGTGGGGAGCCCGTCGTGGTAGACCACGCATTTAGCTTTTTATAGCCTCACCTGATTGAGATTCGGTCAATTATACACAAAGGAAGTGGCACTACCCTTACCAGTCATAGAAATTATAAATAAACAAGGGCATGTGGGTCTTTTTCGTAGATGGGTAATTTTGACATTTTACAAGCAATACCTTGCCGAGAGGGGGAATGTATAATCAATTATGTAAGTTGACCAATTCCCAAAGCCAACCACTTGTTTTTTTTTATGCTCTGTTTGTTTGGACAAATTTATGCTTAAAGGGGTTGCTTGGTATCTCTGCAACAATGACGTCTCCAACATAATCTTCGAATAATTAACGTGTTTAAATCAGATCATTAAGAAATGTAATTTTCATGGGTCCCCTTCATTGCAAATGAAAGGACCTCGAAGGATCCCTCGATGCAACAACCAGCAAGCAGATGTACTTGTCATCGCATCTCATTTTCCTCCATTAAAAGGGATCCAAAGCTTGAACAATCTGGGTAAATAAAACCCTTTTGTCTTCTTGTTTTAGCACTCACCCTTTTATAAGAAACAAATATTAGGTGGGTAAGTTGCCTGCAGCCAGTAATCTGATACCCCCAAGAATTAATAGTATCCAGAAATGAGATTGTCTAGAAGGTGAGATTGAAGGGTGTCAATGATATTTCTGGCAATCGCTTTGCTTGCCTATTTGCATTAAACTTCCGGACCTTATTGACAGATTGGCGCATGGTACAGCTGCAGCAGCTGCAACAACAATAACAACCACCCTGCATCGTCTATGGTGGGGCAGTGTTCGCTAATTGCAGCTAAAATTTAATTACTTTCTAACCGATAGATACAAAATTTGCCCACCATGAAATTTTTCATCCTTAAGCCGTACAATATCAGTTGTCATGCTAATTGCTAAAGCACACTATTTACTTAGTTGCTTTTCATAGAACCACACATGTTGGAGCCGCGTGTAAGGATGCAAGCTTCAGGATGTATGGCTGCCGGGATCTCTTTTAACATCCAACAGTTATAGAGGAAGGAGAAATTTATAAGATTGGCCTAATTTCTTCCATGTCAAAATCAGTTTCTTGGCCTGCAGAAGGGGTCTATTGAGTGTAAGAGAGTTTTCAATTTCTCTTTCGGTGATTTTAGCATTCGGGTTACTATCTGACTCCATTTTACTTTCTCTTCAATACCAAAGAGGACCACAACATCTTTTTATGACAAAATTCACTGTTATCCTTCGATAGAGAATAGATTCCTTCAAAACTTTCAACAAAAGGGTACTAAACAAGGTAATGCCACCGTTTGAAAATTATAAAACAAGCAATCCTTAATCAGTCAAATGTATGAAAGCTGAATCACCATTATCATTAAAATCCCTGCTAATAATAATTCTAATTCCCTAACCAGAAAAAACCAACCATCAACTGTCTGATTAAAATTTGAGGTACGGTCTCCCTATGTTTGAAATTTGAAGTGCCATGACTTTGAAACTAAAGTCCATGTGAAATGAAAAATTATTAGATATCAAATATAACATGTCAAGCCTCCAGTCAAAGACTCTTGTCATTATCATGAACATTTAATTTCTAGAATATTTGCTGTGATTAATCAATCACATGGGGAGTTACCAAGATCATACAAGATTATAACTGTAATTCGTGCAACAAAGAGAAAGCTGCCACACAATTCCAGACTTGTATGCCATAAGCTAATATTTTAGTCCATATAAAGATCAGGAAAGTGGCCAATTACAGTATCCAGCTTAATTCTAATCTGAAAATGTAACAATATATTTGGCGTCGCAAAGCTAGGAATCAACAAAAACACCACTCTTATAGGTTTCTCTGTTGTTCACACTGGATTTGTTCCTTGATTTGGCTACTTCCACTGTCTTTCTTGCTAAGCTCTGAAATGCTTGACGGCGGTGGTTCAAAACAGGGCTGCAGGACAGCCTCATTCTGCAAGAAAGGGGCATTTCCAGATATTCAAATTTAGCCCAAATGCAGCCAAACCATGCAGTAAGAACATAACTAAGAGTTGCACCGCTAAATTATGTTGATAGATGCACATAAACACAAATATTACATAATCAAATAAGTTGAAACACAATGTATGAAGATACGAAGGAAAAATAACAAATTAAGCAGAAAAATTTCGTAGATGAATTCATCCACATTTATGCTGCGGGGCTTTTTGATTTTTGGGCTTCAATCCTTGGACTCAAGAAGGCTCACGAGTAATAAGTTACTAGCAATCAAGACCACATGCACTGGATCTTAGTGAAGGTGTTCTCCATTCTGCTCGATTTGTATTAGGTATTTTACATAAACATCACTAAATTTGATATAAATATAAGAAATCAAGATGTTTTTTATTTGCATTCACGACTTTTGGAAACAGCCGCTAAATTAAGTTCGCAGTTAGGTGAAGAAAGTATGACTGCTTTATCAATAGTAGAGAACTAGTCAAAAACTACAGTTTTACCAAAATAAACAATACCATATAGACTAATATTACAATGTTCTTTTTCTCAAATCTTTGCTTCAAATTACACAGGTAGAATTATAACTATGAGGCTGTCCATATTTTTTGGATATTTGCTAAAAAGTTTAGAACTTGTTAGATCAGGGGAAAGGAAGAGAAGCAAAGAAAAACAACGATGGTGTACCCATTTCCTATTGAGTTGATGCCGGCACAAAAACAGATTAATCAAAACCAAGAAAACTAATCTAATAGCCTCACCTCAATTAAGCCAAACTTTAGCAAAGATGTAATAACTTCAATTTGAAGCAGTACTGCCTATAGCTTATTATGTGCCAGGGGACGAGCATCCCATCAATATCCTACCTCATTAATTATAATATCACAATTATGAAAGCCAATGCCTATAGCAAAGATTATGTTAGTACTTTTCCCACACCATGCGTGTTGTAAAACAATAAACTTTACCTACCAGACAACCAATAGACATCGACCTTGCCCTACTAATTCTTTAACACAGCCCAAATCAGAACCTCAATACTCAAAAGCTGTTCTACAGCATAAGGGTATTCTTGACACAAGCACCCACATCATACACCTTTAGGCACAACAAAAATTAACAAATCAACCAAGTGCTTAGTTATAAAAAGTGGCACATGGTGGAACAACATGGAGGAAAGCATTCACAAAATTAAACCCACCACATTTGCAATCAAGGCTTAGTTGAGTAGAGCTCCATTCTAGTAAAAAAAAATGAAGTGCTATTGAATTCGGAATGCGTAATTCAAACGGGATGAAATAAAATGCTCTAAAGCAATAATTCAGAGATTCAATTGAGACATAGATTTTCAAGATAAGAATGTGTTTCCCGATGATATCAAAAGAAAAATAAATTATCTTGTACCAATTGCCATTTGATAAGCACAGGCACAAACTAGTTTCAGAGCAAATAAGATATTGCTCTCCACCTCATAAGCCTTTGATTCATCGTATGCACACAACTCTAATATTACCATATCACTGACCCTACTCATTTGATCTTACATGAATCAATCAATTAAAGAGCAGAATCCTCAGTTCTTCATTTAAGTCGAGCAGTAACTATGGAAACAAGCTAACTAACAAATACAAACAATAGTGACAATCGATGCGGTGGCTAAAATGATTCAAACTGGATGTCAATTACTATGAAAAAAATTAAAGGGTCGATAGAACAGCTTAAACCCAAGAAACATTGAAAACATAAGCACCTACCAAAGTCGAAGGAGACGTTTCTTGGCGTTGGCTTTACGTGTAGTAGTGAGCTTAATTGTCTTCCACACAAGTCCGCCAGAGTTGTGTTTTTTTTTACAATCTCCGTTGCTCTCGTTCCCCAAAACGCTCCTATTTCACCTCTCTCTCCCGGTCTCGCACTCTCTCTCGCCGCCTTGCTCTCCTTTGGGCTAATCTTTGTTCCTCATCAATTTGGGCCTTCTTTTATCCCTCCCATCTGTTCTTGGGCCTCATCTCTCAACAAAAAGGTGCTCACGGATGAACTTAAGAATAGTTGTCGTGCAATTGATGCACGCCACCGCCGTGCCTCTGTCGGCCGAGCTAAGGTCCAATTATGAAAAAAGAAACGTGTGAGTTTGTACTTGGAAGCAATCCATGTTTTGCCTTTTCTTTTAACATTATTTTTTGTCATTTTTATTAAACGGCAAACAAATTTCCACTTGTAAGATAGCATTTTAGTTACTTCGTAGGAAGGAAGCCACTTGGCGGAGGTTCCCGGCTAGGACAGAGCTCCATCGATTCTGAACCATAAGAAATTTGACAGCCCACGTTTCCTCTGCCCCGAAACCTGACAATCGGGGCTACACTTGTCGCCAAATCCAACTGTCTACGTATCTACAGCGTATCATCACTCTTCGTTATCTTACTCTTTTTTATGTTTCCGATGAACGGTCTTATAGGTTCAATGATTTTATAAATAGAGCAATCCTCAAGCTCCACGATCCCCGAGTTTCATTCTTCTCATGACTGTCTGTATTGAGCATATGTGTTGAGAAAGAAGAAAAAGAAGAGTAAGGTTTCGGACGCACGCAGACTTGGAACCATCAAAACTTGCATTAGGGAAGGGGTGATGGTGCCACGCTGTGTGCGTCTAAAATTGCTTACTCTTGATTTCAACGAACCGGCTTAGGATCTCGTTGGCGGCCACAATTCCAATGTGTTTGTTTGTGTCATGCTTTTCTATTGTATTGGTTAAGAGATAACAGCCTTGTTGAATTCTTTTGCAGTGGGTGGCGAGGTTGAATCTGTCGATGAAAGCAAACGCTATGTTGCCTACTTTGGGCTTCTTCCTCTCTGCTAATTACGGACGTCATTGCTTAGCCAATCGTGCATGAAGCTTGTACAATTTATGGTCACTATCATCTTTATGTTAACGAAATGTTACTTTTCCTCAGTAGTCTCCAATTAAAATTTCTTGAATAATATCACATAAAGAAATAATTTAACCCCACAATAAATAATTTATATTTTTAGCCTTTTGACGGGAAAGTCCGTCCCCTTTATCGTCCTGTGTTCGGAATATTTCCGTTTGCTGGTTAGGTGCAAGCACGGCTCCGCCTACCTCCTATAAATTTATCCTCTCTTTATAAATCCACGTGCTCGGTCAATTTATTAATGTTGGCCGAATTTTGAATATTATCAACGGCTCTCTAATGTTCTCAAAATTGTCCCCCAGCTTCTCACAATTTGACTCCTACCACCGTCTTTTTACTCACAGTAATCCAACATCATTGGAGTAAATTATATATAAATTTAAATTAATATAATTATTATACAATTAATAAGATTATTAATAATTATTTCAATTTTTTATTTAATTACTTAAATAATTATAATATTTTTATAATTTATAAATATTTTTTAAAAATAAATTAAATAATTTAACATGTTTAATTATTTAATAAATATATAAAATTAATTTTTTTTAACATAATTGTTAAAAGTTAAATTTGAATTTATTTATATAATGTGAATCGACATTTATTTAAAATATAGTAATAATAAATTAATGTCAAATTTGATGATTAAATCCAAAAATTCTAATAAAAGAAAGTAACATGGATAGAATTAAATTGATATTGATTTGGAAATATGTTTATTTAATTTTAATTTAAAATATATCGAATTAAATTATTTTTTATTTAATTTCAATTAATATTTATTAGTTGGGCTCGATTTGTCTTTTATTGTCAAGTCAATTTGACAGTCTAACTTCGTTCGGTTTGGAATTGGGTTAAGATCGGGCAGAACGAACCGTCCCACACCAGGCCACAGGTACCGATGAAGCAATGGAGGCAATTATCACCTGCAGCCAATACCATCAACCGTAAGCGAGATCACTGCACCACAGAAGTTTATCAAATCAAATATTTGGATACTCCCGTGACGTACGATAGAAGTATGACCACAAGATGAGAAGTCAATCATCATCATGCCTCATTCAGTTTTTACCCGGAAAAGGGAAATTACAATAAGCCATTGAAAATTATCGTATAATATTAATTAATAACATAATAAATAAATAAATAAATATCAAGCAGTCGTGGTGAGCTCTGTTTCATCCTGTTAACTCTCTTCGGTGATCTGATCGCTAATAGCTTCCATCGTCTCGAGTTCAGACTATCGAACAAGGTGCTGCCTCTTCTTTCGAATCTCATTTTCTTAGATGATTTAATAACTTCTTCGTCGTTTAATTTCGATTTGGTTCTTTAATACCTGATTCAAGCCCTGGATTTGCGTATTGATTGATGCATGTACTGCTAAAACGATTCCGAGGCTTCACGTAGCAAATAATGGCAATTAATTTTATTTTTGGACGATTTTTGTGCTTTACGGTGTTGTTAATGGCGGTTGTTTGGTGATTGGAGCAGGATTTAAGTGAAACAATTGAAGATGTGGGGAGTTATTAGGCAGAAAGTGGCTACTGGATGTTCTCCTGTTACGGTACACCTAGATTATATTTATTTGCTTTCATTTATCGGCATTTGTTTCCTTTTTTCTTTCCTCCCCCCCCATGTTGTTTGTGTTAACGGTTTATTTTTTTAATCGTAATTGTTGTTTTTAATATAGAGAATTTGCCCTGTGGTTTCCGCGTCGAGAAATTACTCATCTGCAGCTAAAGAGGTAATGGTGCCCATTGTTTATTTTGCTAAAATTTGATGAATTTGGCTTTTGGATGTTATACTTGCCTTGGGTTGTAAACCTACAGGCATTGAGATATTGATATTTTCCTCTCTTTCTTGTTGATTATGGATTTTTCTAAGGAAGATTTAATGATACGATGAGTTAGATGCTTAGATTTTGTATCTTTCACTGCAGAGATGCTAGTCATCTTTAAGGTTTTACTGTTGCAATTTCTTGTTTGTTTGAGAGTTTTATTTTTTGCTATGTTTTTTCATGAAATGCTGAATTTATTTTTTTTTGGGTGCAACTATTATGCACAGATGATGGTTAGAGAGGCTTTAAACTCTGCACTTGATGAGGAGATGTCTGCTGATCCTAAAGTCTTCTTGATGGGTGAAGAGGTAGGGAAAAGCGATTTGGATTTTTGCTGTGCGAAACTACTTTTCTTTGTTTACTTGTGTTCATTTTATGTCTTTGTGAGTGCAGGTTGGGGAATATCAGGGTGCATACAAGGTTAGTTTTACCTCTTGGGGAGATAGGCACTTTGGTTCTTTATGTTTGTTGAAGGCCATGTAAACATTCATCTAACTACAGGATTTTATTTTCTGTTTTGTGCAGATAACCAAAGGGCTCTTGGAGAAGTATGGCCCTGAGAGGGTTCTTGATACCCCAATCACTGAGGTTATTGCTTTTACTTAATTTGAGCTGCTTTGTTGTTCCTTCTTTTCTTTTGGTTTTAACTTATTCTTTTTGCCGAGTTTGATTGTTAGCTGACCAATTGTATAGATTCTCTCACTTTCTCTCTATATCTATGTCTATCATACATGCTTAAGTTTAAGTTAATTATCTACTTATGAATCTTCATGTTTCTATTATTAGTACTAGGTGCGTCTCCATTATAATTTGTTTTTGTCATGTTTTGCAGGCTGGTTTTACTGGGATTGGAGTTGGTGCTGCATACTATGGTCTGAAGCCTGTTGTGGAGTTTATGACATTTAACTTTTCTATGCAGGTCAGAGGGTTCTTAGTTTGCCTGTATTAGTTGATTGAAGTGTTAGCCTCTGCTCATGAATGCTTGAATCATATCCAATGAGTCGAAGCATATATTAGGAAAGTCACATTCTTAAATCTAAAAGGCAGATGATGTGATGATGTTATTGTTGTCAATGAAATCTTGCAAACTGAGAGATGAATGAAGTAATATCTGATCAGTAAAGGATGTTGCTGGAAAAGAAGAGCCACATTTTTTCTCGAGTCCCAATGGTGATTTGTGTGTTGATGATGTTATTGTTGTCGGTGATGAAATCTTTGCAAATTTTGATATAGTTCTACCATACCTGTTTCTTTTGATGTCTTATCATAATTGCAACATTATGTGTGGGGACCCTCATAATTTCACTGTTAGTTTGTGTCTTTTCCTGACCATTCAGTTTAGTTATTTCATGCTTATTTAATTGTTGTAGGAATCTATAGTTATCAGATTTCTTTTTGATGTATTTTTTGTTAATCTCCGTTCTGGCTTTTGTTGCAGGCAATTGATCACATCATTAATTCTGCTGCAAAATCAAATTACATGTCTGCTGGCCAGATAAATGTTCCCATTGTCTTCAGAGGGCCTAATGGTGCTGCAGCTGGAGTGGGTGCCCAGCATTCTCAAGTACGGATCCTGAGTATCTTTTACACAGTTTCTTTTGTTTGTTACCTTTTACCTCCCAGCCAAATTATGCCAAATTGAGTTGTCATGGATAATTCTGTATACTCAAGACTGAACACAGTGTATGTTTGTTCTCTGTAAATGGGTGGGCTAATATTTGATGATACTCCTTTTGGATATCAATGCAGTGTTATGCAGCATGGTATGCTGCTGTTCCTGGGTTGAAAGTGCTCACCCCATACAGTTCCGAAGATGCTCGTGGACTGCTAAAAGCTGCTATCAGGGATCCTGATCCTGTTGTGTTTCTTGAAAATGAGTTGTTGTAAGTAGTTTAATGCAGTCTGATTTTGATACAGTGCTAGAATTTTTATCAGCCTTTAACAAAAGTTTGTGGTAATTGAAAATTGTACTTCAGATATGGTGAGTCATTCCCTGTTTCCGCCGAAGTTCTTGATTCCAGCTTTTGCCTTCCTATTGGGAAAGCCAAGGTAATGATCTCAAAGCTTTGAAATTTGCCTCTGCGACTTTGCTTGCTCTTGATCTCTATGATTAGTGATTTGTCTTGTTTACTCTTACTACGTATTAGTGTCTTGTAATCCACTTCCATGAGTTTCATTTACCTTGTGATTATCTGCTTCTCACAGATTGAGAGAGAAGGAAAGGATGTAACTATCACAGCTTTCTCAAAAATGGTGGGCCATTCACTCAAGGTTTGTAATAGAGGGAGCTCCCTTTTGTTGTTGCCCTGATATTTTTCCTCTGAAAGTGTGTGGGTTCACCTAATTATTTCTGTTCATTTGGATATATTTTTATTGCTTGGCTTTCAGGCCGCTGAGATACTTGCGAAGGAAGGAATCAGTGCAGAGGTAAATTGATGCTGGAATAAAAATAAGTACTCTCAAATGGTTCAGTTTTAGTTCTAGACTTCAGTTACTGACTCTGTTATACAGGTTATCAATTTGCTCTCAATTAGGCCGCTAGATAGATCCACGATCAATGCTTCAGTCAGGAAAACTAACAGACTGGTAACAGTTGAAGAAGGTTTTCCTCAGCATGGGGTTGGCGCTGAAATCTGGTTCGTTTTTGTTGCACTAACTAGGTTGACCTCTGCTATTAGTTTTTTGGACACCCTGGTATACTTTCTATGATTTTCTCTCCAAACAGCACATCTGTTATTGAGGAAAGCTTTGGTTATCTCGATGCGCCAGTTGAGAGGATTGCTGGGGCTGATGTTCCAATGCCGTATGCAGCCAATCTTGAGAGAATTGCTGTCCCACAGGTCTTATATATTTCCATGATTCTTTCATTGATAACTTTTTCAAGCTTCTTGTGTATTTGTGGTCTAAGTTTCTGGTATATCATATCTAGTTATGATGACCTGCAGAATAGCTATATGTGGATGTTGTCATATAGATGTTGTTATCGTCTGATTACAGGGATTGTACTATCAAATGTTTCTTTATGCTGAAGGGGTTAGTAAAATGCCAGTGATTGTTTGATTAGAGCTTTACATTATTGGTTCCATGGGTTGTGCAGGTTGAAGATATTGTCCGTGCTGCAAAGAGAGCATGCTACAGATCTGTGCCAATGGCTGCTGCTGCTTAGTTTAGTTGTACTGATTCTCCTAGAAGCCATGTCAAATCTAGGTTGGTCCTCTTCTTGGCTTTTTGAACCAGTTGATTTTTACTTTTTTTGTCCTTGTTTTAAAGATATTTCTTTTTTAGATGGTGATTGAAGGTTCATACGATGGTTGACAAACTAATGAATCTTCTTCAGGAAATACAGAGAGATTGCACATTTTTCCCTTTCTCAACACTTTTGGGGGGGAATCGATTGTGAAATAATTGGAAGATTGCCGGTGATTGCGGGAAATTTTGTGACTCTTTTCTCCTTTAAACGTTGCAATCAACATGAAACCTGTCCAACACTTGGAAGCCAAAGTTGGAAGTTTTTATTTGGTTCTCTATGCACTGCTACGAGTTTGTCTTTCCATGGTATTTGATTTTAACCTGTTATTGTTTATGGCCATAATGATGCTGAGTTGTTTGAATCCATTTCCTACTATAAGAGATGCGGGACTACAAAACATAATAAGTTTGAAATAGAGTCACCGATTATATAGATATTGGCCTAAAGTCCTTCATTAGCATGAATAACGGTAGTCTTTTACTCATAGCCAGTAGAAGAATGCCGGCCGTCACCATTCTCTTCAATAACTGAGTGAAAGGCAGATGCAAATGCAGAACCTTGAAAGGCCATTCCATTAATGTTTGCGATTGGAAAAAATAACTTATTTGATGATTAGCTGCGATGATAAACATTTCTACAGACCTACTTGGGTATTTGCTTGGAAAACTAATGCCAGAAGAGCGTGTGTTGGGTTCCTACGCGATGATAATTGTTGTCGCTGGGGTGAAGGCAGGTGCAGATTTGCTTTTATAATTGGCTCTGGTTCGTAATTTAAAATTTTAAACAGAAACTAATGCAGTATTACTCAAATTAATAAATTTGCTGCCGTATTACATTGTCCCAAATATTTCTTTGGCCTTTGTCGTGCTGATAAACCTGAGTGTAATTCATAGTTAGTTGATTGAAAGGTATAATGAGCTCGTAAGAGTAGCTGTATCTTCCATTGATATGGCATAAAAAAGTTTTATCTTTAGCCCTGGAGAGTAGAGCCATGTTATGGCTGGGTCAGTGACAGCACATACAGTTGATATACAAGTATTTCAGAATTTTGAATAATATGAATACGATGCGAGTTTCCTATGATAGAGTTCACGAAACTTCTGACAGAATTTGAACTAATTGATAGTCTTTTTCCAGTGATTTGAATGTGTTTTTAATCCTAACACATCATCTTCAATAGGTTCGTATTTGTTTGATTAAGCCCGGGCGAAACATCTTGGCCTTAATTTACTGAAAGCTAGTATTTCTTAACGGGGCCTGGGTGATGGTGGCACCTCTGCTAGCGGCGGTCTGTGTTTTTCCAGTTAGCAGACCAGTTCTTCCATGTATAATCCGGCATGCTCAACAAAAATAGCCAAATACATATACGACTCGATCTAACCGAACGCAAGCATATTGATACACCATTAAAGGCTTCGCTGTAACGAGTACGTCTCTCCCATTGATACGCCAAGGAAAAGTTCGAGCTTTAACAATGGAAGAAGCACCAAATTGCAGGTTTAGTAATGAATTATGTTTTCAGAATTTTGAATAATAGAAAGGAACATGCGGTGAGTCTGTGGTTACAGGGCAAATAATAGAAAGAATCCTAACTTCTTGAGTACTATGACAAACGATTGATATTGTTTTCCAATTGATTTGAACCGTCTTTTCAATTTGTAACACAAGACCTGTAATTTTGAAAGCAACAACAGAAATATAAGTTACTTCAGAAGTGAAATTAGAACATGTTGAATCTTGAACAAGCTGGCTCCTTATTTGTTTGATTAGGCCTCCAAGGGTGTCGTGGCCAGCATTTCTTAAATGCTATTGTCTTCCCAGGTCATAGACACGACTGAGGCGCCCCTGGTGGAGGCGGCGGCGGACTGGAAGG
The DNA here is from genome assembly GCA_019650275.1 of Xylocarpus granatum. Taxonomy (NCBI): domain Eukaryota; kingdom Viridiplantae; phylum Streptophyta; class Magnoliopsida; order Sapindales; family Meliaceae; genus Xylocarpus; species Xylocarpus granatum. The sequence goes on from BNST01001022.1 coordinate 200,912, forward strand.
TTGGCGTGATTTCTGACTGGAGAGCAGCTCTTCCATGTATAATCCTGCATGCTCAAGAAATTAAAACAACCAAATAAACATATGAACTAACCTAATCAAACAAGAACTCAATTACATTTGTACCAACATCATACTTTTAGCTGAAAAATAGAAATTAGAACTTAGACTTGCCTGTAAAACCTAAGCTTTTGGTTACTAGTATGATGTATAATGCGAGAAGAGCATGGAAGAGAAAGCGTGTATACGCTTTGGACACCATGTTAATGCACCTGGGTGAAGAATGTGATGCTGTGTTTATAACCTGTTTGGTGCATCTCCCTTTTCAACGCTGTAACAGTTCTTTCTGTATAATATTTCCAGGGCCTCCACTTACCGCGTCTAAAGAGACCAGGTTTCAAAAAAAGAAATGATAAAAATGTGAAGTTGGTCAGAGCTCCTTGTTATATTTTCTTTTATAGAATGAAGAATTAAACGACAGAATTCAAACACCTTGATCTGTCTACGTCTCAACTTTCTCAAAGCTTGGAGTTCAACTTCAAAGAAATATTGTTATTCATATGTGGCGGGTTGTAGGTCGTTCATGTTTGTCTGAAAGATCATAAAGAAAGCATCCAAGGGCATTAAGCTCTTCGGCCATGAATTTGAGTTTTCTGAGATAGCCGAAATTGAATAAGCAGGCAAACGTTAAGCTGCCTGCACCGATGTTTTGCGTGATCATCAGTTTGACAAAACCAGTTCAATGAATGGCTAGGCAGGTTACAGCCGCACATTTTAGAGATTTTGAAATTCTGGCGGTGGCCGGTAATGAAATTGCGGAGAGTTTTACAAATCCTCAGCCCCGAAGAAACACATTTCTTGACCAGCGAAAGTCTTTGGCTTCCACCTTATTCGTTCCATTCCTGCGTTCTTGAGGCTCAGGTCTTTCCCGATGTAATTAATTAATTAATCCTAATGGGTCCATAAACCACAGAGGAACTTTGAACTTTGACAACACAATCCGGAAAAACGTTCTCAAATCCTGAGAAAAGAAACACTTCTGTCACCTAATACCCTCTTCATTGGGCGAAATAAATTAAGATCAAACAGCAAATAATACATAAAGCTTCAGACAATAATGACCAGGTGCACCACTCAGTGATCAAAAATCAGAAATTTCCCATTCAGGATTACCCATCCCTTAATCTCAGGTGAAAAATTAGAATTTTACCATTCAGGATTACCCATCCCTTATTTTTCCAACTGCCCATTTACCCCTATGGTAAATGGTCGGTTAGCCAATGTAGGATGTTGATGGACATGGTGGAGGATTTTCCAACTGCCCATTTACCCATATGGCAAATGGTCGGTTACCCAATGTAGGATGTTGATGGACATGGTGGAGAGGTCAGAGGAGGTTGATGAAGATTAAGTGGCTAATCCACTATTACCTTTTATTTGGTATAAGATATGACTTGGATTATTTAATTGAACTTGTACTTGTCTACTAATGTAACAAGCTGACGTACGACTGTTAACCAGTTCACCATTAAACACTAGTTTATATCGGGGACACGACGGAGTCGAGAAACACAAATTTATTTTGAGTTTCAATTTTATTTTTTAATTCAATTGGTGACGTAAGCACACAGGGAATGTAGTTTGAATTTTGAGGAGTGATCGTATTGATTGATTTCTTTTGCGGGCGCTTTGAATTCAAAGGGAGTGAACAGATTGAAGGAATTATTTAGAGAAGAGGGTTCCATTTTCGGTTTATGTACTTCGTTCTGGTTTGGGGTGAGAAGAAAAAGAAATAATAAAATCCGAAACAATGAAGACTTCGTTAAGAAGATGGCGAGGGTTCTCACTTCGCCAGCACGGCGGCGATATCAAGGACCGACGAGATCTTCGGCCTTTGGCTCAGTTAGACGAGCTCGCTCAGGCTTCACAGGTGCACACACATCTCTTTCTTTTTGTTCCCTGCTACCGAATGTGTTGTTAGGGTTCTTTCTCTTGAAATGTGCTAATGTTACTGGAAATTTTGATTATTACATTCTAGTAAGTAATTTTCCTTGGTCGGTTTTTCGTCAAATTATATCATAGTTTTGAAGCTCTGAAAGTTGGTCCTGGATCTGGAGTGATTATGAATTGCGTTAAAGTTTGAATGTGTATTTGGTAGAAGTGAAACTTTTGACATTGTTATCACTAAGAACACGTGATGTGGGAAGTGCAAAATATTCGAATGAATAATCATGATCATTTAAGTGTAAACAGCCATGATGTTGAGTGACTCAATTTGTATATGTTTTTTGTTCTTTTACAGGACATGCAGGACATGAGAGACTGTTATGATAGCTTACTTTCAGCAGCTGCGGCAACCGCAAGCAGTGCTTATGGTACTTTTTTGATGCATATTATTTTTAATTAAATTTGTCATATTGTATCTGGATTCTAAATAATAGTCTGTTGTGTTGTGAGTGCTTAATTCATGTGTCTGCATTGCGATTTTGTAGTTGTTGTAGAAGTTTGTATCATTCTGAGATGTTAGGGAATCTAGCATATAGTGACTGGTTGGAATGTCAAATAAATCTATGTAGTTTTTGCAAAATCCAAGGCATGATTGATTCACAAGTTGATTTTGTGATATATTGTGATTATTGTTTGTCTAATATTTGTTCGTTAGTTCTTCATGGAAGGAAAAGTTTACACCGGGGCATCTGAAGAATTCTTCTTTATGTATTTCCATTTTCTCTCAGAATTCTCAGAGTCATTGCAGGAAATGGGTGCCTGTCTTCTTGAGATAACTGCAATAAACAATAATGAAGAAAGTGGTAAGTTAATATACTTCCTTCTTCTTATCTTTGTTCTTCCGCTTGAGAAGTCATTTTGGACAGACCATAGGAAGACATAGCTTGAAACATTTCATAGTTTTACTGATCACTGACCCCCTTAATGTACAGTTTATAAAATATTATGCAATGCAGTAGTAAGTTCTTATTTGCTCTAACATCTCATTCACGTATAATTTTGAATGCAGTGTTATTTTTAGATTAAACTCATTGTTTTGGCCATTGTTCCGTTCTTCAAATCTTATTTAAGAGAAGAATATTGAAACTCAAATTTGAAGAATTACTTGAACAGAGTATATATGCTAAAGAAAAAGTTATTGTTATTTTTTTTGTTCCCATGCAGGTAAAGTATTGCTAATGCTGGGAAAAATCCAGTTTGAACTTCAGAAACTTGTTGATAGCTATGTGAGTTCTTTTTCTTCTATTGTGCTGTCACTAGGCTGTATATCCAGCCCTGCCCTGGTAATAAATTTCTTGTCATATTTCAGCGTTCTCACATTTTCCAGACAATCACAATCCCATCTGAATCCCTTCTTAATGAGCTTCAAACCGTTGAGGTTAGTTCTATGGACTCTTTCAACTTTTTTTTTAACAAAATCTTTCCTTGTAAGGCTCTTTCATCCTTTAAAATTTTGGTTTCAAATACTTCTTCTTTTTCTGGAAAATTACCTTTCTTAGTTAAGGCTGAAGTTTATATTGGTGAATTTTCCCTTCATGACTGATGATTTTGTTTATGGATGTTATAGTGTTGCTTTAATTGTTTTGTATAGTGACAGTAATTTCTTATATTTGATGCAGGAGATGAAACAGCAATGTGAAGAAAAAAGGTACAAATTAGATCTTAAGATGCACTGAACATGCACACAAATTGCATATAATTTAAGCTTAGAGATAATTAATTTTCTCTTGTTGGTGTGTTATCTGTAGAAATGTATACGACTACATGGTGATGAGGCAGAGAGAAAAAGGAAGGTCAAAAAGTGGTAAAGGAGAAATGTTTTCCATGCAGCAGTTGCAAGAAGCTCATGATGAGTATGATCAGGAGGCAACCTTATTTGTTTTCCGTTTGAAATCTCTCAAGAAAGGACAATCACGAAGTCTTCTTACACAAGCTGCTCGGCACCATGCTGCTCAGGTTTATTGATTTTTATTTACTGTGTTATCGAATGACCTTTGTTCTTCTGTTGGATAATTGTTCATATGCTTGGTTTTACCTATTTGAAAGCAGTTGTCTTTGTTCAAGAAGGCTGTTAAGTCTCTTGAGGCACTAGAACCACATGTGAAAATGGTCACAGAAAAGCAGCACATTGATTATCAGTTCCGTGGACTTGAAGATGGTGATAATGATGACAATGGTTCTGATTCGCATGGTGATGGGGAGTTGAGTTTTCACTATGGACAAAATGACCAGGAGCAAGATTCTGTTTCTCCATCAAGAAAATCAGTGGAGGTGAGAACATAATGCTTAGGATATTATTTTATGGTGCCTTAGCCATTTATATTGTGGTTATGATATCAAACATGAACTGGCACAAGTTTGAGAACAGTCATGCCAAATGCATTATTTTAGAAACAACAGATAATCTGGATATGACTTTGAAGCTATGCTATGCATGAAAGGCACAAATGATGACCATGTTGTCACTTTATAGATCTATTTTATTAATAAATTAGGAATGTATCACATTTAGCATGTTTGTGATATCATGACTTGACTAGAATCAGTTTTTGTGCAGTTGATTCGGGCAGATGTTACGTTTCCCCAAGTTGCAACAGTGGAGACTGCAAAGGTAGAGACCCTGCTGTAGTGCCAATTTAATGATCTTAGTGAACATGTTAATGCATTGAAGATCAATTTGATGACTAACACATATCTGTTTAGTTTATACTGAAGATCAATTTAATGAGCATAGCTTAAAAATGGATCAGAACATTCTCTGTTTAGTTTTTCTAATATGTTGCAATCTGATATTGATTTAACAATTCTTGTATGTTGGTCAATCAAAAAGATGTTATTAGAGTACTTTTACTGAAATATAAGTTCTGACCTCTGTGTTCCTTTTGTGTGTGTGTGTGTGTGTGTGTGTGTGTGTATCATTTTAAACATCAAATGATTGGAATTTGATTTAGTAAATGGGTGGTTTCTTACGAATGCACAATGAACTCATTTACTTGAAATGGTTGATTTAAAGAAATGGTAGGATATTCTGCAACTTGCTAAATGTCAATGTGCAGCTTTAAACTGGACATTGTATGATATTTATCACTGAATTTCATTTTTTTTGTTCGTGTGATCTTTTAAGTGCAGTCAACAGCTACACAAGCGAATGAGTTTTATTTTTCTGTTTTGGCATATTTCAGAAGGATCTTGTTCGAAACTCAAGGAAATCTCTTTCCTTTAATAGAGATATCAGGAAAAGCAGTCAGTCAGCTCCATTTTTTTCTGAAAACAAATCTGATCTGGCTGATAGAAGGAAACAGATGCCGCCATCATCTGCCCGGAAGTTCAGCACATATGTGTTACCAACGCCAGGTGATACAAAGGGTCCACATTCTACAGGATTGGGTAGTCCAGTTCCTCGTGCATTAAAGACAAGTTTGAGTGGACGGGCTTATAATCTGTGGCATTCATCTCCCCTGGACCCAACAAAGTTTGATAAGAGTTTGGGAGATGGGAAACAGATGCTGCCATCATCTGCCTGGAAACACAACACATATGTATTACCAACACCAGGTGATACAAAGAGTCGACATTCTACGGGATCAAGTAGTCCAGCTCCTCGCACATTAAAGACAAGTTTGAGTGGTCAGGCATTTTACTTTTGGCATTCATCTCCCCTGGATCCAACAGAGTCTGATAAAAGTTTGGGAGATGAGAAAATATCAAGAGCTACTGCACCATCAGTACTTATAGAGAGCAATGATAATACTGTGTCCAGTCAACTACCTCCTCCTCTGGGCGATGGGTTCGCATTTTCATGGCTCGAAGCTTGTGGTGCTTCTGATTCTAAAAAAGTCAAAAGACAAGCCTTCTCTGGACCTATTTTAAGAAATCCAATGCCTCAACCACCTTCATCTCCAAAAGTGTCTCCGAATGCTTTCAAGTCCTCGCTTGAAATCAGTGAGCTTCATGAGCTTCCAAGACCCCCGGCCAGATTAACCTTGAACTCTTCTAGGCCAATGGGTATGGTTGGTCATTCAGCCCCCTTGTTGCCCAAAGGTGAAGTGCTTTCTGCTCCCAGTCAGTCAGCGAAATCAAATGCGGCATCTCCACTGCCAAAACCTCCTGAGGCTGTCACTCATAGTTTTTTCATTCCTTCAAGCAGTCATAAACTGGAAGCTGCTCAGAATTTAGAGATGCCCTCGCCTCCACTTTCACCAATATCTTTATCTAACAACAATCAATCATCTGCGGGTTCTGAACCTGTTGTTCAGGCTGTTGAAATCAGAGGTAATTCAGAACAAAGTGATCTTGATTCTTTAATCAGTTTAACAGTTTCTCTAGGCAGAACATGACAAGAGTTGATATCCATGTTGGCGATGGTTTTGTTGGCTAGTTATCGGTTTGGTTCACATTTTGAGAAATATATTACTTCGGGTGTATGGTTAACATAATAACATTGTAACACTCGTAGAACTGTGAACATGTCTATAGACTGTCTGCTTTTAGGCATATGCACTTACAATGTAAAGTTGCAGATGGTGAAAAAAGAATTAACTACTCTCAATCAAGTTATAATAGATCACTGTATATCACATAGGATAAAAAGACATGAAAGTATTCTTTTGATAGTGGGTTACTGTGTCACACTAGAATTACAATGCAAGCAAAGTTATGTACTTGAAGCACTGGAATGCAAATCTGTATAGTTCAGCAATCTGTTCTATTGGTCGGAACTGCCTGTAGTCAGAGGCTATTCTGAATATCTTCAGATGTTTTAGTCAATCTGTTCTTTGGATAGTTCATTTTGGTCTGGCGCAAATTTAAGTACCTATTCTATTGCTCCACTGAGGAACAGAGCATGAATGTTATGTATATTCCGGGAACAAAAGAGAAATACAGATGGCTGATACTTAATGTCACAAACGCTTAGATGAGATTATCTCTGCTTAATACAAGTTACAAGGTGTCATTATCTAATCAAGGACTATATTAGTAAGGTAATGCCATTTCCATATAACGATACAATATACAGAATTCACTGGCCACGCGATTGCTTCGTCATTGCATCATTTACAGTCACCTCCTACGTCGTATCTCACAAATCCCATCAATTCTGGACCCTCTAGTCTTGGGTTTTTAACAAAACTGCAACAAAACAAAGGCAAACCCATTTAGGATTTGAACCCAAATAGCTATAGATTTATCAACTGTTATTAGTATTGCACGAAGAAAATCTGTCACCTTTCCTCTGCGAACTTTGAGAACGAGCCGGTGGTTGGAATTGTGCCGCACAAATCATTGTTCGACACATCGCTGCAGAAAATACAAATACAGATTAACAAGTTGAGAAAGAGAAAAATCAAAGAATGAGTGTATTTTGAAGTTAAAATTACGACTTACAGGATCTTCAAGTTTCCGAGTTTGGTGAGTTCCCTTGGGATCCGTCCAGTCAGCCTGTTACCATTTAGTCTCCTGCGTCGCAGATTACGTGGACCGACACAAGCAATTAGAACAGAGTCAAAGATCATTTTAAATAGCATTAATGATTCTGGACCTTCCAGTTTTGACCAGACGGAAACCCAGTAAATTTTAATTTCATGGGCTTACAGGAATTTCAGTTTGGACAGCTTGGAGAGTGAAGAAGGAATGGGCCCAGTTAGGTTATTGCGGTAAAGATCCAAGCTGATAAGGCTCTTGAGTCCTCCGAGTTCCTTCGGTATTGGACCCCCCAAATTGTTCATGTACAATTCCCTGTATAGCCAACAAACACCAACCAATACATGTTCAATTAAATGCTGCTGCACGTTTCGTCAATCATGAATACGAATTTAATACCCAAATCGGTGACCCATTGATCAGACGGTGACTGTTTATTGCCAAGAACACGACATCATTTATGGCTCAAACCGAACTTATTTCCGTAATTAAATTGGCCGGCATTGACAGGACAGTAAGGTGAAATTATGCTTACAAATACTGTAGACGTTCGAGCTTCCCCAACTCGGCCACTAGATTTCCCGACAGCTTTCCATTTCCAAGGTCTCTGCACGATTAAACTCTACTCATCAGTCACATATCCATCGATGATACTAAACAAGAAAATGTTACAATTTCATACTGATTGGAGTTTAAACGTACAGCTAGCAGGTAACAATTTCTAAATTCCAACAGTCTAATCACATGCATGCACGGAAGACATGGATCATAGACAAACTGACAGCCTGATTGTCTTTGGTCTGTATTGACAAATCAGATTTCACGGGTTAATCAGGTAATATAATAATTTTGGCTCTCACGACGGTGGTTCAGAGTATGACAAAGTCATAGTTACATCTGCTACTTCTGGCTCTTGGTTTTGTATGCACTAAATATTATTTGTTTATAGTCGTCGTTGCATCTATACTGGTTACCTTAGTCTTATATTTTCCATTAGTATATCTACTCAATCTTTCTAGGCTACGGGGATCTTCTTTATTGGGTTTCCATTTTAATATACCTCCCCGTCCATCTAAACTACCATCTGTTTCTATTATTATATAACTATCTTTTGGTGGTAATTCTAAATCTAGTTGGTTTTTTATTATATCTTTTATCTGTTTGAGTAGTTTTTTATCTTCATTATATTTTACAGTGAAGGAATTTCTCTTGAATCTTTTGATGTGCAAAGCAAGCTTGCAAATTCTTTAGAGCCCCGGATAGAGACAAAAAGAAAAAAAAACAGAGAAAAAACTATGAACAAAGAAGATAAGCGAGAAAAGAACAGGGAGTATAGGATATTTACAGGCGGGTAACCCGATTATCAGCGTCACAGGTGACATGAAACCAAGTACAAGGATCAACCAGGGTCGGATCCCAGCTTTGAAGAACGCCCTGCGGGTCCTTTACAGCTCTCCTCAAGGCGTACAGAGCGTCCCCTTTATTTTCATTCATGAACATACATGAACATAATACCGTAAAAAAAAATACTAATAAAAAGAAACAATGAAACAACATTTCTTACGGTAACCCAGATGGGAATATGAAAATCTATCTGTTACCTTCTACGTTAGCATTTGCCGAAGTACTTGTTAAGAGCAAAGCAACAAGAAGATGAAACAGATTCTTGCAGATCGCCATTGACAAACTTTGGAAGTTGTAGATAGGTTGAGCTACTTTAAGAGAGTCAAGATGCCTGTGAGAACCTTTTGAGAGAGAGAGAGAGATGTTGGTTTAATTTAAAGCATGGAAGCAAGGAATCGGAACTTTGTTGATGGGGAATTTATAGAGCCCCATAAAATTAAGAACTGCTGTGTTTTGGTTATTCTTTACAATAATTATTACGAAGTTTTAAACTTTTAATGAGGTAGGTCTCCCCAAGTTCTATCCTATCCTTCGTTTAGTTGTTTTCGTGTCCAGGGCTGCATTCCCAAAAACACCCTAATTCGGTAACCCAATAGACGATTTTGTCCTTTTTTCTTCAGTTCGAGCATCTTCGAACTTCAGAAGTTTAAACCCACATAGGCCAACTTCTGCCTGCACCCTGTCTTAGAACTTAGAAATGGTCGTAGCGAGTGATCAGATAGACGAAATAAAGCCCTGGGGCGGACAACATTTTCAGTAAACTTAGGGACCACCATGTTTCTGATATGGTCTGCAACATTACATCAACAAGTAACTTCATTGAGGAAAGAACAAACAAATTCAGAAACCCAATTCAACGTTCAGCCTTCTTGTGTATCTTATTATATTATATGGACTTCAGAACAAGCTCATCTGCTGAATCCTAGGGCCAAAGAGATTTTGAACAAGCTCATCCTCTCATCAAAATGTTATATACGATATTAGCACCACTGTATATTATCTGCAAAATCATATCAGTTCTCAGGATTTGCTGTTCTGACTAGTCAAATGAATTCCCTCCTCTTTTTTGTTTTTGCATATCAACCCCTTTTCTAATTTGTAGATGATAACACCTGTATCAGCATAGTGTAGCTTTAGAGACCCCAGCAGAGGGTATATTGAAAAGGGTAAAAGGGTTCGGGAAAACCAGGCAAATCTTTTGAACTCTGTTGGAGCCAAACCAAGATATTATATTCATGTATGCAAGAGAATTATTGAGCCCAAGCATGTGTGGACTGACATCTGTTCATTTTACAGATTCTATGTTTTCTTTTAAAACAGAAATATTTAAATGTTAACCCGTTGTAGTTTGGAATGTGTAAATGGTAAGAGCAAAGAATAATCGTATTCAGATTCGGTTCTCAGAGGTCCAATTTTAAAGATGTTACATTAGCTCAAGAAGTCAACCAAATTGTACCAAGGAATTTTGCTTTGCCCCCAATTCCCACTTCTACTAAATCTTCTAAACCATTTGGCAATTTTATTTTTGTTATATCTGATAATTCGAGCTTTCACATAATCCAATTTCTTCCTTAGCCTATGATCGCGAGTTCAAAAAGTTTACCGGATTGGCATTTCCGGATTCAATTCTCTTCCATTGCCGTGGTCCGACTTTTTCTGAAGTTGATAGTTCACCCGACCACCACCCCGCGAACAAAATTCACGGAAAGTTGACAGGAAATTCCAAAAGCTGGAGCTGCAGGCTGACAATAAAGGTATTGTCAACCAAGGAAAAAAGAAATTGACACAATAATTTAGCAAGAAACAATGGGTGATTGTTTGCCATGTGATACTCTTCTTTTGATGCGTTTGAGGTAATTGTTTTGGGGTCCATTCCATTTCTCTTGATTAAAATTTGACTTGATCATGCTCAATTAGAAGATGATCTCAGTCAGTTGCTTGTGCATTTTGGTTTTGGTTTTAGTCTTTTACCATAAACATTCTGTTGATTACTCCGAATAGATTTAGTGGGTGGGACAAAGGAAGTAATAGACTTTAGTGTTTGTATATGTCTTGGCATGATACAATATGATGACAGGTCTTCTTCTTAAAAGGAGTGACTTTGACTTAGCCACAACCCACTAGCACTACCAATGCTGCATCTTTTCTGCTTCTTTCTTTCTAATTTAATGATATTAATTGAGAAAAAGTAGAAGCAAATCTGTAAAGGGTTTGTTCTGGTTCTTGTTCTTCTAATTCTTTGAAGGCAAAAGCTTTCTCATACGGACCAATTGAGTGTATAATCACTACAACACGAATTCCTTTTTGCGTTCCCACTCTTAAAAAGACAGTCATAGTTGACCATCGATCTCTCATTTTTCTTTTGCTGTATATTATGATCTATTTATCGAAATCCCTGCAATGAAGGTTAGTTTTGAATACAAGATTTGAACAAGTACTTAGAAGAGATGCTTCATTACAGGTGGAAAGGGAAGCAGAAGATCGATCATCATGATTAAGTTTGTAAAAAGATCTTTTGAGTTTGAATAATGAATCATGTTCACAATAAAGTCTGCTTTTCCTCCAATACTTTTCAAATTAAATCTCTCTTTAAACCCTTTTATCGAGATGATTTTGCTACTTGTCTGGAATTCCCGACAAAAAATTAATAATACAAGGCATGTATTGATCAAACTCATTATTACTTCCTTTACCAGTGTTTGCATTGCTCGAGTTCTTGAGCTATTTGGATTCCACACACACACAGAGAGTATGAATTATCCATAATTAGAGATTTATTGGCAGAAAAATGGAAAGGAAAAGAGAACATCAGAACATTTTTATTGATCTCATGAATTCCCAACAGCAGGACGCAAAGATCTGGTGTTTTCAATTTTGATTTCATTTACTTTTGGGCTCTTCGATCCTGTATGATTGTTGTGACAGCGTATCCTACAAGAACAAGCAAATTTGGTCATTAGTAGAAGCTCATCAAAATAGTTTCCACAGTTTCAATTTCCAATTATTAACTATCTACAGTACCACTTCTGTAATCTTTACTGGTAGTTTAATTACATAGAGATTAGGTTACCTGTTTTGTTTGTGGCCTGGACACTCCCTGCCAATGAATTGTTTGCTACGTTCCTGATAAACCAATTGATAACAAGAGATTGAAGCAACTTTCGTTCAAATTTGAGTAGACTGAATATGAAGTAATCAGAGCAAGTAACTAGAGAGAACTCACAGGATTTGTAAATTGCCATACAAAACGAGGTGAATCACAGCTGTTGGAATTGTGCCACTAAGCTTGTTATTGTTCAATCTCCTACAGAAATGTTGTGGAACAAACAGACGAAATAACTTCATTAATTGCTCAACTATTGGAGTATTTGTTGTCTAATGGGCTAATCAAAGCATATGAGATGTGATATAAAACTTACATGAACCGCAAGGATTTCAAGTTTCCAAGAGATGCTGGAATGGATCCTGTCAGTTGATTGTAATACAGGTCCAAGCTGATTAGCTCCTTTAAATTACCAATCTCGTTTGGAATTGATCCAGTGAGATTATTGTCATACACCTCCCTGCCAACAATCGGGTCCAAAAATTTTTAGAATTCAGCCTCTAATTGAAAGAGTACATGTGTCAAATGGGTCTTACAGATACTGAAGATTAGTCAGATATGCAAGCTGAGGAACAAGAGATCCACTTAGTCCAGCATTTCCAAGGTCCCTTCAACAATCAAATCCAAATTTCAAGTTACAAAGAATTGTCTTCATCAGCATCCACATCCAGTGTGTATTCACTTATTTGGATGATAAGTTCGAAGCTATCAAACATTGCATTCTGATATCGTATAATATAATATTGGATTTCAAAGAAAAATAGACATACACCCTTGTGACTTTGTTCTCCGCGTTGCAGGTAACGTGAGACCAGGTGCATGGATTAGCCAGTGTCGGATCCCAGTCTTGAAGAACATTGTTTGGGTCGGCCAATTCGGTTTTCCAGGCATTAAGAGTATCCCCTGTTAGCCAAACAATTTTGCAAAAAAGATTACAATTGAATTGAAGCAAGGGCCTGCTTGGAAGTTAAAAGATCGATCAGGGTAATTGCATTTTACGTTACCACACCTTCCATGTTGCAGTTTACTGAGGCAATGGCAACAAAGATCACACAGAGGAAATATAGCAGAGATTGAGACGCCATGACACTCGAGTAGATGTAAAAATCTGAACAAGGAGATAGCTCAAGTTGCCTTGCTTTATACGGATGTTGAAGCTTCGAAAGTATTTGTATTCGTTGGATTACACAAGCATAAGATATTAAAATTTGGCCCTCGAAGAAAAGTGATTTGAAAAGTCCAGAGTCAATTAATCCACAGTAAGTTTAACGTTATATTTGCATATACAGTACGGTCAAATACAGAGTTGGTGTTGAATATACATTTAAGAATAATTGTTTGTTCGAAGATAAGATACTTAATTCATTAAGTCAAGTCAATTTATTGAAGAGGACGCCGGCAGTAGACTACGAAACGTGCGTAAAGCCTGATGAAACTTCCAGGGAATCGGAGGCGTAATAATTTCAATCCACCCAGGACAGGCCTAATACGCTCGTGTGCGTGCGTGCAGAGAGAGAGAGTGAAATCAAGGACCGCTGAATTATGCATTAAATGTGTGGAGGAATGTAAGAAATATGTACAATGGAACAATTCAAGAAACAGTTCTTAGTATGGATCAACCATCAGGAGCATCACTAGCCTTCACAAATCTACCTTTCACTCGCTTCCTGGTATCAGCTCTTGCCTTCCTTGACTCATACCGTATGTGCTTGTCATATCTATACACAAAATACATCATAAGTTCAGAAATCACACAAATCTGGCATACTTGGCAAAAAAAATATAAATAAATAAATAAAAGAAAGAAATGGAATATACCTTCTTGTTTTCTTCTTCTCCTTGTAACGTTGCATGGCATTGCCTCTGTTTTGTGCCAGCAGCTCCAGATCAGCCTTGGTTGTTTCAGCTGTTCTCATCCCATCATTTGTCACAAGAAACGGCAGATCAAACTGGATGTCTGTAGAGCTACTAGAGCCTTTGGTTTTACCGAAAGCCAAACCTGATGATGGCCTTGCTATTGGTAGGTTGTTGCTCTCAGATGTTGCAGGCCCCTGACTGGGGGAAGGGTTATGTGAATTATTCTGAAAAAATAGTACGTATCAGAACCAGATAAACCCCTGACAAAGAGCTAAAAGGCTTACTACCTCAACATTCAAGAAATTGTCAATCAAACTAGCATACAGTATTCTATTAACCATTACACTTGTGCCAAATAACTATTCTGAAAAACAACCACAGCCATTGCTTACCAAAAAGTAGCTACGATTGACAATCCCTTCAAAATGCAGGAAACAGTTTTTCTTGGATAGATATTTGTTTTCTAGATTCTGCATGCATTCACCTGGTTCATTCAAAAACTGGAAATTCACCAGCCATTTTCTATATTGTGACATAGTTATATTTGAATGAGGTGAAGTACTGATGAATAACAGGAATTGATAAGGTAACTTTTATCCGGAATTCCAAAGAAGGGATGTTTCACAACAGTCAAGGTCTGTACCAAAACTCACTACAGTGCTAGTGTTTACAGCTTACAACTGAAGAGACAATCAAGCACCTTCCCCCACCAAAAATACATAAACCTTAACAATAATCGCGTAAATCATATTGCAAGCATAACACCTTATTGTCTGAGAGCACAAGTTAACATTTCACATGCACAGTGTCTGATGCAATCAACATCTAAACAACCAAACAATTAGAATTTACATGAACAACTACAGCAAGGACTTACATTAAATGATGCTATGTCATCGTGTGTGATGGGACAATTCATCTGGTACATATTTCCAAACATTTCTGTATTAGTAAGAGGTGTTTCTTTCATAAGTTCACTGAAGTTCTTGATCATAAATACCGCATCACTTCCACCATATGCAGCTTCTAGCTGGCTCAATTCTTCATTACTCCTCAATTGTCCCAAACGGAAATCCCATATCTGTGTGAGTGGAAAGGGACCATTATCATAGATAGCAAATGAATCAATTACTTGCAATTTTTCAAGTAGAAAGCTAAACTAACCGAAAAACCACAGTATTGAAAGGTGAAATGAACAGAGAAAGGGCCTCAGGAAATACATTATCTAGTAAGGAAATTCAATTAGCCTTGCTAATAAAACAAAGAAATCAGAATTCATCAGACCCTTTGCGGCTTAAAATGCTTTATAAAGCAACAAACAGGAAGCAATAATGGAAGCAGCAGATAGAACAAGCTCAGCCATTCCTACTTGAAATTCCAAAGTGCTAAAATCCCTCAGCTCACCATTACAAATCACAATATATTAATGCCCATGCTACAAACTAATAGAAGAGGGACTATTGCTGAAATGACATGACAATTTTAAACACTATATGTACGACTGGTCTTGATGGGTGTAGAAAAGTTTGCAAAGGAGCTAATGAAGGAGGAAACGGCACCAATGAAAGAAAAAGAACATTCCGTGGCGATAGCAGATCGAATCCAGAAAGGCATTGTATATAAGAAAACATGGCCCACCTTATGGTTGTCTTTTAAAACAACATAAGGTAAATGTTTCCTCACATAAGGTAAATGTTTCCTCAAAGGGCATATACATTCGGATGGGTTTCACATGAAGAATCAAATGAATTATTATAACCAAAAGAGGTCAGGCAAAACCAACACATCACAGACGCAAGCATTACACAACCTTTTCTTTTCTTTCAGGAATTTAACCAAAAATAGCAAGTTACATCCACCTCAGTTTCTCGGGATTTAAAATACATCCCCAACTCAGCATGCTCAAATTTTCTACTTGAAACTTGACTAGAAGCATTAAAAAAATAATAAACAATCAAGTTTTGCAAACATTGACACAAAAAGTTGTAAAAAAAGTTAAAACAAGATTCAAAAACAGTACCTGAGTTCCCTGTCCACCGGAATTACCATCCCACAACATATCTCCATCAACAACACGATTACTCTCCTTAGAACCCATGTGTCCGTGCATCATAAGCAGAGACGTGAAAGGTGTTTGCTGCTGCAACGTTTCTTGAACACAAGCATTAGCTGCTGTAGCGTTCATTACCCCATCTCCCAAACCATTCATAGTCGTTGGCACCAAATTCTCTCCGCCGCCGCCGCCGCCGCTAATATTAATACTAATAGTATTATTATTATTTTCGTCACTATTAATACTACCATTTTCATTCAGCGTGAAATCTCCCTTTAACAACTCCGCCAACTGTTTAAATATTACATGTTTAAGCTTACCACAACTGGGACTCTGCCTCTTTGACATACTAGCAACATCTCCGTTCTCATTTGGCACCATCACATCTTGAACGCTCATTCCGTTTGTTTTGTACACCCATGATGCCTCAAAATCTTGGCATCCGTTCCAGAAGTCGCCAAACGGGGACGTCCCGTTCAGTTTCTTGTCCTCAAGATGGAAACCCCAGAAAGAGGCCAGCTCGAGAGCTGAAGGACAGCCAGAGAAGCCTTCGATTGGGATGCGATCGTGCGAGGCCGACACGGAGCAGCTACCGTGCGCGTCCCAGTCGCACTCTTGGCAAAGTACCAAATTATCCGTCACACAATGGACCGACACCGGTTCGTTACTGCAGTTATCACAGATCTGCGAGCGGAGATGTTTCTTGGAGAGTAGGTTCGCCGAGTGCACGTGTTGGTCACAGAACAAACAGAGCTTTGCCGAGTCAGCTCGGCAGAAAAGAACCGCTATCTGCTCACAGCAGAAATCACACGGTACCCTTTCTTTCTTACTATCAGATTTGGGACTCACCATCTCGATTCTGTTCTTATCAAGATTTCAAAACTAATTCAAGGCAAATATTGAAGAAAGTTTCCACCCTTCCTTTTATGCTCAAAACCCTAACCAGAAGGGATTACAAAGTGCAAACATTTTTCACCTTCTGGTGATCAATATCACCCTGCCTTCGGCGGAACTGAAGCACATGAGCAGAGACGGTGGGGTTAGTTTGATCGCTAGTGAAAGCAGTGATGAGATGAGATCAATTTGTAAGAAAGTGGAGTCCACTCGGCAAAATATCTATTCGCTTTTAGCTGAGCTGGCATCTTAGTTCGGAGCATCTCGTTGCCCAATCCCTGCTAATATTCCTCTGAATTCTAGTTTAATATCATAGACCGCAATCGGGAAATGGTAATATTCACTGGCGCTTGATTGCAGCACCATGCACGCGCAGAGAGACTTCCCTGATGATGAAATCTCAGTCGTTGGATGAGTTGACTGGGCCGTTGGGGTGGTTAGAGAAATCGGGATCGCTATTATTAAGGGGTAGGATTGGGGAATTGATGATGCGTGGCATTGTAGGAATGAGTAAATGAATTCGAAAGGGATAAAGAGGAAGAAGGGATCAGAGGGAAATGATTGGTTAATGCGGGGGTGGGGGGGACAGGACAAGAGTAGCTTTTTGCCATGTTTAGTAAGAGCAAAATATCTATGCTGAGATTGAATTAGATTTTAATAATACAAACCATGCCTTAATTGGAAAACCCAGTCCTGACAAGATTTATATAAACCAATAAAACATTCTGACAATGTTGCCACCATATTCATGAAAATAATTTAATTAATAATAATAATAATAAATATTTATTATTAATAAAAAAAATAATTTTTTTATTTATTATTAATAAATAAATTTATTTTAAATTAATTATATTTTTATTTAAAATATAAATTTTAATTTTACGTGGTAAAATTTTAGGTTAAAACAGTTAAAAAGGGTACACGAGATTGATATTCATACATCGTGCTCCAAGGGTAGTAATGGAATAATAAGAATGAATGAAGTGGTCCAAGTGGGAAAATTATGATCCGAAAAGGAAGAAAAATTGTAGAAAATAATGATCACGTGTAAAGCATTGAGATGAGAGACAAGCGAATGCGAACAACTCGAAGAGAGGAGGGTGAGATTTGCAACTTGCATTGCTTGCGGCTCCCAAGGTCAAGATTTAAAGACTCTAAACGTCGCCGTCGTCATGCATGACGTCGTTCTCAGAATCTCTCACCGCCCTAGGAATTTTATTCATGAGCATATGTTGGGTTGGCTCCTTTGCAGAAACCCAAAAGGTTGATTTGGGTACCGTTGTTGTTCACGGTTCGATTTTGTTGACTTCGCTCTGCTTTACTGGAAAAAAAGAAATTGCCATGGGACGGGCGTCAGGCTTATCATGTCCACCCAGGCCTCCTTTCAAGAATAAAATGATGATGAAACGTAAGGTTGAAAATGCACATACACTTTTTACAAATTAGAATAAGAAATGGACTTATATGGAGACCCCAGGTCTCCGTATTCTTGAAACCAACATTGAATTTCCCCTTGAATCATTGGCCTCATCGCTATAGATTTGGGTTCTGGGTCTAGGATTAAATGTATGGTTCTATACAACGGTGTTATTAGGATTATTCTGCTTAAGATTTTTTGTTTTTTAAACTATACATGTCTTAATCACTGTTGCTGTAAGTGTTTCTTAATTAAGGGCAAATCATAAACAAGAGAGATGCATTTGTAAGAATTTAGGAAGATGAAGGAATGGACTTTGATTCAGGACGTTTTTGAGCTCTACATGTGCAGTGCATGTAGCCAAAATTTGGCCGAGAATTGTCTTCCTGGCGTAGGCAAAGTTGAGGGAGACACAATCAAGTATTCCAATGCGTGATTGTATGCAGATAGCAGCACGGTTTAAATAAGTCACACAGTGAGTTCATAAATTGGGACTGAAAAAGGTTAACAGGAGGTCGAGATTTGCATGACACGTAAACAACTTCCTGCCTTGATCTATTATTGTTGTTCAACGGGACTTGTTGAATGTTCACAAATAGACATATGCGGTGATTAGTCTGTTTTGGTCTTTCTTTGTTGAAGAATTAAGCTTGGTATGATACTTTGACCTTTACTGCCCGCAGCCCAAAGCGGCCGAGCCAATCAAGTAGTTACCAAGATTTGCTAGTGATTGAAGACTTTGACTTCCGGTTTTTGTGTGGATGGACGTGTGTCTCTGGTATTTGCGTGGTGACACTGAAAATGGAATAATAATCAAAAGAGCAATCGATCATGTCTTGATCTGTTCACATCACGTGTTTAATACCCAACTTGATTGTTGTTTTTCTTCTACAGAAGGTCAAAACCCTTTTATAAGAGAAAAGAAACAAGCATGATTGGATCCCGCAAATTGATGAAGCCGTCACAAGGAGTCATAATAACTCGTGAATCTAATATTGAGCAATCGTTGGCTATAAGTAGAGCCTTGAAACACGCCATTTCAGCATCACATTGGTTTGGTGAAATTATTTCTCGATTAGGTTTCAGGAGGAAGAGAGATCCTTCATGAAGATAAAGAGTCCTAGTTTTGTAGCCAAGGATGACTTGCCTGTTGCCCAGAAGCTAAGGGTCTTCTCAAACTACCCGATCTTGGCATAATATTCCAATGAAAAATTACTATCATAGAGTTTTGGCAAACTAGGAGAGAACAGCAAATCCAAATTGACGAGGTTTAGGAACTTGAAGTGGTTTGCAGGCAGTCTCCTTGTCTAACCAGACGGGCTTTTATCTCTCATGCAGGATCTACTCTTCTTCAATGGCGCCTTGCACGAGTCGATAAACTTCTGCGAAGACGCATACTAGAGGTACATTTACTTCCTTAGTATATTTATCCTTCTATGTTTTGATCAGAAAATTAAAGAAGTATCCAAATCCTGATTGTACCTACTCATCGGAGGTGGCCAGGCTTATGTGCACGTTGCCCAGAAGAACGTAATTTTAAGGTAGGTCGGCCGACTTGCTAGAGATTTATGCAGAAGAACGAAAGTTCTCATTATCAAATCCATAACGTCAAGCATTTTCAAGTCATATTGTCATTGCACCAAATGGCTGATAATTTTCATTGCATTCAAGCGAGTCTCCGGACAGGCTACCACGGCAAGTGCAAACAGGCTAAACTTTGGGCATTTTTTTAACCTTTCTGAACACGGTTGGGAACGTGATCACGAAGCACAGTATAACATGAATAATTTTAGCACCAAAACATTGGTAATTGTGACTGATGCCATGCATAAGTAGCATCCTTATGGTGGTTGGTTTTGGTTCTAATGTGAGCATGGAAATAATAGGAAAGCAATGGCAGTTTATAGATGCCTCTTGTCAGTAGCAGGTATACAGGTGAACCAAGAACTTAGAAACCTTTGTGTATTGGTACCGAAATAAGATCATCCTGTGTGCCAAATTCCGCCTAACATAATAATGAAAATTTTCTATTACATAAACAAGCTAACGCACGTAGATTGTTTGATTCATTTGGAAATGGATAATATGACTCTTTCAGAGGTGTAGGCGAAGGTCTAGCCCATTCAACCCTGTGATGCAAATTCTGGCAACCCCAGTTGGATATTACCAAGTAATGTGCATCTCTCATGTCTATTATCTGAGTTACACCAAACTGTATGATTATCTGGGCAAAGCACTTTGCAAAAGGATTCTAAATAACTCAGGATATACAAATTATGTGATGCATAAATATATGGGAAAGCAAAATGTAATTTATACACTATTTCCAAAGTATATGCATCAACAACCTTGTTTACAGCTCCATGTATGAACAAGATTTAGCTGAAAGAGTATCTGATAAGACAGTAAGCACAAGCCATCTAGAGCTAAAAGCATAGGCTTGATTCATTTTATAGAACTATCACAAGATTATGCAGGCAGGGCAAAGCTTAGCTGCTTCCAGTGTGGAGGATCCATGACTGCACAAGGATCTGATTTCTCAAAATTGGCAACCTGAAAAAAGGACAGTGTAAATCAAATTGTTTCAAATGAAAGCACGTGACGAATAACTTGAACAAAAAAATTATATAGAAAGACTGATGAAAAGATTCACTTACTTTTTCTTTGCAGGCAGGGCAGTAGTGATATTTATGCCAGAGGCAATCCATTGAAGGGCAAAGAAAGCAGATCCCAAGCATCATCGGCATCATACAACCAACAACAGCTGCCCCACTAGGTTTTGATCTAAATTCGGCATACATTTCAGCCCAGAAAATACACACACACTCAGTGCCTACGCATTTGAAAAAAGTGTAAAACGAAAAAGAAAGAAGCATATCCTGCTCAACTCTCCGTGTTTAATAAAAGTATAAAACAGAACTATAAGTAGAATATGTAACTGATTATATGGAGCTGCATTTTAGCTATTCCTAATCAACAGAAGAGAATAAAATGAGTTTTAGCTCCCTGTTCTCAATCTATTGATTAAAGCATCACTAATCCAACTACAGATTCAGTATTCATGGAGCTATAAGCATGTGAACTGATGATTAAAGAAGTCAAAATCGCGTGTCAAATCCACAATGCGAGTTCGCAGGATACAGAACGTAATGATAATCCTCCTTTTCGAAATCAAGTATGTCTAATATATGAGCACAGTTCTAATGATAAAAGAACACAGTTTGGAATCCATCTATTTCTGGTCCTAAACTAATCAGGTTTTACAACTGGTTATGATATATCAACATATTACTTCTTATCAACTCTGCATTTCAACTTTTCCATAATTCAAGGTATGGGATCCCAAACATAACCTCGTTTTCACCGTTTAAGGATTGCATTGTATGCAGCAGCTGAATTCAGCACACGAAGAAATACGCGATAATTTTAAAGATAAATTGCAATTTACTTCTGCTGCCATCCATATTCATTTCAATTAGTCGTGACAAATTTTTGGAGACAGATCAATCATCACGCATGAGAAGAAGAAACCCTGGAAAACAATACCTGACTTCGGTAACTCCGGAATTACCACAGTAAACGCAGTTGAAAGGGGCCGGAGTGTCCCGATAAATCGTCTGTTGAATCGGAGCTCCCATGGGATCTCCGAATATCGCGTATGGCGGAAGCGCTCCACTTTGGTACGGATTTGCACCGACGTAGACCGGTATCCCGACAACCGGTTCGTCGTTTTTCGTCATTTCTCAAACTGTTTGTCAGACGACAAGCGTAAGCGAGCGATCAGGAAAGGGAGATGGAACCAATGAATTGGGCTCGTAAATTTGTTTTTAATTTCGTTTTGATTTTAATAAAAAGCACGCCGTTCGTTGTGAACGAGACTTCTAGAATGTATTTACCGAAATACCCTTGAAGGCAGCTACGGAGTAATAACATCTGTATCCCTGTTTTCTTAAAGTTTACACACTGGGACATAGTTTAACTCTTATATCAAATAGGTCCCAATCTATGATGAAATGACCCATTGGTAACCTGGATAATTTGTTGGAAGCTTCTAATTTAATAAATTGTAAATGAAAAAAATAAAAAAGAGACCTTCTAGAAGCGTAAAAATATACCTTGACTTGGCTTCCAGCTGTCTCGACAGTCCAATCGGTCATGCATGCTGCAGAGGCCGCAGCGTATCGTCGACAGGCAAAATTACCAGAGTGCTAGAAGAAAAGAAAATACCACAATCAGCGTTGGACCCATTGGGCCAAAGAAAGTCGATTAGCCAGAGCCCAGAGACCCTCTACGAAGTCTCACTAATTTGACGCTTGGCATTAGCAGGCCACGTTGAAAGGAACTTGGAAGGCCTGACATTGCCATTGGGGTTTTGTGGGTTAGTCTCTTGAAGCACGTAATCACCGCAAATTGTTTTTGCTTATGCCTAAATCGGAAAACATCCTCCATATTTGAGGCTTGCACATAAAGCATGAGTAGGCATGACAAAACTTCCCAAATCGTACACAATTTCGGAAGAACTCTTCATATCCAGCTCAGTTGTACGCATTTTTAAATAAACAATGAAAATGTAACACTCAAGTCGAGTTAGCTTAAGAGTACAACAACGAGATTAATTTATAATAATAGCACGCCAAAAAACCGGGTAGGAAGCTTTCTATGCCATACCTTAAATTAATAAATAATGGTGTGTTGAGTGAACAATGGCGTTAATAAACAAGAAGGTAGCACGCCCCAACTGCACCAGCTCATGTTCTAATGTTCACCTCGTGCTGGAAAAAAATGAAACCCATTTCGCAATGCAGAGGGGATGAATTGGGAAATCCGGCAAAACGTGCCCTTCAGTCAGATTAAGTGAAAATTTGAAAGTTGCTATGGTGAGTGTGAGTGAGACATTTTCTCGAATAATTTACGGGGCACAATAAAAAGTGATAAATACCAAGGGGCAAAGCCCGGGATAGTCAGATCATAGGGGAATATTATTGCAGACGGTGATGGTATTCTGTCAGGACTGGGAAGAGTTCAGAATAAGATTCCACAGAACAGGAAAAATCTTATTGAAATCGGGTCAATTCCAAAAAAATTAAGGCCCCCCACCCCACACCATTGTCTCGTGAAGTTACATTGCATTGCATTATATACAGATTGCTTCTGTCTATTTTTCAAAGGAGGCAGCGGGCGGCTCCCCCAATACATTCGGCTGGTCTGTCGAATCCTACTTCCTCGCTCGTCTGTTTCTCCCTGTCCAGTTTTCTACCATTCCTCGTTCCCACTTCAACTTCTACCACACAAATTTACCAATTGTCATTGAAGCTCAGGCTTTGACAAATTACCCACAATTTGCTTTTCTTCTGCATTATCATACTTTCTCGACTCATAATCTGGTTTGGTATCTTACAATCATATATTATGCAACAAGTGTGCAAGACTGACCGAATGCATTAATATTCATTTGTTTGTATTCCCTGAGTGATTTTGACCTGCTAACAATTTTTTATTTTGTTTGACTTTGCTGGGTTTGTTAGCAAACAGATTATATGTGCTATTGCCATGGTTATTAAATACGACACACGACTTCTAACTTTGTTGCCTTGATATCTTTCTCTGCAATAATCAGACATAGACACGTTTTGAGCCATCAAGTCTGGCCTCTCTAATCATATTCATGAATGCAGCTAATCTCTGTGTCATTTTGTGAGTTAGGAACTAGGAGGTTGAACAACTGCGCATGCATAAATCTCCCGAGTTCCCGCTAGCTAATAGGAATTTAATTATCCTTAATTAGTCCTCAATTCTATCATCAATGAAACAACACTTAGTCAAGAAACCATGTCAATAATTAATGTAATGAAATTAATAAATTAAAAAAATTTATTATACTAACTATTTTAATATAATAACATCATTTCATCTATGACTTGGAGTTTAAAATGTATGGGGTGCAACAAAGTGTGATAAGAGCGAAGAAGCGCGTGTGATAGTAGCAACCGGGTAGAGCATCAAGGGTCCCGCCAATTGAGAATTCCACAAAACTTATTCGAAAAACAGAAACTGTTGAAGAAAGTTCCGGCATTCTTTTTGGTAACTGCAACCTTTTTACCTGTTCCCTTCTTTTTACACAAGTCTCTCTTTTAACCTCACGCGCCTCCATTGCTGATGTGGGCTTCAAGCCTGTAGGCTGGTGTGACACAAAATGCAATGGATTCCTGGTGTTAACAGTTCTGGGCTCAATTGGGCTTCTTTTCTAGATTTTCCACGCGCAGTTACAGAGCGTGAGGCTTCTTTTTCAACTCGGTCATCCCTCCCTCCAAAGACTCAAAAACCACCGCTCCTCCATTTTTCTTCACATTATTCTCTTCAAAATCTCTCTATCTCTCTTTCTTTTAAGCTAGTTTTTTGCATAATTTCTCTGGGATGCTTTGGAGTAGGAAGACATGACACCACCAAACATGGCGGCAATCACTGATTCTTTAGAGAGGTCTCTTCAAAATTGTTCGCTGAATAACCATCAAAGAAGCGGAGTTAGTGGAGGCGCAAGCGAAGAGAGAATAGAACGCTCGGATGATAATAATCTTCAAAGCGGTGACACTGCTTTAGAGCTTAATTCACATGTCACCCTTCCTTGCCATTGGGAACAATGTCTCGATTTAAAGGTAAGAGGCTTTCTTTTTCTCTTTGAGTTCCTGTTATTCTTTCGTCTATTTGCTTTGCTTTGAAATGGAACCAGAAAGAAAGCACAGTCGTCTGTTTAGATTGTACTCCCTTTCTTCCAGCAGATGTATTAAATGAGAAACCATGGCGGATCTTGTGCTTTTCCTTTGTTACTTTCTGAGCGTGGAATGGTCATCATACTTCAATGGAATTCATCCATTGTCCTGCATTTATTAAACTCCTGGTGGTCTCTCTTTCTCCAACATATACCAAGATTAGATTAAGATTAGGGTAAATACCAAAACCCTAAAAAGGAATAAAAAGCTTTTTTCTCCTCTTTCTTTCTGGATTT
The DNA here is from genome assembly GCA_019650275.1 of Xylocarpus granatum. Lineage (NCBI taxonomy): Eukaryota > Viridiplantae > Streptophyta > Magnoliopsida > Sapindales > Meliaceae > Xylocarpus > Xylocarpus granatum. The sequence goes on from BNST01001022.1 coordinate 226,071, forward strand.
GCAAAGAAATTTCTGTGATGGACCGTCAAATAAATTTCTTTGATCGCTGCATTTTTTTTTATAACTAGTTAAAGCGGTATGTAACAGATGCTCATTTTGGTTAAACAATGAAGGAAACAACTTTCTGGGTTTCATTTTACGTTTTATCTCATGGACACTGGAAAAATGTTGTCTTCCTCTCTGGGTTTCTTCTGTTTTGATCATATTCTGGTTTTCTTCAAATTCATATTTCAGGCACAAAGATTTCTGTTTTGTTTACGGCTTTATTTTTTGGTTTGTATTTGCAGACAGGAGAGATTTACTACATAAACTGGAGGAACGGCATGAAAGCAAAGGAAGATCCGAGAACAGCAGCAGAGTCTAGTGGAGATTTCTACTCAGAAGATGATAGCTCGTATGATAGCGAAGAGTCATCATCAGAATCATCTCCTCCATCAACGAGAGAGCATTACCATCGAGGAGAGAAAGAAAAAGACAGTGTTTTGGTGGTAGCTGGTTGCAAGAGTTGTCTTATGTATTTCATGGTCCCCAAGCAAGTCGCAGATTGCCCCAAATGCAATGGTCAACTTCTTCACTTTGATGGATCTGAAAATGGATCTCCTTGAATCACATTCTCCTCTATTTTTCTTTTTGTCAATGGATTTTGCCTTTAGAAAAAACCCATTATGCCTATGAAGAATTTTCAGTGTGGAATGAAGAAACGCGAGACAAATATGGGTTATTAATTTACTGTTATTGTTCCATCTCCTTTCTCTTCTTTAGTTTCTTCTTTCTCTAATTTTTATTCTTGGGTTATTTCGAAAAACTTCAGAGATAGTCCAGAGGAATCAGCAGCAGTGGTCAAACATATACAAGATGATATAGCATTCTTAATGATTATTCTCCCTTAATTCCCACTTGTTTTTATTGAGTGTATTATAAGAACATTAGTTCTTTCTTGCATGATCAATTGATCAACTGTTCTTTTCTTTCTTGTATGATCTGTTGACCAACTGTTCTTTCATCCTTTAATACATTCCCTCCTGTTTCTTGACACATTTCAACTTCCATTCTTAATGCTATTTCACCGTGTTGTCAGTCCTATAATTAATTTCCATTTTTGTTTTTTCCCCATTTTGCTGTAAAACTATTATCATTCTCCAGGAGATTGAAGTGTAAACTTGGACACAAACACTTGATAGCTGTGGTTTAAAAAGGTTAAAGAGAGAGCAAAGTCAGAAAGGTACAAGCCATATTCGTTCATTTTAAAGAGAATCCATTATCCTCCAGGATTGAAGCAATCAATTAAAAGTTTAAATGATTTTAAAGGCAACACAACGTGTTTAAATGCCAAGCTTGGGATAGCGATGTGTTGCGACTGGAACCATTGTCCTCTGAAATTATTGGTGTTCTTTTTCTTATTTCACGAAGGTATTCACATTTCGGCCGGCAGCTTCTTTCTGCAATGGACTCCACACAACATCATATGTATTCAATTTGTGGGCAAGCAAAAGCAAAAGCAACCATGGAGTCCGTTGAAATTAACAGTTCAAGCTGGGTCCAATCAAACGATGTGCACATGTGCATGCGTGTAAGATTATTATACATGAACCATAGTATTTGTATCCATTCTTCCCACCGTACAAGTAGGGTTTGATTTATGTATGTATATTATTAGTGAACAGCTAATTCAAAGAAGAAGCTGTCCAATGGCATCTCAACAAGCAACTAGTTTTCGTATCCTACTCACTGTCTTGCTGTGATTTGGTCAACTGCTTATGTTCATTCGACTGTTATCAGGTTTAGATTTAGATTTAGATTTAGTCGACGTGACTCATCATTAGAGGGTTGAATTAAGTGTTCATTGATGTTTTGTTCTTTATAATTAATGAATCAACAAACGCAGGCAAGAATACTTGATATACTTACCTTATATTCAATACCCAGAATAGGAAATAAAAATATGCCTAACAAATTAGAAAGCGGATTGGATTCATGCACGGTTGAAATTTTGCATGTTGGTAATACTGTCAAAATTTTGGACTTTTACCCGATTGACAAAATGAAAGGCAGATGGCATCGGCATGGATCAATCAAGACAATGATATATGAATGTGAGGGAATAAATTCTCTTATCTAAATTTGACACATCTTATTGTAGAAACTTCAGATGTCTATGCTTTATGGATTCTTATGTAGAGAGGCTACAGACTGTCAGCTTTCTTGCTATGATGATCGAATCCAACGTGTAATTGACTAATGACTGCTCATTTCAAGTTTACAACGATTAAGTTTTACTTAAGGTAAAATGTCACGTCATGAACTCAAGTGACCAGAAGAACCTTACTCTTTCCATGTCACGGATCATGATTTATATATGTTTATATCTAAGCAGGTGAAATCTTTATTTTAGAAGTCTACCCTTGATGCAAATTGAGACGGGAGAGCGGCCTAGAATTATTGAATCCTGTGAAGAAAAACCAGAGTTCTATAATAGAATGTTATGGGAGAAGGAACAGGAATATTGTGAGCAGCTTTTGGCAGTGGTGTGGCTCCGGGGAAGGACAAGTGCTGTGGTCTGTATAGATACGTGGTGACCATATGATCCCCACTATTTAATAATTCTAAACTTAAAGGAAAGTTCTTACCTTCAGCGAATAATTAATGGGTGTTCACAAGGTGAAAAGCTAATAATGAAATTTGCAGGAAGAGCATTGACAAGATGAAGCTCGAAATACAATACTTAAAAAGGATTATTTGTTCTCGGAAACTGCTGCTGCATGCAAAAGGAGGAGGGGGGTTTTGGACATAGCGCAGCTAGCAAAGCACAACAGGAGCAGTGGCAGGCAGCAAGGCCCTCCGTCCTAAAAGATTCGAAAAATTTAGACAGAGAGCGATAGACAAAGCTAGATGCTTTTAATATAGTACAAAAGAAGAAGATGGTCCATGAGCGGGGTAACTCATAGCTGGACTGTGGATTGTAAAGGAAACAAAGGAAAACGTTTTCTCTTTATTTACTTTCTTAATTATTGACAGAAGGGAATCTGAACATGCAGCAACAGTGCACCATAGAAAGAGATAGATGGAGAGAGCCAGCCAGCCAAGCATCGATAAGTTATATCAAAATAAAAGTTTAAATGTCTCTCGTTCTTTGTGTTCACTTTTCTTTTCTTTTCTTTTCTTCTATCAGTTGGTCAAAGACAAAGAAAACTGATACTTGGGGACTGGGGAAGATAAGGACCCGCACCTCTTGTTCATTTTTTATCCCTTGTGACTCAACCTGTTCTGCAATAGGGAATCTGTGTATCTTTGTCTGTTTCAATATCCTTGTTCTTGTGTCTTTCTTCCACTTTGCATCTTTCTACAGTTTACTTACACATCAACTATTCTGTACTTTTCCTCGTTCCTTCTAAACTATATATTTTACCTTTTGGTTGCTAGCTAGTGTTCGCGAACTCTTTCTTCTAATAAAATGCTTCATCCAGTCCATAATGATTCTTAGTTTCCCAGTTAAGTAAATTATATGTTAAATTATTGTATGATTATGTCCTGGTTGGAATTTCGGAACTTCCCTTCATGGGAAGTGTAAGCGTAGGACAAAAATGCATAAGCCCGCGCTGTGAGTGAGTTCCCAAGCAAGACCAGTTTCAGCGCTTCCGGTACTTGGCAAAGAATCAAAAGACTGGGATTCTTTATGTTCTTCACAATAGAGCATCATTCATTTAACGTAAGAAACATGGCTGAAACGACATGATGATGACTTCCATCTCCTTGTGAGCTGTTGAAAGGAGTATTATCAAGTTCGTATTTATCTAAACTAGGCGTTTCAAAATCCTCGTGCACGCTTCTTCACCGTTCGGTTCTTGCGTTAATTTCAACCCAAGAACAAACTACGTTGATTCGGCAAGAAATCGAATACGATGTCCAGGTTTGGTTTGGATTCATTGGCTGGGTTTGTTGCCACCTCTTAATGGGCCAACATTCCGCTTTCACAGCTTAATGGGCCACTTCCGGATTTGGTACACAGCCATTTTAGCCCGCTACAACCACTAATCACTGACAGTCATTCCAAAGGGCGACGTTCAGGTTTTTCCCTACATGCAAAATCCATGGATAATGCACCCACTATGGAGGGTTCTTTCATCGTCATCGTCATCGTCATCTGGTTAACAAACTGAATGTAATCTGTTCCAAGTGCAAGTTATCTATATTTTGATTAAATTTATTGATTTACGTATGTGATTCAATGTTCTTCAGTCTTGACAATATGTGCTTTTTTCTTGTAGTAGCTTCAAGTCTCTTGCCCTGATGGAGCAATGAAGGATAAGGGACGATCGCTGCAGAAAGCTACCCTGGCTGTTGATAACCAGTAGTTGTGGAAAGACAACATGCAAAAGTCTTCTTTAGCTTCTCATTTGGATCAGTCGCCAAAATCTGCTTGAAAAGAGGCTCCAACCCGCCCTCTGATATTGCTTTGGCTGTCAAATTTACCTTTCCCCATGCAGCTTCCGACACTGATAGACCAGTTTTAACCGCAAAGATGCATGTGAATTACATGAGAGCATAATCAAATACATTCTCATCATCTCTAATATAAGTTTTGCTGTAGTTTTTGAACATCAGATTCAGAACCCTGTTTGACTGCAATTCATCCCGACTATGTTGACATAAACGACAAATTTTTGCGATTATTTGGGAATAATTTTTAAGTTCTTGGAAACTTACAGTTGTGCCAGATGTTTCGGCTTATGGTCTTAGCTTTCCTGCTCCACGTATTGAACACATGAATCACAGGCTCCAAAGGATTGTTGCTTGGTTTGTCGATAGGGGAGAACTCGACGTAGGGCTGTTGGTAGATTCGCTGGTGGTCTCCGGCTTTCCATGAAGCCGCCTTTTGATTGTATGGATGAGCAGTAGGGTCTGCCGGCGCTCCCATGACATGAGTGCCCCCTTTTTTTGGTTTCTTCCTCTGAAGGTGGAGCTGAAGATGCTGCCGGAGCTTCTGTCACAGTGCTAGACAACTTCTCTTCATTTGTGCTTGTCATGGTGTTTGGTTGATTAACTAGAAACGGAAGGTAGCTGCAACGAGAAAACACTGGCAATTCTTTCTCGAGATGTCTCTACTCTGATAGGCGGTTAGATCAAATCTCAATGACTTCACCATTTATTGATACGACTGAAGAGTATGTTTTATACAGAGTTTTTCTTTCCTCTGCCACGAAGCAGGCGTGTAGAAAGCAACATTCTAGATTTTGGAAGAATACTTAGCGGCACAGTTGATCCAGAAGGATTGTTAGGTGTCAATTTCTAGCGTTTTGTTGAGTAGTTGTTTCAAAGGAAAAATGCCCGAAGCTTCTAGTTTTTTGGCTGATTCCCATGAATATTTCACTACTGTATGATCTAAGCCGCTAGACCTATCGTATCTTCTCTAAATTATCCTCTGAAAAAAAATCAAAGGACTTGGGTAACAATCATCGGTACTGTTCAAGTCTTTTAGCCCCGGGATTTTGCTTGCGTTTTGCCCGTCGGCTTAATATAAATTGTTTGGTCCTCTAGTTAATGTTAAGAAATTGGAATTGTAGATAGTTCAGCTTCCATGGGTTTGAGCATCTCTCAACCTAACGCGGTTGTGAGTCCTTGAGGTCCAGCAAAGAATTAACTGAGTGAATTTAATAGATTTGTCATTCAGTTTGTCTTCTATTGGACATTGGGAATGAATAAATGGACACGTTTCCCTCGTTCATATGCTGTTGAAGGGTAGGTGATGGACAATCGAGCTAGAGAGTTCGTTGAAGCTATCTGCGTATTCGCCGACACACGTGATTCGTAGAATTAAATTACTGGTTTTTCTTGTTCTTGTGCTCGCTCTATTCATTGAGAAAGAAGTTCTCGTCTGTTTCGGCCTTCAACTTCAAGAATAAGAAGTGGGAACCCTGCCACTAGATTTCAATAAACCCAACCATTTTAGTTTATATGGTGGCTTTACGCTCATAGTTTGAAACTCTCAGTAATGAGTTACCAACGCGTTCCTCAGGATCCTCCTTATCCCCCACCAGGCAAGTGCTCAAAGATTATTTTAGCGCTCAACTCTGTCCAATCTTGTTTACCTTAAGCATGTTCAGATTTTGTTGTAGACTAATTCATTTTAGGTTTTTGTGTTTAGTTTTTGGTTTATGTGATTAAGCAATTTCTGTGGTGACGCAATTCAGGGCAACCGCCACCACCATCCCCTCCACCGCCGGACTTCCCACCGCCGCCTCCGCCTCCAGTATCTGGGTATCCTCCACCTCGACCGCCACCATCTGGTTATCAAGGATACTTCTATGAAGGGTATCCTCCCCCACCACCGCCACCTCCTCCTCCACAACCTCCGCAGGATGACCGCCAAGAGGACACGGGCTGCTGTTCATTCCTAAAAGGATGGTATGTTATCTCTGTTTCTGTTATCTTCTACAGCTGCAAACTTTTCCAAATTTCTTAGTTTTTGGAGTTGCACTTAATATTCATGGCTGTTATTCTATTGTGCGTAATGTGTTTGATGGAAATTATCTTTCTCTTCCGCTATCGCAATTACTGATTGGTTGTTCTTCCCAGTAGAGAATTTTCGTTTTTCCTCTTTGGGTTTGCCTGTCTTATAGATAATGTTTTCGTGTTTTGTGAAGTGATCATGGTATACCTACATTGTTTCTCCGTGCATTTCATTTCCTTCTAGTTGAAATCAGCGACAGCAAATCATTTGCAACAATGTAATCCACAAATGGAAATCAAACCAAAGAACACACAATATATGATACTCTTGTAGGCCTTGGCTATATTAAGGTTTACTTATTGTCACCTTGTTTGTAACTTCCAACCATTAAACAGACCAAGTCCGGGGCCTGAAATTTGTGGGGTGTGTTTGGTAATGGAGGTCGCATGATAAGCAGAGAATTCCTTCTAAATTTGAGCCCAAATCTTTATAATGCTTGTGGGTATTGGTTCAGATTATTGCTTAACTAGTTTCTTCTGCTTCTTGTTTCTTAAATTTGCAGTTTGGCTGCACTCTGCTGCTGCTGGGTGTTCGAGGCGTTATGCTCCTAGGACTTCTCATGATTCTGCTTACCGATCACATTTATTGTTTGTGTTTGGTACTTTTACTTTTTTACTTGCATATGTCAGACAATTATGTACAATTTCCACGACCTGCTACTGTGGAAAATAATTTACTCGTACATTTCTAGGTTTGCAAGACTAATAAAATCAAACTTTGTGTTAACTACAAACCTCTAAGCTTGGTTACTATGATACCAGCATCAAATATATCAATGCTTCTCTGTTTCCTTTTATTTCCTTTCTTCAACTCTTCTTTAGTTTCAGAAATAACCTTATTGCAGCTTTTCTTAGTCTCTATCTGGAACTTGAAAGTCATTTGGGTATACATTCAAACAAGAAAGCAAGGTTAAAATGCCTTTTTGTATCTTTTTCACTAGCTTCTTTAATTATTTCGAAAGATTAAGATAATTAGGGCTTTGAAAGGATATGATAAAAACAATTTGAAGATGATGATAACTGTGCAATTGGTTATTAACTTCTCTGGGAATCAAAAGTGCAACTATAACACGATCATCGTTGGCCATGATCTCCGTTAATTAGCTCTTTCAGTGCCATGTTTTTCATCATGCAGTTTTTAACTTGACAAATTTTTATCTACCCTTTTGCAGCATCAGCTAACGGTATTTTCTTTCAGCAGAACCGATCAGTCTTGTGTTTGCTTCATTTGTGAGCGATTCTGAGAATACGAACTTCCGATAATGATTTCAATCCACCCTTTCCGGAGAAAATATTGTCAGAAAATGAACGAGAACACGTGACATTAAACTAAGATTTGGATTTCCGATCGTGTTCTCGCTTGAAAAAAAGCAAATTTTTAATCATAGTCAACAACGAAACAACAATAAGAGTAGTCATGAGTAAGTCAATGTTGAAACTCGGAAGCTCAATTAGAATTGATAAATGATAAACCAGTTTGTTTTCTAAGAACTAAACGGGCTTCCAGAGAAAGAGAAATCCATTATAAAAATTTCCCAGACCCTGAAACTTGGAGTGCAACTAAATCCCTTGCGTTCATCTGGAGAGTAGAAAAATTAATAAATAATAAAGAAATCATACAAGGGAAAAAAGGAAAGTTGTAGACATTGAAACACATAGCGCAACAAGAAGCCCCATCGGCGGACGCCATTGCTGATCCGTCCATGAGCCTGATGACTGATAATTTTAACAAAACTGCCGCGGCTCCGACTCACCCCATGGATTTAACAGAAAACAGAGCACCAACTTTCCTCTCGTCAGGCAACCCTGTCTTGATTTCTTTTTCCTTGTTGTCCCCCACACGCCAAGCAAAATTTTGATCAAGCGCCTGTAAGCGGCCTGGATCAAAACCCGTTGACGACGCTCAAACTGATTTGCAATCTAAGAGGCGTCCGTGCCACTGGAAAGTCCGACAGGAAAGGATTCTACAGTCCAGCTGTGTGACTCCACTCTCTCCACCCCAAGACCCTAGCGTGCAACGCGGTGTCTTTTTCGAATTTCGGGTATTTTAAGGATCACCTGGAGATTCTCGCCCACTTTCTAGAAGTATCCGAGATGAGAAAATATCAGATGGCGGAGGGAAAGCGAAGAATTAAAGAAATACTAACCAAGAACATCATAGAAGGGGAAAAATTACAGCAGGAGATAGGAAACAGTTATGACATGAAATAGGGCTAGCAATGGCCAAGAAAGCTGTCTAGAGCTACTCTCATGATCCGGATTTCGGCTTTTTGTATGACCGCGTTTCGGATTATTTCGCCGAGTGTTTAAAGAACGACATGAAATTTTACGAAGACGGTAAGTTCGGAGAAATAAGTCTGGCTGCTAAATGGTGCCCTTCACTTGACTCGTCGAAGGATGTACCGAATTGTATGTGCGAGAGCACTGCGAGAAAAGTGTCTCCCAAAGAATCTTATCCAGAATACGAGGGAATCGCGGATGAACATTACGCTTATAGAGTGCGTGATCGATTGAGAAAACAAGTGTTGGCGCCACTGAGTAAAGCTCTTGAATTGCCAGAAGTTTACATGAGTGCAGATAGATGGGATGTGTTACCGTACAATAGAGTAGCCTCTGTGGCGATGAAGATATATAATGGAACGCTTTTGGAACATGACGAAGAACGGTTTGGAAAATGCTTAGAAGATGTGAAAGCCGGAAAAAAAATTGCAGCGGGTCCATTGCTTCTGCACGAGATAATGGCGTCGTTGAATAAACGTGACGGTAGGCAAGTGGCGGAGCTGCAATGGAAAAGAATGGCCGATGATTTGTTAAAGAAGGGAAAACTGAGGAACTGCATGGCGATATGTGACGTGTCTTGGTAGCATGTACGGACTTCCAATGGAAGTCTCTGTGGCTCTGGGTGTTTTGGTTTCTGAGTTAAGTGAGGAGCCACGGAAAGGGAAGCTCATTACGTTCCGTAATTACCCCGAGCTCCAGTGGATTGAAGGAAATGATCTTCGATCGAAGACTGAGTTTGTGAGGGATATAAATTGGAACTTGAATGCTGATTTTCAGAGTGTTCGATCTAACACTACAAGTAGCTGTAAATGGGAATTTGAAGCCTGAACAAATGATAAAGGGGCTGTTTGTGTTTAGTGATATGGAGTTTGATCAAGCATCGTTGAATCCATGGGAAACAGATTATCAGGCGATAGTGAGAAAATTCACAGAGGAAGGGTACGGATCAGCGGTGCCAGAGAAAGTTTTTTGGAATTAAAGAGACTTAAGTGCCACGCCGGTGCCTGCGAAGCAGCGAGGAGTGGCGCTGGTGAGTGGATTTTCAAAGAATTTGCTGACTCTGTTCTTCAATAACGATGGGATACTCGACCCGGAGGAAGAAATGGAAGCTGCCATCGCCGGCAAGGTGTATCAAAATCAAGTTGTGCTTGATTGACAATCAACTGATGATCCAACTTCTTTTCTAATTTGAATTTCCTGGATTTAGGAATTACATTTATTTGCACAATTTCTTTTTTTTAATGAATTTAATTCTCATATTATACAATTTTTTTTTCTCTTTTAATAGTATAATTGGATGATCAGAGTTGTCCAGTCCGCGCCCATAAAAATGAGACTAATGCATATGAAATTTCAACTTCAGTTTCGAACTTAGTTCAACACGAATCGTGGCATCACGGGCATGATCTGAATCTGATCAAAGATCAACAGCTGATTTGAACAGCCAACTGATAATAAAAGTCAATTCAGACATAATGGTGTGTTACATGAGAATGAGTCAAAGCTTTGAAGTTTAGATGCCGTTTGTCCTAGCCCAACCCATATGCTTCAACCATCTTCTTTTATAGAATCAACCTGATAAATTAATAAATTTCTCAGATCTACACGTGAAGAATAGATTAACGTAGGCTCATCCAAATACCTGAAATGGCTCTATTGGGTCCGCCGGAGCTCCGAAACCCTACCCTACGACGATCGAAACTAATGGCGACTACTTCTGATCCGTTCATGAACCAAATGATGGACGGCTTTAACAACGTCACCGTGGCTCCGACGCCTCCCATGACTACAACGGAGAAAAATTCGGCAACTTTTCTTAGTTCCGGCAACCCTTGTCTCGATTTGTTCTTCCACGTGGTCCCCAGTATGCCAGCTGACGTTTTGAGTGCGCGCCTATACAAGGCCTGGTGCCGAAGCCCGTTGACAACGCTCAAGCTGATCTGCAATCTAAGGGGTGTACGAGGCACCGGAAAGTCGGATAAAGAACGGTTCTACACAGCGGCGCACTGGCTACACACTCACCACCCCAAGACTTTAGCGTGCAACGTGGCGTCATTTGCGGAGTTCGGGTACTTCAAGGATCTTCTGGAGATTCTCTATCGGCTGATAGAAGGATGGGAGGTGAGGAAGTATCAAAAGCAGGAGTGGCGGAGAAGAAAAATTGGAGGGGGGAAGAGATGTCAGTCGAAACGTGGCTGCGGTGGCCTAAAAAAACGAAAAGGTTACAAAAAAGCGGCTGCCACAAGAGAGATACGAATGCGAACGTCATCCGAAGGAACAAGCTGGAGAAAGAGGAAGCGCGCTCGTTAAGAAAGGAGAAACATATCTCAATGGCAAAGAAAGCCTTGACCAAATACTCAACTGATCCAGATTTCCGTTTCTTGTATGATCGCGTTTCGGATTATTTCGCACAGTGTTTAATGGAGGACATGAAATTGTACCAGTCAGGAGAGTTTACAAAAGTCAGTCTCGCTGCCTAGTGGTGCCCGTCAATAGATTCGTCCTTCGATCGAGTAACTTTGATATGCGAGAGCATTGCAAGAAAAGTGTTTCCTAAAGAGTCGTACTCAGAATACGAAGGAATCGAAGATGCTCATTACGCTTACAGAGTGCTCGATCGATTGAGAAAAGAAGTATTGGTGCCACTGAGGAAGGCTCTTGAATTGCCAGAGGTCTACATAGGCGCAAATAGATGGAAAGCTATACCGTACAACAGAGTATCCTCCGTCGCCATGAAATTTTACAGAGACAAGTTCTTGAAGCATGACCCAGAACGGTTTACTAAATACGTGAACGATATGAAAACAAGAAAGGCAAAAACTGCGCCAGATGCAGAAAAATACTTAAAGGAGGCGAAAACTCGAAAGGCAAAAACTGCGGCAGATGCATTGCTTCCACACGAGATAATGGCGTGTTTGGATGATGACGATGGTGGGCAAGTGGCAGAGCGTCAATGGAAGAGCATCGTCGATGATAAGCTGAAGAACTGCTTGGCTGTATGTGACGTGTGTAGTAGCATGAAAGGAGCTCCGATGGAAGTTTCGGTGGCTCTGGGCGTTTTGATATCTGAGTTAAGTGAAGAGCCGTGGAAAGGGAAGCTCATTACTTTCAGTGAAAACCCTCAGCTCCACATTATTGATGGAGACGATCTTCGATCAAAGACTGAGTTTGTGAGGAACGTGGAGAAGGACAAGAACGCTGACTTTCAGAAAGTGTTTGATCTGATTTTGCAAGTGGCCGTGAACGGGAATTTGAAACCGGAACAAATGATAGAGGTTGTTTGTGTTTAGTGATATGGAGTTTGATAAAGCTTCAGCCAGTCCTTGGGAAACAGATTATCAGGTGACTGAGAGAAAATTCAGGGAGAGAGGGCTCGGGTCAGCAGTGCCAGAGATCGTTTTCTGGAATTTAAGAGATTCAAAGGCGACGCCATGCAGAAAGGGGCGGCGCTTGTAAGTGGATTTTCAAAGAATTTGCTGAGTTTGTTGGCGGATAACGAGGAGGAACTGTACCCTGAGAAAGTCATGGAAGCTGCCATCTCCGGGAAGGAGTACAAGAAGCTGGTTGTGCTGGATTGAATTACGTCCCAGTATAGGTTAAATGCTAGGAGGAACTACCATCATTCAAAATTGTCTGGATTATACCCACATCAAGTATCATACAAACATACTACAATGTTTTAATGGTTTAATTTAACCATCACCAGGTAATTAAAATCTTCAAATTTTGGTAATTCTACAAAACAATTGGAACTCAACTTATGATGAGCATGATGATACCAAATTAATTAACATGATCATCACCCAAATTAATCAATAAAATAAAAAATTTATAAATTTTTTATATTATTAAATTATTAATTTTTTTATTAATAATATTAATAAGATAACAACATAAGCTTTTCTAACATAAGTATTAAGAACAAGAACGTGAACCCAGTCCATGCCCGAATAATGTTTCCGGACAGAAAAATGTCACGTGGCTAAGGAATTTCATGTGGGTCGAAGAACCAATCGAGCTTTGAAGTTTCCATGTTGTTCGTCTAGTTCCCCGAATGTTTATGTTCTCTTAAATAATGGTATAATTTATCCATATTCTTCAACTAAGTCCCCACATACTCCTAATTAAATGACTACACTGCTTTATATTTTTTAATTTTGGCTACATTTTTGAAAAGGTGATTTCAGAATATAAAAATAAATTCATTAATCATATTAAAGTAAATTTCGAAAAGGTACCGATTCCTATGCAAAGTATATAAAAGTATTTTATTTTTGATTTTATAAACTTTAGGGGTTAGATTGTAAAATAAATTTGCAATGGAATCTATCTACGAAGCATGTCTTCTTCTTGTTGACCACGTGAACCTCACTATGTACAGCATCTAAAGCGCAAGTCTTTTCATCATCTCCTTCCTCGACGTTTGTCCTGTAGAATCTTGAACAGATTGAGCTAAACAAATCCAATTATACCAACCAGTATGGCTTTATTGGGTCCGCTGGAGGTCCGAATCCCAATCTTGCGGCGATCGAACTGACAGAGTTCATCGGCGGTTGTATCTGATCCATTCATGAGCTTAATGGTGGAAAATTTTAACAATACCACGTGGATCCGACCCCTCCCATGGTCTTTACGGAGAACGCATCAGGAACTTTTCTTAACACCGGTAACCCATGTCTCGATTTCTTCTTCCACGTCGTCCCCGATACGCCATCTGGCACTTTGAAGGAACGTCTCACCGCGGCATGGGCACACAACCCGTTGACCATGCTGAAGCTGATCTGTAATCTAAGAGGTGTACGTGGCACGGGAAAGTCCGATAAAGAAGGGTTCTACACGGCAGCGATTTGGCTACACTCCCTCCACCCTAAGACTTTCGCCTGCAACGTGGCGTCGTTTGCGGAGTTCGGGTATTTCAAGGATCTCCCAGAGATTCTCTATCGTCTCCTAGAAGGATCGGAGGTGAGGATGCATCCAAAGAGGGAGTGGCGAAGAAGAAAAAGTGGACGCGGAAGGAGAAATCGGTCTGGCGGTGACTGCGAAATATATCGCAGCGGCGGAAATCGACGAAAAGGGAACCAAAAACCGGCTGTAACAAGAGAGATTCGAATCGCGAACGCGATGCGGAGGAACAAGATAGAGAAAGAGAAAGCGAGCTCCTTGAGAAAAGATAAAAAAATCTCTATAGCAGAGAAAGCAGTGTTGAGATACACACATGATCCAGATTACCGTTTCTTGTATGATTGCGTATCGGATTATTTTGCGGAGTGTTTAAAGAAGGACTACGAGTCCGGTGAGTTTACAAAACTTAGTCTCGCTGCCAAGTGGTGCCCATCAATTGATTCGTCCTTCGATCGAGCAACATTGATTTGCGAGAGTATTGCAAGAAAAGTATTTCCTAAATAAGCGTACACGGAATACGAAGGAATAGAAGATGCTCATTACGCTTACAGGGTTCGTGATCGATTGAGAAAAGACGTATTGGTGCCACTGAGGAAGGTTCTTGAGTTGCCAGAAGTCTACATTGGCGCAAATAGATGGGATGCCATACCTTATAACAGAGTAGCCTCTGTTGCCATGAAATTTTACAAGGAGAAGTTCCTGAAGCATGACCCCAGAACGTTTCGCTAAATACTTGGAAGATGTGAAAACAGGCAAGGCAAAAATTGCGGCAGGTGCATTGCTTCCACACGAGGTAATCGCGTGTTTGAATGATGATGACGGGGGGCAAGTAGCAGAGCTTCAATGGAAAAGAATAGTTGATGATTTGGTGGAAAAGGGTAAATTGACGAGCTGTATGGCTGTATGCGACGTGTCTGGTAGCATGACGGGAATTCCAATAGAAGTCTCGGTGGCTCTGGGTGTTTTGGTTTCTGAATTGAATGAAGAGCCGTGGAAAGGAAAGCTCATAACTTTCAGCGAAAACCCTGAGCTTCAGATGGTGGTAGGAGAGGATCTTCGATCAAAGACTGAGTTCGTGAGGGGAATGGAATGGGGCGGGAACACTGATTTTCAGAGAGTGTTTGATCTAATATTGCAAGTGGCTGTCAATGGAAGGTTGAAGCCAGAACAAATGATAAAGAAACTGTTTGTCTTTAGTGATATGGTGTTCGATCAAGCTTCCTTGAAACCCTGGGAAACAGATTACCAGGTGATCGTGAAAAAATATACAGAGAAAGGGTATGGGTCAGTGGTGCCGCAGATAGTTTTTTGGAATTTAAGAGACTCAAGGGCCACGCCAGTGCCTGGAACACAGAAAGGAGTGGCGCTTGTTAGTGGGTTTTCAAAGAATTTGCTAACTATGTTCTCGGATAATGATGGGGAATTAAACCCCGTGGAAGCCATGGAAGCTGCCATCTCTGGAGAAGAATATCAGAAGCTTGTTGTGCTCGATTGAGTCTAGTCTAGAAATGAAACAAAAGGTTCGCTTACGGGCAGTGAAGTTATAATTTTTGTTTTCCTCTGATCATTCATTCCTGCCGATTTCTACCTCGTTGTGTAGCAATAAGTTCTATCGTTGAAATGAAAACATTTTTCTGCTTTCTCAACTCTGGATCATTTACATTCCATGCTGCCTAGGCCGTGATATCTCCTGTTAAAAAGTCATTGGGCATATTACGAAACAAATAAAAGATTAATAAAAATGTTCAAGCAGACACTGTTACGCAAATGCAAGTCCAATAAAAATGAATAAGGTCACAAGATATCCATTTTGGTGATATTCGACGAACTCTTAATAGAATCATGCTGGATAGAGCAGGGCGTGGGTTACCATCTTCACTTGTTCGTCGTGGGTGCCTGTGATGTGGGCCAGGACAGGACAGTCACAGGAGGGAGGACAGCTCTGCGTAAAACTTCCGCAGCGGGCATTACTGCAGTGCCATAGAACTTGAAAGCCTGAGACTTAAATCCGCGTCAACACTCGATGATTTATGAACAACGGACAGAGTTTATGTGAAAAAACAAAGGGGTATGAGAAATTGAAGGAATATAAAATGAGAATCGAGTTGAGCAATGACACACTACTATAATTTCTGTATTTTGAACATGTTTTTATACAGAGAGTTACAACTAATAGATAAACTATCAAGCTAACAGCTTCAAATTAAGGTAATTTGGAGCCTCGTGCCAAACTTCAGCCTGAAAACTCGGCCTCTTTGATTTGGTCAACAACTAAAACTAGTAACATTAAGATTATATATGATATTGACATGATGTAGAACTTAACAAATCAGAGTTGCTGTGGTGTAGTGGTTATCACGTTAGTCTTACACACTAAAGGTCCCCAGTTCGATCCTGGGCAGCAACAATTTTGTACTTTCGTTTTATATATATATATATATATATTTTTTTTTGTTTTCTGTCAAGACAACACCAAAGGTATTTCCGTCATTAATTACTCGCCGCTTTTTCTGTTTGCCATTATCGTTGTTCGTACCTAACGTTTTCTTCCGTTTCCACCTGTCTTGATTGAGTCCAATTGCGAAACTGCAGCACGAGTTGGACTTGACGATGCCACAACTTCTGCCGTGGCGCCCCACAAAACTAATTAGTTAATTGACCCCTTCTTAGAAATTTGATCATGTGAGAAGATGCGTCCAGTCCAGGAAGGCTTTAATCACGTGATTTTTGAGTTTGGGTTCACGTTTGCTATGAATGAAAGGTACGTCAGCTGCGCAATTTCTGCGATTTTGTATTTACACCTTCAAAAGCCCTAATACAATTACCTTTTTGATAAAGTCATCAGTATTTACAAAATCATAATCCAGTGTATCAAGTTAGTATAATTTAAATTTTATTATATTAAATAATTTAAATAATAAAATTATTTAATTAATAAAATAAATAAATTTATTTGTGAGATAATACTATTATTTGATATAATTTAAGTAATAAAATAATTTAATTTATAATTAATAAATAAAAAATAATATTATTTATTTATCATAATAAAAAATATTTATATTTATATTTTTATTATATTAATTTATTATTATTGCGAGAAGATTAATTATTTTATTTAAATTGTATTTAATTTGCAATTAGTATACAATTCGCGTGTTACAGTGGGCCCTGACTGGGCGAACTCGCCTCTGTCTCTTTGTCATTTCTCGTTCTCATGTGAACCTCGTGCTGCTTCGTCTCCCTCCCCCTTTATCATTTAAGTTGTTCAACCTCTCCGAACTCTGAAAATTCTTTCTGTTCATTTCTGTATAACACCATTCTTCTCTTATCTTCTCCGCATCTCGACACACAATCAAGATTTCCTTGATCAGGAGACATGTCGAGAGCTACCGTTGAGCTCGATTTTTTCGGCATGGAGAGAAAGGAAGACCCTTCCAACAACTCTCAGTTCCAACAATTCCCACATCGTCAAAGAAGCTTTCGAGGTACTCTTGCCGTTTGATCTCCCTTTTTTGTTTGTTCCTGTATCGCTGTGTTTGATTGGTTTTTTATTCTTGTTCTGAATTTTCTTTTTGACAGACATTCAAAGCGCCATTTCCAAGATCAATCCTCAGATAATTAAATCTGTGATTGCTTCCGGTTCCGCTGGTGCGGTTGATTCCAAGAAATCGTCGATTTCTTTGCAGACTACTCCGAAGGAAGAACCAAATCCTTTTCCCGCTTTGCCGCTTTACAGACATATCCCAAGGTACTTGAATCATTTCCTTCATGCGAAATCTTTCTTGCTTCCTTTCACTATATTCAAATATTTTACTGCAAAAATATTTTTACGTATTCATAATATCTGTTTTCAGGCCTGCTTCCGAGAACGTACATGACACAGCTCCTCTGACCATTTTTTACAATGGAATCGTTGCCGTTTTCGATGTTCCTCGTGACAAGGTTTTTTCTTTTTAAAAAAAAACAACTGCGTTCACTTGATTCATTTATTAGTTTCTAATTTTCTTGTCTTAGTGACTGTCGTTGCTTATCTTTTGATGAACAATGGTGCAGGCTGAGCGCATAATGAAACTTGCTGTTGAAGGAAACTCAAAAGCTGTTGATTCAAAGGAAGCAAACGTTGCAAACGATCAGCAACAGCTGCTTGAGACTCTTAACACTGGAGGTGAGTGCCTGAAATGAACAACGTGAAAGGAAACATCAACTGAAAAGCCTGTGCTTATTATTATAAGAAACTGAATGAAAAATACTTCCATTCTGCAGATCTGCCAATTGCTCGGAGAAAATCATTGCAGAGATTTCTGGAGAAACGCAAAGAGAGGTAATCCTCGACTCCCTCTTTACATACCGAATGCTCTAGACTTAAAGTTTCAACGTTTGATTGCTGCTTATTTTCATCTGATTCATTCTAGATAAGAATCACATGTTCAGCATTTTCTCAACATCCAAAAGATTTTTTCAGTCTAGATTCTAACAGTAGGAAAACACTTTTATTTACACAAGGTCTCCCTTTATAAAAACCAGGAATGATATGGAGTCTGATGTCCTGCAACTAAGCGGTAAATGCTTGCTCAAATGTTCAGTTAAAGACGTGGGAAATACGAGCTAATGTCAGCTTCTTAAACTTGTTTGATGGGGCAAGCCAAGCAAAATTTCCTTTCTTTCAATTATGGTCCGAAAATGATCACCGAAGGAGCAAGAAAACTGAAAAATGAACAAGAAAACTGAAAAAGTCTTACCATGTTGACTAAAATAGTTGAAATCTCTCATTGTTTCTCCCTATAATATTCCGAAGTGTGTCATCTGCCGACAGTGTCAACACTTGGGTAGCCCCATTGTTTCGTCATGAAAGCTCGCGTTAATTTGTTTAAACGTCAAAACCAAACCAGTACAGAACATGTTATGCTATTTTCTTAACTCGTGTTTGAATTCCTTCCAAAAGAATAATAAATAACACGCGGTGTTGACCTACTTGCAGATTGACTTTGGTGTCGCCGTATTCCTGCACCTAAACCGCGTTTGGGGACCGGTGGATCACCGTTGGAGATGATGCTGTTCATGGCCAAGAAAGATCAACAGACACAAGAGTGGTTTGTAGAAAACCTGTTACACATGTCCAATATTACAATAGAATGTTCGGTCTAGAAGGGACGGCCTAATATTGTTTTAAATTTAATGCACGTGTGCAATGGTCTTCGGCATTTTGGCCTTGCTTCCTTGCAATTTCCTTTGGTCTTCATGTGGACCAAGGCCATTATTTTCTTCACAAATGTTTTATTTGTTTATTGATATCATTGAAGTCATATGTTTGCTAACCTTTTTTTTCAATTACGCTTCCCTTTTGTTTATTATTTCCATTTTTAAGTACGTTGGGTGTGTTTCCAGTTTTTGGTTTGGTTTTTTTTGGTTGAGTTTGGTTTCAACTATTTTGTTGTTATTGGTTTGGTTTTTTATGGGTTAAGTTTGGTTTCAACTATTATGTTCATTGATTTTTATAATGGAGTAGGTACGGTCAATTATTTTCCTTCTTAATTGAGAACGTGCGTCTTAGGCGATTTAAAATATCATGGAGGTAGATGCACCAGAGCCGGCAGTGTTGAACGCGTTTTCCGAAGGCAGAGTTGTGAGGACACGTGGTAAATTTAGGCTTGTGGGTTGTCTGAGGTTAGGTCTGTGTTTGGTCGAGGAAGAGTTTGATTATGAGTTACTCAAAACGTGATTAAAGTTTCTTTCAAAAATGATAATGTTACTCTCACAGTAAATCTCTTGTTAATTTGTAAAGGCGAGAGGAGACGGGCTTGCCGTCAAGCCTTTTCACTTTATGGCTGGCTACTTCTGTGGTTTCTTGTTAAGGTAAAGTCGTAACTCTACGAATCGGAAGCATTCCTAAAACTACCCCACAAAATTCTGATTCCGCCCCTATCTTTACACATTTCTCGGGCACTGGTCCAATGTGAGGTTGCGAATGGTAAGGGGTGCTCTTAGAAGTGCTTCGATGATTGGGCCGTAGCCCGATTGATCATCGTAAGGGGTGTTCGGTAATTTTCATATTTGGTTGATTTTATCTGGACCAACCGCAAATGCTTTCTGCCTTCTATGCCCATTCACTTATCACGTTCCCTCAAAAGCTTGCCAATTTTCGTGGAAGGTGAAACAGGTTATACCTCAAAAAGCTCGTCTAAGCCAACTTTCGTGGAAGGTGAAACAGGTTATCCGTAATTTGGTAAATAAATGAGAACCCCTTGCCCACCGTTCTTGGTGTCTGGCTTTCCATTCCATACCAATTTCATGTTAATATTCAAAGAAAACTGCCTCATCGTTTATATCAAACCAGTAAATTTCAGAGCTCACTTCAAGATGAAACATCCCGAGTCAATTTGAAAACGATGACTTAAAGGTCACCCTCCAGGCTAAAGATTCAGCATCCTCTTGTCTGACTAAATGGCTAAGCTTACATATGACAAGGGCACAAAAATAAAAGGACAATAAGAACATTCTTCTTTAATCTGGGATAATGATTTCAGACGTATGAATAATCAGTAAACGGCAGACGTATACCTGACATTGTAAAAAAAATTATCAATGAAAGGGAAGATGGGAATGACTGAGCATCAGTTTTAAAAAGCTCGAATTTTGAAGCTTCATGGATATATCAGCTATGTATTGATATACTGCTTCATCATCTGCTCAGATTCCCAACTTTCGTCCAATGAGATGAGAAGGACGCAACATAAACAAATTGAAAAAGAAAATAAACTAAAAAGCCCATAATTGAAAGAAACAATGGCATTCATATCAACTGGTGTATCAGAGTAAAGGCTAGCAAGTGTAGTGGCCGAAGCACTCCTTTATATAGACCACACTGTTGAGAGAACCCTCCAAACCCTAGCTGCCGAAAGCAGTAAAGGACATTTGCGGAGCGATGTCGTTTGGGATTAATGATACACGCACAGTTTTTAGGAGTTGAATACGTAAACGCAGCGTTTTATTTCTCTTCTATTCGTAAAGACTTCGCGCGAGAGAGGTCTACGAATCTCGTTCGGCTCGTTCCAGTTTTTTTTTCTTTTACTCTTCATATATTTTATTTTTTTTGCATGATCAGATTGTTTAGTTACAGAACATCGTCACGTATAAATTTTACACGACATGGTAAAATCAACACATGGGTACGTGCGTTCTAAGTCCCAGGCATCTCTGTTGATTCAACAAATTCTTATGGTTCAGTTCGCACGCCCACGCCACTGCACTTCAAAGCTGTAGCCAAAACGATGAGCCCAAAACGGCAATGGCTCTTCATTGTCAAGTCATGAACAAGGGTAACTGCTTAGACCTATTTTGTACTAACGTTTTTCTCAACGCTTATGTAAAGTTAAATTTGTTATCTGATGCAAGTAAGCTGTTCAATGAAATGCTTGTTAGAAATACTGTGTCGTTTGTTACTTTTATTAAGGGTTACGCGGAGTCACTTCAATTTCTTGAGGCTGTTGGGCTGTTTTCTAGATTGCAAATGGAAGATCACGAGTTTAACCGGTTGTGTTTACTGCTATTTTCAAGGTGCTTGTCGCTGTGGAGTGTGCGGAGCTGTGTTCTTGTGTTTTTTCCCCTACTTATAAGCTCGGCCATGACTCTAATGCTTTTGTTGGGACGGCAATGATCGATGGTTTTTGTGTTTGCGGCTGCTTATTTTATGGAGAAGTTTTAAACGGAATCAGTTTTTGAGAGCATGGTTACTTGGACCGGAATGGTTGTATGCTATGCGGATAATGATTTTTTGGAAGAAGCTTGAGTTTTTCCTTTCATATGAGGATTGCTGGCTTCAAGCCGAAAACTTTATCTTTGTCTTTGTGCTTAAAACTTGTCTTGGATTAGAGGCCTTTACTATTGCTAGGAGTGTTCATGGACGTGCTGTGGAAACTCGATATGAAATGCATCTCTATGATGGCATTTCTTTGCTTGATTTATATACTAAGTCTGGGGACATTAGCGATGTTCAACAGATATTTGACGAGATGCCTAAAAAAGATGCAAGTCCTTGGAGTGATTCCATGATATGCTCTGAATGATCAGAGCATAGAAGCAGTGGAGCTGTTTTGTAGTATGAAGCGAGCTTTTTTTGTACCTAACATGTTTACATTTGTGAGTGTTCTGTGAGCATTTGCTACTATGGAGGGTTTGGATCTGGGGAAGGAAATCCATTCTCAAGTTGTCAAGGTTAGTCTTGACTCAGATGTTTTTGTTTGAAATGCACTCATGGGTGTCTATGCTAAATGTGGAAGGATGGAAAACTCTATGGAATTATATGTTGAATCAGCAAACAGAAATGGTGTGACTTGGAACACAATGATTGTCGGCTGCATGCAATTAGGGGATGGGGGAAAGGCAATGGGTATGTTCTTGCAAATGATTGAAAGCAAAGTACGAGCAACTGAAGTGACGTACTCAAGTGTTCTTTGTACTTGCACTAGTTTAGCAACATTGGAGCCAGTTATACAGATTGATTCCTTGACTGTCAAAACAAGTTATGACATGAATCTTGTAGTCACAAATGCTTTGATAGAAATTTACTCAGTGTGGGAGTATTAAAGATGTTCATTTAGTGTTTGACATGATGAATGACTGAGATGGAGTTTCTTGAATGCTATGATGAAAGGATACTCCATGCATGGCCTAAGTGCAGAGGCCTTCAAAATCTTTGAACTGATGGAGCAAAGAGGGTTCAGACCTAACAATGTCACTTTAGTTGTTGTTCTATCTGTGTGTAACAATGCAGGTCTCCTAGAGCAGGGACAAGCTTATTTTAAATCTATGGTAGAAGACTACAGTATTGAACCAAGTGCAGAGCATTACATTAGTGTCGTCTAGCTTTTAGGCAGAGCAGGCTAGCTTGATAAGGCTGCAAAGTTTATTGGGGAAATCCTTTTTTAGCCAAGTGTCATGATGTTGCATGCCTTAATTGGCAACTGTGTTATTCATAATAATGTTGAGATTGGAATGAAGGAGATTTGGGAAAAAGCCAAGTGTCAGCACATTTTAGAAGCTGAACCTGAAGATGGAGAAACCCATTTGTTACTGTCAAACGTGTATGGCAGTGCAAAGAGTTGGGAAAAAGTTGTTTCTGTTAGAAAAATTGTGCACGAGAAAGGAGTGAAGGAGGAAACAGGGCTGAGTTGGATTGAAAACCAAGGTAGCGTTCATTATTTCACTGTGGAGGACAGCTAACATCCAGAAATGGAAGTAACTATAGGGATGTTGGACTGGTTGAAGATGAAAACCAGGAAGGCAGGTTATATCACGGATCATAGTGCTGTTTTGCAAGATGTGGAGGAAGATGAAAAGGAGCGCTACTTGTGGATACACAATGAAAGACTATCTTTTCGCTTTTGCACTATTTAAAATGCCACCTGGAAGCCCTATATGTATTATTAAAATTCTCCAATCATGTATGGATTGTGATGCAGCCATAAAATTAATATCAAAGATAGTACAGCGAGACATTATCATCGGAGATATTAACCGGTTTCATCACTTTCAGGATGGATGTTGCTCTTGTGGCAATTACTGGTGATTGATATACTGTATTGAGATCTATCAATATTCATCATGGAAGTTTCTAGCAATGCCCTTGGCTTGCTGCCTGTAGGTAATTGCAAATCCCTGAACAATGTTGCACCTCTATTCTTCTTGTGATTGTTTGCTGATTTGCATTTTCTTCATAAACAAATGTTGAGTTGCTTAGAAAAATGAAATAGACAGAATTACAAGCAGAAGATTTAGAAAGCGCATTTGTCTTAAGACAATGTTATTGCAATGAATCTGAATTGCTGATTGTAAACTTGCTTCTTGCTTAAAGCCACATTTACAAAACTAACATGCAGGCTAGCTAAGTGCTACAATCTTCTGACATAAATGAAGAAAAAGACAGTGCAGTTATTATTTGATGGGTCCATCACCGGAGATTCTGGCTTATTGGCTGTTCTACGTATTGGATGGTAATGTTCTTGAACATCTATTTAATCAAACTTGCTGATTAATGAATGTTCATAGATCAGAATCTATGAGGTTGGAATTTCTCATATGTTGTTTTTTAATAAACCCCTTCTTTTTTATATTTTTGCATACATATGGTGTAACCAGTATTTATCCTGCAAAGAGGCCAAATCCATTTGTGAAAACTTACATTTGTTCCAGTGATAAAAATTCTTGTAGCTTTGGCATCCAACACAGTTATAAGGCTGCAGATAATGTGAAGGTAGGATTCTGTGCATTGTGTTTCTCTTTATGCCTAGTGTTCTTCTTAAAGTTCTTTTAGATCACTAGCTTTTCGTTGGTGCTTAAATGTTAGTTGTATCTAAACTATGGTTTCTAGTGGCAGGAACCATAGATTAGATGGTAAGGGCAGCTCATCATTTGAATTTTGAATCCTGTCATATCCGGGCTGTGTTGATATAACTCAAAGGAATTGGGTTTCTTTAAGATTTCTCACACTGCTGATAACCTGGATCAAGAAACTTAAAACTTTTGCAGCATTATTAGTTGCTTTGGTTCAATTCAAAATGATGACCTGACTGAACCATATAATTCTATGCACATTTTTATCATTTC
Organism: Xylocarpus granatum; assembly: GCA_019650275.1. Lineage (NCBI taxonomy): Eukaryota > Viridiplantae > Streptophyta > Magnoliopsida > Sapindales > Meliaceae > Xylocarpus > Xylocarpus granatum. The sequence continues at coordinate 250,365 of BNST01001022.1, forward strand.
TGTAAAAGCAACTTATGCATCATGTAGTTCATTATCATTGTCAAAGTGCTAATTTTAGGCGGTTCACATTTTTTGTTTACATCATTTATAGTTGTTTGGTTTTGCACACAGTTCTTTTGGGACCCTGGATGTAGCAAAGTTCATCAGTCATATTTGCATCAAAAGTTATTGCATATATTTTATCTATTCTGTTGATTTCATTGATCAGGAAACCAATCTCTTTTATAGAAAATTTAATCCATTGAGCCACACTGATTGTAGAGTATTTAATATCTTTGAAACAGGTTCAATGTATATAAATAGACTAGTCAGGCTGAAGGTTGTTTGTAGTTAATTTTTTTCCTTTACATGTTGCAGCTGGTATTCATGGGGCAATGACATCATCATATCTTGTTCATTTTCAGCTTCCTCTCTCTTCTTTGCCTTCATTGTCTCCTATGAGTTCATTTAATTTCTGAAAGGCTCTTTGTCTGAAGAGTATCATAGTGGTCTTTTATGTTCATGTAGTTGTGATTTGCTAAGTCTCTGGATCCTTTTTTAATGTTCTTTCATGATGTGGGTGGCTGTTCTCTTTCATTTTCTATTTCTGCTATAAATACTTTTTGTTGTTTCTGCACCTTCTGTCTAGGTTACATTGTTATTTATGCGATATCCATGAAAAATCCACCTAAACTCTTAGCTTAAAGTTATCATTTCATACATGACCAGGATAATTGACGACAATTTAGCAACTTAACATGATGATGCTGTTCTTTTACGTTCCTTAATTCATGAGGGTATTTTGGAGCTTATCATTTTATTTCCCGACCAACATTCTATTCCACAAATTTTAGAATGAGCTGTCATTGTCACTTTCAAGATATGCATGCACTAACACCAACAGTGTATCAAGTCCCTACAAGTGGGATCTAACATATATTGGGGATATATTGTACCCATTCTAGTTTCATATTGTCTTGTGTACGAGATGTTGGGCGTAATGTCACACCTTTAGAATAATGCAGTATATCGATTATTTTATGCCACTAGTTGCTATTTCTAATTTGTTGATCATTCAAGATTCATCTTATGAAATCATACACATTTAGACTTGGAGATTGCTTCTCATAACATTGATAGTATTTTAGGTGGTAGTGGGTGGTGAAAAGTCAAAATTGTTTAGATTACAACTTATTATATCCTTGTTGAAATAATCAGGCATAAAGGGAGTGCTTTCTTTTTCCTCCTAATTCCTTTTTGGTTTTAGGGCTGGATTCGAGGTTCTCAATCCTTTAGGTTGAAGACTTAGAATTATCCTCTGAAAGCAGACACAAAAGTATTGACTTCCTGTTTAAAACAGCGGCCTTTACTATCACCAGTGTAACTGCTTTGGTTCGCATCAATTTTCCCGCAACTTGTATTTCACTTCGATTACGCATGACCATTGTCTACCAACTTGTATGCTGTATAGATTTTATTGTTTCTTTCAAAGGGACTCATTGAGTGTAAGGATCTGGTTTATTGGCAGGGCTAAACTAAAGATAGAATGGACAAACCAGCTAAACGGTTGCCTTGTTGCTCCATTATTGCTATCATAATCTTTCTTGCTCTCATATATTCAATCCTGTCTAAATTATTATTTGACTTTATTCTGATTGTGTTCGACTGAAAATAATTGTTTTTGATTGAAAATTTACCCTAGATGAAGTTCTAGAGTAAAAGGATGAATTGTTTGAATCCATCACTTTGAATGAGACATGGGGTTTTCAGGACTAGCATTTGTTGCATTGGCCATTTGCTTGTGAATTGCTGAAACACAGAAGTAGGAACCTATCCTTGTTAGACAACTGGTGACTATGACTACTGCTTGCTTTCAAAATGAGCAAAGGACCAAATGTAAGTATAACATTCTTGAAATTTTATTTTTCTTGCAGCATTTTATCTGTTTTGTGCTACGAATAAAATTTTGATCACCCTCATCTACAATCTCTAATAATCGAAACAGGAAAATCTACAAAAGGCACTTGATGTTTGTTAATATACTTTCTGAAACTTGTTTATGTCAGTTTAACAATATTATCACTTGCCCAGCAAAGGACCAAATGTAGTAGTTTAACAAATACTACAATCTCTAATAATCGAAACAGGAAAATCTACAAAAGGCACTTGATGTTTGTTAATATACTTTCTGAAACTTGTTTATGTCAGTTTAACAATATTATCACTTGCCCAGCTTCCCTAATGCTTCATGCTTGTTTTCAGATTGACCATGAAATGGAGCAGGATACATCCTGGCAGTTACAAACATTGTAGTATTTGTTACATTTTAACTTGTAAGCCTTGTTATCTCTATCAATCCAAAACTGCAGGAAAGGAAGGTGAGCATTCTTTTTCGGTAGTATGCTACCAACTTATTTAATCATGGTCATGTTTGGGCGATGGTTTAAAAACATGCCCGATAATTAGCAGGATCCTGTGTCTTTTGCTCTGTTGAATCCACTTCTAGAGTTGGGATATGGATTTATGCTGCGTTGGGAGATGCAGTTAGGTGTTTGTTACACTCCCTGATTAGATAGTTTTTAAGCTTTGTACATCATAATCTCGTTGACTTTGTTGACAATTTAGGAAAAGAACAGGACCACAAGAACATAGCTTTGCTCGTTTTAATTTGTGGAAATTTTCTTGACGAAGAGCCCAACTCAGCAAGTGCGACACCGTTCTGTTGGTGGTATTGGTAGTGACAAGATTCAAGTTGCATGCTTGAGCGATGAGAGAAGAATTTTAAACAAGGAGATTTTATCGGGTTAATAATATTGATTTAATTATTAAAATAAAAAATTTTATTATTAAATTAATATAATAAATATATTTTTTATTTTATTATTAATTAAAAATTTAATATTATTTAATAATGTCAAAACGAGTAAAACCGTCTTGTTTATTTTAAAGTACTGTCGTTAATGTTAACTTTTTAACCATAAATCAACGGTTGACGTGACTCAAACATGACAGAACAGGGTTCACTCACGTATAAATCAAATGGGACCCTCCGGGCATAAATTGAAAAGAGGAATAAAACAAAATTAAACTCTGATCAACATAGGCAGCTACCCTTTTTATTATTATTATTATTATGCTCTTACTGTTGATTAAGCAATAAGTAATTAATTTTAGTATAATAATCCCCTTGAAATTTGGACTAAAATCAAAATTAATTAATTGTGGATTAGTAAAAGTAGACACTGACGGAGGTAATTACAAAAATACAAACCAACAGGAGGGCCCACGGATTGAGCCCCCCATGAACTTCCGCTTTGCACGCGCAGTCGGGGGATTGGGGCCCACGCACGTCCATGCAAAAAGGCTTTGGAATTTTTCCGCCGTGACAGCCATTCCATCCCGTTCCGTTTCCATGTCTTTTGTCTTAGAAATTTCGAGAGCGTACCATTCTTATCTTGAATCGTCAACTACCGTAGTATAATATTTCTTTCTATATCATGCGCCATGGTGATGTTCATCATTGTTGTTCTAAAACAGGGTAATAATCAGCGTCCACGTTTTCGAGACTGGGAAAATGTTAACTGGTGTGGCGCAGACCTGCTCTCGTCCTTGTCGGGTTTCCATAATTAATTCTGTGTCTAAATGTATTGTGTATTATTATACGCTTTTGATACTTTTTAGGAGAGAGAACCAAAAGGCGTAGGCTATAATTGGCCTAAAAATATGAATCATGGTTGTATTATAGACAATCAAGAATTGGATGATCCACATCATATATTGTTGTAGAAAATGGGAATATCATGTGCATGAAGGTATAATTATACCTGTACACATTTTTACAAGGAGAGTGCTTGATTGTACGGAGATAATTCTTCATTCTTGCCTTGGTGAGAGATTTATGATTGTGGCCTTTCGTTAGGGTTTGGGTGTAGTTATGGATCAAGCTAAGAACAAAAGCCTCTGAGATTCATAATTAATTGCTGTTTAATTTGTCTCATACGGGTAATTATCATGAGGAACAGCTAACTTTTGTCGATGTGGGTAATTATCTATGATTCTGTATATATTATTTATTGCCGTGAAATAATACAGACAAACATGGTTAGGAGCGAAACCATAGAGACATTGATGGGTATAGGTCATAAAGAAAATTAAACATGTTATAATTAATAGTTGAGATCTTTGTTCGATGGGGACAAGATGGTTGGCATATTTGAGGTGGAAGGTGTGGTGGAACATGCATGCCAATTAGCTAGTGGAAGATTTATAGGACGATACTGCTAGTTAGAGAGGATCATGCAAGAACCACATGGGTACAATAGATAGAAGCATGGAGAAATAAGAATGATTTCCTACGTGGTTGGAGATTACTTGAATCGTTTTCAATTAATTAACATTTTCAGTGGAGATTGTTTGTAGGACGCATGTCCACTATGGCTTGCCTTCACTTTGAAAGCAAAACAACTCATGAATCATAGAAATTTTGTACAATACGTTGTGTGCTCGTGGCTATGATGGTGCTATTCTTAATATTTGTGAGTAACTATAATTTTTATACACACAACATCATTACAATTTCCTCATTTTATGTATTGCTTGCCACTCATCGTATAAATTATGATGAAATGGGGCGGTTTTACCCATTAAAAGTTAGGGTTTGCTTTTATCATTTTATATTATGGCACATTGATTATCATATCATTCCTTGTATGCACAATGCGGCCATGAAAAATGGTCATCGAGTATGAGTGAGAAGAAAGGAAAGACAAGATGCTTGGTTGCCTTCCTTGCAAGGCCATTTTGACATCAATAAAGTTCAATTTACACACACACAGTTCATATTTAATTCACCACTTTTTCTTTTTTCTTTTTCACTCATTATGTGGGTTATGTATTAATGTGCATTTAATCCCATTTCTTCGAAGACCGAAATTTCTATTTTTCTTTATATAATAATAATAATAATAATAATAAATAGAGCTCATGTATGAAACTGGTTTAGTGCAGTAAAAGCAAATTTGCACTTTGCATATGGTTCACTATGAAAAATGGATTAATCTATGAAGGGAACTAACTATTCATACGTACACATTCAAAATGGGTATAATTGAAGAGATAAGGAGCCAAAACAGCTCATTAATTAAAGAATTAAAAACTGCTATCCAATTGGAATACGTGTGAGCTTGACCGAGAAGTGAAAATAAAAGCAAATTAAAAATCAAAGAAAAGTATTATGAGAGGGAGAGAGAGAGAGTGGAAAAGGGAGAAAAAGAAAACGTAAAAGGCCATCTCCAAGTCAATTTGAGTGTAATTACGAGTACCCTTTTGGTAGTAAAACTAATAATAACTAATGGATGAAAATAATGATCCAAAGGAAGAAAGTGGTTGGTAGGTTTGTAAAGCAAAGCTAGCCAGAATTCCCAAAACAGCCGGCCAAGGAAAAAAGAAAGAGAGAGAATTGGAAATGATTAGATTTTCGTGATGGTGGTGAGTGGGAAGCAGTGAAGAAGAGAGGAGAATAAAAAAACAAAAAACAAAAAAAAACAAAAGAGTGGAATATTTAGGGTTTGGTGACATGCAAAAGAATGCAGGCAGTGACTTGTTTCAGCTCCATACACCATAACTTTTCAAAAATTATAATTATGTGGTTGCTCTTTTCTTTCTCTGCATTCGTAATTTCCTATGCATCTGTATGCTTTGGTCGAATCAAGCAAGCGTGCCTGTAATTCTCATGGATGAACGAACAATCAACTCTGTCAAATAGACTGTTCATCAGCCTGCAGCTGCCATGTGTGTGTATATATATATATATACACTATATATTTATAGAAAATTAATAGATTTATTTACAAGATTCTTATCCTCGTGCCAAATGGCAGCTTTTTCAATCTTAAGACAGCTTGTTCAAAATCTGTTATATAATTAATAAGCTGGCTTCAAACTTCGAACGAAAATATGTTCAGCACATCTCTCTTCATTGAACTACTACCACCTTACAATTAACAAAGACTTTAGTTGCACTCATTGGTGTATCATATTCCAGGAATTGGGATCTTTCATAATTTTTGGTACCATCTTTAACTATTCAATTTTTTGAAATGGCACCAAAATTTTCTTTCGATTTGACACTTAATAACAGCATACTCAAACCTTTTAATTAGAAGGTTTTCAAAGATAATAGGTAAATTTAGGTATGATGTACTGTTTTAAAATAGGACAACAAACTATATTAAGGATGTATAAGAATGTTGATCCTACTTGGTACCCTAATTATAAAATAATTAAAAGGAAAAAAGAGCAGAGAATATTCTGTGGGACGTGAGAGGGTTTGCTTGGTTTGAAAGGAGACATGCAAATGCAAAGTGGTAATGAAAATAAAGAACGGTATGAAATTATAGAAAGTTGGCCCCCTTTTCACTTTGGAATCATCACCCCACTTATTCCACTATATATGTTAGAGATAGAGACAGAACTGGTTAAAGGCAGGCCTAGCAAACGCCATGCCAAAACTATCCAACAGTAATATTACTGATGAATGGTGACTACAAAAGATCACCTCTTTCAATTCCCACATAAATTTTAATATCCACTACAATATCAGAGTGGACAGAGAGAAACACAACACAACGTTCATCACAAGTCGGCCTTTCTAGAGCAATACTTGTTGCTGGCTGTTCCTTTGTAACACAATCACATAGCATTAAAGTTTCACGAGAGAGAGAATGAATGGAGAGATTTAGTTTGCAAGCAATGTTAATCCCTTTTAAGTTTGTAATCTATTCGTGCTAATTATTTAAACAACAATGAGAGGTAGTGCTTCAAAATTTTTATTGTAATAAAAAAGCAAGTGTTAAAATTTAATATCTAACTATTAAAAATAAAAGAAATAAAGTTTGAAGAAAAAAATAATTTTTAGGAGAAATTTGTTTTCTTATTTCATTGATTTTTTAAAAACTTAAATTTCATTTTAATAACAAGCTATGATTGTTACTAATTATTTTAATAATTTTTATGCAAAATTTAACATGTTTAGCAATTGACTTAATTGCTCGACTAATCTCAATTTTATTCAAATAATTTTTCAATGAACTAGTTAACTTCTTTAACACAAAAGTGGCAATAAAGAACAAGCATTAATCCAAGATTTGGATCACATTTACAATAAGTGCATGTCAATACTTTGATATTCATAAGGTTTCTCTTTAATTACCTCAATAACACTTGGTTAAAATCTCATTCATTTTTTGGGATTTCAGCCCCGATATAGTATGATATGAACATTAGAGTAAATTGAATTAAGCTCACTCTATACTTTTCCAATGCATGAATGACGGTCTCCTTGCTTCGAAGATTACATGTAACATGCACATATGTTGCATAATTACAATGTTTGTGGTGATGAATGTGCATATTCATGAAACATGTTTGTTTGCCAATTTTAGAAGTTAACTTGCCCAATAAGAGGTAAATTTCTTTTCAGGAGGATGCGATTACCTTAAGCTTCATATTATGACGATGACATGAAGAGGGGTAACTTGCATATGTAAGTAGACGAAGGCTTCTCATTTTTCTTTTTTTTGGTTATTTTTACTTTCGAAGCTACGTGAAATGATTAACTATGGACAAACTGCATGACATGGCTCAGAACACAAGGGCATCATCAGTTATCAATGTCTATTGGCACTGCTTCAAAGTTTCATCATATCTTATTTTCCCCTTTTTGCAGCATATGGAAGAAGTAATTTGATTGGCTCCAAGTACACATCGATCTCCACCTTCGTTAACCAAGCTGGCTATTCATACATTTACCACACACATGTACGTACGTAAGAGAGCTCAAATTTATGGTATAATTTTAAACGCCCGAATGAAATTTCTTTATTTTCTGGTCCCCATTTGCTCAAGTGTTCTACCAAAGGAAATATGGAGAAGGAGATGGAAACAAAAATGTCAAGGTTCTCAGGTTATTCTAACATTCGGTCTGTATAATGTTTTCTTCTTTTAAGTGGGGAAACTATTAACCCACTCCCCAATTTCTTGAACAGCTGGGATTCTAATGTGCGTTGACTATAATTGACCAAGCACTGAATCAAGTAGACAGAAAGTACGCATGAGCATTCAATTCGAAACCCAAGAAAAAAAAATAACAGTTGCGTTCAAATCCTGACAAAATTCCCTCCATCTCCATACGCCATGCACTCTCTCTCTTTCTCTCGATTTCAACAAATAAATCCTCAACTTGAAAATTATCCTTACTTTCACATGCATGGCCTGACATTGCTACTCATTACACCACATGCACATGCAAACATACTCTCTTTTTTCTCTCTCCCATAAACCAAGTGAAAACAAGGGACAGAAGTTTCCTTTAAAATTGGTGATATACAGTTGGTAAGTTTTGGTAGCACTTTGAGATTTACATGGGCAAGTGATGATGATGGCATTGATGATGTTATGATGACGAGAGTAATTAAGGGCTATTTTCCTTTTCAATGTTTTCTCTTAACTATTATATGGTGGGAAGGGAACCCCACAATCTGTAATGGGCGAACATGCACATTAAAAAGCTAATATAATTAGGTCCCCCTTCAGTACGAAACTAAAAAACTTGCGTGGTCTCTGTTGTTACATGAAATCTTTTTCCTTTTTCTTTTTCTCCATATATCTCTTGGAAATAGACATGAGAGGATTCCATTTCCATGCATGATCATTACGTAATACACCAATACATGTTTTCATTTCACATTGTCCCTTCCCAATTCCCTTGATTTCTGAAGGGGAATTGTTTAGATGTTAGTTTTTTAGCCACTTATATACAGTTGAGCTTTTCGTTTTATTTATCCAGGAGTCAGTAAATCCTTCAGCTAGCGCCCCCGCGACCATATGTATGTACACAATTTCAACTCTTTTGCTTCTTAAAGTCATCAGCTTAACTGATCTTTTTTACCTTTTTCTTTCTTTGTTTTTCGGTGCTTAATTAAGCTGGGAGCTTTAAATTAATTACTCAATTATGCGTGGTGGCGTTTGGGTATTTTATGTGGTTGAGAGGAAACGAGAGAGAGAGAGTTGGAGAGTGCCCACATGGTAGAATCTTGAGGGTGAATTTTGGGTAGAAAGGTATCGACATCAATGACACTTTGCTTTGCTTTCATGCTTTTATTCCAAGCTTAAGTCATTCCATGCCCATGCACTGTCACCGGAGGCCACGCTTCCCTTCTTTTACTTGTCCTTTTTTTACAAGCATATTACACGCTCCTCGTTTTCTTTCTTTGGCAACATGTTCTCCTCTTCATAAAACAAAACAAAAAAAGTGTTGCAACATTCCCATCACCAACAGAAGATCAAAATAATTAGATTTCCTGGTAAATTGTAAAGAAATTAAGGAGAAAAATCGACTAGACCAATATATATATATATATATTGAGATGAGTGATTGAGAAAAAGAGAGAGAACACTGAGCACGTTTGATGGGCTGGAAAGAATGTGAGCAGCTTTTCAGTAAGTGATCAGGGTTGCAGCAGCCATTGTTGTTCGAGTTAATATATATATTCTTTCAAGTTTTAACTGAAAAAATAAAGCATCCATGAGAGAGTAAGAGAGAGAGAGAGAAGAAGAAGAAGAGAAAGGATTAAAAGTTTTGACAAATCAGAAGTCATATACAGTTAATGCAGGGAGGGTGGGGGGCACATGGTTAAGCAACGAATGTCCTACAAGCCCACGTCGCTGTGTTTCGATTCTCGGGTTGTGGGGAAACACCATCATGCATGCCAAATTCCTCATTTATTTGTTTATAATTACTTGTTAATTATATAATTAACTACACCCTATTGTGTGCTTCTTGTGTTTAATATCTTATGTTTCTATTGACAGGTAATGCCATTATGACAGGTCAATAGCTTGTTAAATGGGCACTCCTCTTGTCTTGTCTCATTTTGATCCCCATTCATTAATTAATTTCTAACACATAACTAATAATATAATTCGTTTGCTGATCTCTTCCATATGAGAGAAACTATATTAATTACTTGTAACATTTATTTACAAGCAAGAACATGAGACGCGTGGGGAACTTTGCAAGCTTGATTGAATCTTTGCTTTCTGATTTATTCTTCCCAAAATTGTGAGTTTACCTTTCCTTGAACCTCTATTAGGGCTAAAAGGGACCTTTTTGTGATATTCTAGGAAGAAAGAAACTTTAAGGACATTTTCTCCTTGGAACATGCCCTAAAGTTGTTAGCTGGAAGACCCTTGATTATTATTTTCCATTAGAAAACAGGTGGAACTTGCGTTTCTTCTTAATAAAGTCCATACTACTGCTACTCGACCTCTTTGAGAATACTTCTTTTATTTATAAACACAACTGACTGACTGACCACCATCGATTTCCCTCTCTCCCTCTCCCTCTCTTTCTCTCTCCTTCTGCAACTATTTCATCTCCACAAGCTTCCAAACAAAGAGAATTAATGGAAAGTGAGATTTGAAAGGTTTGTTCTCCTATGATATATTTACCGTGAAACAACATACGAAAACCCTTATCTCGTTAATGGGTGTTTCTTTTTTTGTTTATTCTTCAAGTCCAAAACATGCTTATAGAAACAATTATAGATCTCTCTTTCCAAAATAACTTGCAGCTTCAGAAGTTTTCAATCCATGGCTCATGTTGAGATCAAACCAAACAATCATTATAGAAACTGGCGGTTTGGGTTTTTGGGTTATTGGATATGACCATGGTTCCTACTGAAAATCTCTCCAAACATCATCATCATCGTCGTCGTCATCTTCTTTGCAGCGGTTATGGTGGTTGTGGTGCTGGTGCCAGCAGTTATTCAGAAAACTTTGGTCATATGAGTCGAATACAAGGGTATGACTGTAGTAGTGAAGCTTGCTTAGGATCTTATCTAGTTAATAATCCCATGGCTGAAGATGAATCGAGGACTAACAGTCTTAACGAAGCTGGTTCAAGCTCGAAGGAAAATCAAGAAGAAAGAGATGAAGGGTGGCTACAATTGAGTATAGGAGGTCACACGACAAGCCATGACATCAAGCGTCATCAGGTGGATCCAACTGCGAGAAGAGGAGGATTGATTGAGCTTGATCTATTACCAGGCAGCAGTTCACAACAAGCAAGGCCCATAGCCCCTACTTTTCATGTGCCTGAGGTTCGAGGTCCCCGAGGGGCGGTAATGAATATTCCAAGTGCTAATAATATTAGTACATCTTTATTCTTTCAACAAGAAGGAAGTAGGTCAACATTTCCTCATCATCAAGAGATTAACTGGGCATTTAGGCCTATCCCACAAAATATGGCCACGGCTTCTCCCTCTTCACCATCATCTTCTTCTTCTTTGATGCCATTTGGGTCCTATTTTGCACGACCATTTCAAGTGCATACGGGAATAGATGTTGCTGGGCCAAGTTCAGATTTCAGAATCATTGATCCTCCTCGAAGCCCCCATTCTGGCATTTGGTTTATGCTACTAGCATCGCAAAATCAGTAAGTGCAAAAGAAGATACAAGGAAAATAATTGCTATAGCCCCCATCGCTGTTCAATTCTCTGGTTTTGTGACATCGTGTTTTAATATTCGAAAAATCTTATTTAATTTACATTTTAATGAAATTCCTCCTGGCTTTTCATTGCAGACCGAAAGAACTGTTCTTGCCTCAAATACCGAAGAACTACTTAAGAATCAAGTACTTTTTTTTATTCTTTTTTATCCTCTCTTCCTTTCTTCTTCCAATACTTTCCTTCATGTTAAGCTTGTAAAATCAGCTAAGTCTTTTGTCTTTTAACTAATTTCATTTCTGTATTGATTTCTCATACCTTCAGGGATGGAAGGATGACAGTTCGACTATTGATAAAGTACCTGGTTAACAAGCTGAAACTGGATAGCGAATCAGAGGTATTTATAACCATTACTGATTACTGCACTTTCTATTTCCATTTCAATGCTTAGTGCACAAGTTCATCGATAGCATATATGCTGTGCTGCATCATTCTTTATGGTTAACAAGACTGCCAAACATTACTCCATACATAAAAAAAGCCAAAAAGGGAAAACGAAAATCTTTTCATCCAGTAATTTCGATTACATGAACAAGGATATGGTTGGTGCTAGAGACATGACAGAAACAGCAGAACTAAATGCGTCTCTATAGTGCTATTTATTTCTTCTGATAACATCATATTTTAGGTGGGAAGTATATTTCTAGCTAGGTAGACGTCTTCTCTTTCTGTTTCATTAACCTTTCTTTTGCTCCATAATCTCTTTAGCTCGAAAGACAGGTCTTCGGATAATGTCTCCGTCTAATCAAAGTAATGACTCCTCTAAAATGGTCATAAGCTTCGTGATTAGTTAGTTATATACACTTTCACCGACGAGATTAAAGGTGTAGGGTTCAGATTTAGAAGTTTGAAGATAATACATAGAAAACTACCTACCCATATATCTTTTCCTTATCCCGAAAACAAATGGAAGAGGGTTTTGTGTGTTCACTGTTTAAAAGGTGTAGCTTTCGTCCTTGTAAAATGGGTTTACTGTAATTTGGTTCCGAGACCATAATAGTATTTATGAAAGCCACGCATGAGTACACCTCAAATAAAACCTAGCCAAGTTTACCATATTAATATACAGTTATTAAGAAAGTATATATAAAAGTATAAGGAGTTATGAACTAACAACTAAGGTCAACTAGAATCCTATGCTCAAAACCTGCTAAAACTGCAAACTGTTTTGAATAGTATTCATGCAGCACTGCGAGGAACAACCCAACTTAGCAAAACGACTGAAGTTTATAGCACATCCGGTAACTCGAGTCTTGATGTCTGTGGGTTTTAATTAGAAAATAGTTTTTAAGTATTTCTAAAACTAATTACGTTGTTTCCTACAGTGTTTTGCTTCTGTGTCTGGGTTACTTATAGAGAATTTGGATTAGTTAAGCCATTCTTTCATGTTAGAGAGAAATACAGGAAGAATCCCTTTGAATATTATAAAGATACTCCTATTAGCTAGGCTACGGTCAAGACATTAAGTTAGCCTGAAAATATGGTTTACCTTCCATTATGCACGACATTTCTGTGAATATAAATTCTTTCTATGATCCACAGGCATCTGGCCTTATATATATATATATATATATTAGGATATATAAACCTAAATGATCGTGCGGAAAAGAAAATAGTCATTATCATTTGGCTAATAATTTCCAGCGTGCATGCATGCCCACCCACTTCTTCTTTCATCTTATTACCAAGGCTAAGTTTTTATTCACTGTCTAATCATAGATTTCAAAAGAGCTTGCAGTCATTATTATGGATAATATAAATCTATTCAACAATAAGCATGCAGGATATAAGTGTAAGTTATCAATTAGCCGGATCGTGTGCACTTTGAAGGTTATTCAAGGTCTTTTTTTTTGTTTCATTTGTTAAGTACGTACTCATATTTAATAATTTCACATTCGTATGTAGTAATTAGTAGTTAAAAGAGTAGACTTATACGGTAATAATGGGTGCACGATATTGATATAATTTACATATAAATTCACATTATTGCGTGTCCCAGCACTTCAGACCATGCTTCTCATGCAAACTTCATTATGAAATACCATTATGTTTATGTAATTATTGTTGAAAATTAAAGTCTCTTTTTCAGTGCTTTAGCAATATGAACCTAGGAAACGAATTGCATGCATAAACTTAATTAATCAGTGCCTTACTGCGTCCAAATATTAAAGGAATTCCCAGAAATCCATTACGGTCACACCCTTGAAAACTAGTCCACGTTGACTCAAATTTTAGCCCTTAGATGTGTCTAGGTTATAAGCTTTCTGAAATTGAACGAACAATATGCCAATACCGCGAAGGAAGAAGTATGAGTGCCTACTGCTTGAACTATAACCTAGAAAAATTAGCATTAGCGTGTTGTTAGATTAATTCCATTGTTGTCTACTCGAAAGTACTAGTTGCCTACGGTTTGCATGCTATGTGAACAAGTTAGAGGCGTATATGGCAATTCCGGCATCATGCAGGAAGGATGTGAAACTAGGTTTAATTTCTACTTATCGAAGATGGATTGTAAGTACTGTTTTGAGTAAGCACTGTTTTCTTTTTCCTTCAAAAAGAGGTGTTCGTAGTGTTCTTTTAGGCCGGGGAGTCATCCTTTTGGAGAAACAGTATGCTAATTCTACTTGAAGAGAGGGCAGATATTTTTATATCGTTCAACCCTGCAAAAAGTTGCGTATGCTTTCTAAATACATACAGCTGAATGTTTCTTGCTTTGCACGGTGAAATGCGCGTGGGGTAGATCCTTAGATGCGGAAACAGCACGGTGAGAAGTGCGTAGGGAAGATCCTTAGATGGGGAAACAGCGTAGAAGATGACAAAAACCAACAACGACGACAGCATAACTTACGGATTATCTATATAGATTAAAGAAAAGAATTACACCTATGGCTTCCCTTCCCATAAGCTTCATAGAAAAATACATTTTGAGAGTCAAAACTCATTAGAAGTCCCATGAAGCTTTAATTAGTTGAATTTGTCGTCTGCCTTCCCTAAACGGTGCTTGAAATGTCATACGTGCACAAAAATGTTTGTCTTCTTTATGAATACCAAATAAACTATTATACACTCTAGCTAGCAAGCTTGTTGGCGTGTATGCCACTCGACATTCCGTTTTGTTTTGGTATAATAAATAAAATTAATTATATTATTTAATTAGTTGGTGGTTGGGTCAACCCTTTTATGCCATGATATGGATGAGACTTGGACATAGTACCTTATTCGATCCATCAATATTCATTTGAGAACATTAAAATAATCATGCCAGTTTATACTCTGCACCTAAAATATATACCCTTAATCATAAAAACTATCACTTGTAACATATAAAAATATGGTCATTATTTAGGATGTGTGTCGCATTCAACATTCTCCTCGCTTTCTACGATCAAAATATATGGCTTTTCTCCACATGTACTTGGCTCTTTAGGTCAACCAAAATAAGCCAATCAATGATTTCTTGGTAGCCCTAGAGTTGCATCCATGGATCTGCTGGGTTATGTGAGTAGCTTGTTACACTCAACTTTAATCTTGCCGTCCGAAACGCCAACCCTCACCTTTTTATCAATATCAATGGTTTTTGTTAAGTGGGTGTGAAAGATGAGATCCAATTGATGATATTAGTCGCTAAACTCTTAGCCATTTAGGAGTCTGTCTTCTCTCTCTCTCTCTCGCTGTGCTCTTAGGTTTTGTCTTGATAAATCTGTTTTAATACAAGGGGATCGTGCATATATTTTGCCATGATTGCTCACAATCTACTACTATAAGCATAGAGAGGAATTTGCTTTCGTGGGTACGAGTAGACGAGAGTCTTAGGGCAATAATCGTTGCAGGAAAAGCAGAAAAGATGTGTTCATGGTGGGAAGGTTTGCGATTGCTTTTAGTGATATTTTTTTGAAAGAGTGCATTGACATTACAATAAAATAAATGACATCTTCAACTTGGTGTTATAGTTGACAATCATCAAGATACATATAGAATAAAGAAGAAAGTTATATCATAACACATCTAAATCATATCGTAGGGCCAATAATATCACACGTGGACCCTGTCATTCTCATCGCTCATCAGCATGCGTTATCGCCTTCCTTTCGTCACGCTTTCGCCTTCTTCAACTCATCCGCACAGGGCGACAGCGAATATTGTAGCTCCTTTTTTATTATTTACACTTGAGTGCTGCACTTCCATAGAATTTAAAAACACTTCATCATTCATCTCAACCAGCACAAACCACAAACAAATAAATAAATGAAAACCCATTTATATTTTACGTCGTAGGAAAGCAATGCATGAAGGATAAATCAACAACAGAATCATTCCAAGCTGTTGAAAAAAGGACAGAAATTAAAGCATAAAACGACAGACAATAGGCCAAGAGATATGGATTTTCTGTAGTTAGTGATGTGAATGAACTGCATGCAACATAAAATATTTAAAAAATAATATTACTGATTCTTCTAAGATGATCATATCAACTCTGCTCCATTAAAATACTTAAGATGTTACTTAATGTGAACTTAATATTTATCAGCGAACATTTATCAAACACTTGGAGCTCTTCAAAGAATCCTGTCCCCTTCAATTAGGGTTTTTTCCCTCCTCTCTCTCTCTCTCTTTGAAAAAAAAAGAGGAAGAGAAAGCAACGTGAAGGAGACGTGCATGACATGAGAATGGATTTTTTGTTTTATATAAATATTTATTTATTTTTTTTAATTTACGTATAAAATATTATATGATTGGGTAGTGACAATTCCTCGCCGTACTATTTGGATCCCTTACAAGTCTGCTTTATTTTATAGTTGATGCCACTTCTTAGATTGTAAAATCTGCTGCCATAGAAATTAAAAGGCATCATGATTTTGGCTTACGAACAAAGTCTGAGTGGGTCCCGCAATGATTAAAACTCGGGCCGTTTGAGATCGTGGGGTGGCCCTGGCAGCCGTTGCTAGGACCGAACTGCCCTTATTCTTGGAGTAAAGGGAAAAAGTTTGATGGGTAAAGTAGAAGGTAGCGAACATAGTATGGAGAAGACGTAAGCTATTCACAAAGCATGACTTCATTATTTACCAATATTATTATTGTTGTTGTTGTTGTTGTTTATTTCTAATTGTCAAATTAATTGCTTTGTCTTTCAATCACCGACATGTTGAAGATTTGAGTTGGTAATTATTGTGTGATTAGTCTAATGATGCGATTGCAATTGTGGTTGGGATTGATGAAAGCAGATAGAGATAACATGTAGAGGGCAACAGCTGCTGCCTTTCTTGACGTTGCAGCATGTAAGAGATAACATATGGAGTTCAAGAGACGCAGTGACTTTGCTTCCCGAGGCATCAACCACTGACCATGTTATGGTGCTGAACTATGCTAGGACTGCTTCGTAACTCAAACTACAACTTACAACTCCCTTATTTCCTCCCCTCTTTCCCACCATCTGTGTTTTTTATTGCTAAGTTTTCAGAACCCCACCCTTTGTTTTTTACTTCCCTTCTCTTTTAAATATTTCTTTCATTTTTAATGGGTTTTTGTTTATTTTTATTTTTCCAATTCATCAACCGAGAGAATAGTTTGGATTAACCCGAAATGATGATTTACGGTGTTATTATATATTTAATTATATCATAATTTGCATTAACAATTACAAAACTTCAATTATTAATTTGACTAATTCATTCTTCAACGTTAATTCTCTATATGATTATGAATATTAGCGGCTCTAACAAGTAATAGTGATAGCCTTCAAGTCTTAAATTAGAGAGGCCTTTTGTCACAGCAACCTTTCCAAAGTGACTCTACAAAAGCCACAGCCAACCCAATATTTGTCGACCGAGTACTTCATCCCGGACCATTATAAAAAGGTTTACGGGCCTTGGGTTAACAGGCCCATTATATTGTAGAACTGGGCTGGAGCAGCGTTCCTGCCAAACTCCCTAATTTTCAACTTCGAACATTGAACTTACGATTACGCCCATATCTGCGACGGATGGAACGAGTAACAAACGTTGCGCAAACGCAATTAAGCACTTTTCTAAATGCAGCGAAGAGTTTATGAGAACAAAAATAAAATCTACGTAATGGAAAATGAGCTTGTCATCGTGTAATGGCATAAATCCCGCGGACCGAGATAGCTTCCGCTGCGGCTGCTCGGAGTTTTAGCGATTTGAAACACAACCAGATGCAACAATTCACACTGAGAACGAGAGATCTTCAGAGCCAAAGGCCAGACAAAAATGGCTGTAAAGAACGGCCAAATGCTCATTGGCTATAGGCTTGGGAGGGAGAATTATTAACAATTACGTGATACTAGGCTATATAGCTTGCCCAAGCACAGCCGCCAATCAAACACCTAACAAAGAAACAAGGTATACATCAGAAAACGAAATTAGAAAAGCTAAATCCATACCTTGTATAATTTTAAGCAGACCATGGCATAAACTTTAGAATGACATCATGAAATATCCCATGGTGTTTAAACATTGCATGGTGAACTTAAGCTATGAGGAAAAAAGCAACTATATCATATGATCAATGACAGAGGGAGTCAGTGGCATGAAGCCCAAAAGAGCTGCAGAACCACTAGCACAGCAGAGAATAGAAGCTATATCCTAGCATTCATCAGATGTTTACAAATACTATGGCAGCAAACTTTTTTTTCAACTTTACTTGGAAGCAGAACAAATAGTCATGAATGAGAAAGACCATTCCAGAGTGAAACAGACAAGTCAAATGGAATTCAGAATTCTCCATAACTATGAACAACAAAATGGTGAAAAAGCAATGGCATCACAAATTCAATGCGATATTCAATGAAAACAAAAGCCATTGTAAAGAAATAAGCAACTCAAGCAAGCAGGACCAAAATCACTATCATTGAAGAATAGACCCCTAGTATTAAACTTTTGGACTCAAATTTTTAAGAAACAGTTCATATTGTGAGTTTGGAATGTAATTTAAGTTGTTAATGACAAGCGGTGGATGCACACGGCTAGAGGCATCTCACATCATTATAGGGAGTGCCACAAATGAATAAATGTTTCTGTTTTTCCAATTTGAATAAGCAGCCATGCAAGAACCTTTAAAATATAAATGCTAAACAAGAGCAGCTGTAGAAGGGTAAGAAAATACTTTGCAAACCCAGGCACAAATTTGACAATTCCCAAATTTTCATGTTCACCTTAATTGGGGAAGCATACTTGGGATTATTACTCACCTTCAAAAAGAAGTGAATTATGTGACTAAGTTCATAAAAAAGGAGCAAACATGGTAAAGGAATTAATATAAAGTGCAGAAGAGAAAATAAATGTGCTTGTAATAAAGAGAGGATCTTGTCAAAGAAAACTTAAGAAGCTAACAGGAGTATCCCCATGCGAGGAGGATGGGAAAGAGTACTTCTTGAGGCACAATTTTTTCCAGTAAAGTTCTCCAAATATAGAAATACAAGAAGTAGAATCCACCCAGCCACCCTCATAATTTCCCATTTAACAGAAGAAATCCCCTCATGTAGACCATGAAAGACAAAAAAGACAAATAGAAGGAACAGAACACGGCAAAGATCAAAATGTTACACGAACATGCATTTTCCATTTATCAACAGAAGGCCAAATCACTTTGGCCAGAGGATATAACTCCGAACAATAAATACTCAATCATAGTTTGGAGAGAGTGATCGAATGAACTACAACTTGTTAAATGAAACTACTGACAGCTGATTTACTCATTAAATAGACAACACTGTAGGTCTATTCAACTTCAACCAATTGCATTGATATACAAGCCTATGATACCTTTCAATGGTCTTTAGAAACTGCAACCTGTGGTCACAAGAGTAACCAAATGGAAAGATAGAAGGTGCAAGAGTGCTCATCTATGGAAGAGTATCAAGTTCTTGAATTACTGCAAAAGGTACTGCTCTACCCTTGTGATTACTATAGTCACTTTCTCAGATGCAGTCAAGTCAATTAGAGGAAAAATTGGAAATGAGAAAAAAAGTTGCCTTGTCTAATTGGAGACGTTGACTGCCTTGAACCTAAGCAGTCCAAACTCCAAAGTGAACAAGAATGACTTAACAGTCAGCTAAGTGCTTTGTTCTATATAAATCTTGTGACCGAGCTCCTAACATATTACTAGACTCCATCTGGCTTACCCAAAGCCATACATTATTGAGATACATGAAGTTACAATGATTCCATATAGCAAAGTACCCCTCACTAGTACAAAACAACACTATCATTCAACTCCACTTGGCTTATCTACAGCCCTGCAGCTCACTAGATGGAAAGTTCAACAAAAACCCAGCTACCAATGAAAAGAGTTATCATTATCTTCTGCTAAGAAGTTCCAAGAAACTTCATTCATACATATTCCATATACAAATTTTCCTTCTTCCTTTATAGGTCCTGTTTCTCAATAAAAGAGACTATCCTCCCTGTCCCATAACATCCCGCTCTTGCTCCCAACATGAAACCGCAAAAACCATTTCTGGAGGACGCAAAATTATCAATCGAAGTAATAAAGTTTCTTTCTCGGATATTTTCCTTCTTAACAGTTATTAAATCATTTTACAAACAAGAATGAAACAAAACATGACAAAGACATCCAGTAAAAACACAAGAAAAAAAAATTCAAATCCAAAACTAGCACTCATGACCGAATAACATCATTATCATCATTATTGGTAATATTAGTAGAAAACAGGGGCTCAAACCATCTCAGACATGCAAATTATATCAATAATATGATCCATGACCAAGTTTTTCTCATCATTAAAAAGAGTTACATAATGATACTTAGCTGTTACTATGAGTATTAAAGAAAAAGTCACGAAAACCCCTTACGAAGCTTCTGAATCGCCGTATACAATTTTCTTCTAGAACCCACTGCATTTATTCCCATATCTTTAAGATCCTCTAGTGTCAACATCGGCAACACTTCATCGTCCACTTCATGTATCTCAAAAAGGGGCGCGTATCGACTCAACCCCAGTTCAATCAGCCACGCTCTTACTCCATCACTCGTTCCCACATTATTATCAAACTCATTACCCTCATTTTCTCGACTCTCCGAAACCCTAGCCCGGCCGGGACCTGGTCTCCTCTGTCCGGGCCAAAAATCTAACGCCACGTTATCCACCGAATGAACCGGGCTTTGGTCTTTTAACGGACTATCTGAATCGTGATCAAAATCACGAAACGTTTCTTCTCCGTCTTCTCTGCTGTCTCCATCGGCCCCTTCGTCGATTCTCGAAATCCAATTAGTTCTAGCTCTCTTCGTCGTTGGCGCTCTCTTAGATTTCACTTTCTTGTGAGTAAATTCGAGATTGTTGTTGTCTCCATTTTGGATCCTATCCTCAGCTTCTTGAAAATCGTGCGAATCACTGCCGTTAACGAGGTTCGTTAAAGAGCGAGCCTTAATTGATTTAGTGGAAGAGTCTCTGGGGAGGCGCCACGTGTGAGGGTGGGGTTTTGTACGGCGCATGTGCGAATCGTAAGTTGGTTGGTCCCCGATCTCGCCTAATCGGACGCTGGGCCGCCTTTGCCGTTTCGTGGCCAGTGGTGGCCCTCCGGTCTCCGTTTGACTCTGTACTATAGCCGTGTTTATTGTGGCTGTTGTAGCTGTCGTTGTTGCGTTTATTGTGTTTGCCGTGGCGGCGGTTATTGGATTGCCCGGTGGCTGCAACTCTGCGGCCATAACAGTGACTTAAAGGGAGAGGGTGTGCGTGCGTGTGTCTGAGCGAGAGTGTGGGTGAAACGGGCGTAGGATAAGGAAGGGTCGGGATGGGGAGATCCAGTGGTTCTCGTACGGTAAAGGATGTGGTTTCCACCGCTGGATCAGCTGTGTGGTTGGTGATTTTTAATTTTTAGAATAATCGAACGTTGAAGAAATTAGATCCATTTTGTGGTTCGTGATCTTTTAATAGTTAAGAGAATCGGACGGTGAATAATTGAGATCGAGGGTTTTTAACGGTTCTCTACAGTGGGCTTCAATAAATTATTCAACTGGGCTCCTCCGGCCCATTTTAGCTCATGCCCGGGCTTGGTAACATTGATTTCCAATCGATACTAAGTACCCCCTCCAAATCCTTCTCTCTCCCTCGCATTGTAGATGGTTAAATTGATGTTATATAAGTTAAGATTGGCGAAAAATTAAAAATATAAAGTTCTAATCCTATTTACACTATAAAAAAGTGGAGTTTATGTCAGTTAATATATCCATGTGAATTTGCACAACCATCAAGGGCTAAGTTTTAAAATGTTAAAGCATGATAGTCTAATACTAACACTATAAAATAGAAATACGGTGTTATAAACTCTGGAATTGCTCCCCGAATCTAAGATCATATGCAACCTAAACTCAAAAATTGAGGTTATGTTCCACCAAATTTGAAATTTGAAGCCGTTCTCCATTTGGCAATAAAATGACGAGAAAGTAATGGGAAAAGGACTAGAAAAGGTTAATAATGTGTAGAGGATGTATGTGATGTCAAGTGTTTATTGCAACACTCCGATTAGTAATTTTATTTCCTCTGTTGGATCAAATTCTAAATATTTAACAAATACGCCACCACCCCCATCTGTTATATATAATATCATGAGTTACAAATGATATGAAAATTGATGGGTTAAGAACATTGAATTAAGAATCAGTACATAATAAATAGAATAATAATTAGTATGCTATTTTTGTGAGATAGTATTTAATTTTTCATTCAATGACTGATGATCCAACAATTATTACACCATAAAACCCATTTTATTTTATTTTATTTTACTTTTCATTGTTTTGTTATAAATTACAAAGAAATTTGCATCTTGGTTGGGGCAAACAAGAAGGCCGTGAAACAACCAGTGGTTTGGTTTTGGATTTGTATGCAAAACCAGGCGTTGTTCAATGAAACCACAAGCCAGAAACTGATTCGTGTCCAAGTTTTGAAAGCAGTGGAAACACCTGTACAGAAACCTCCCACCTTTGCCATAATTCTCGAATCCTATCCTGCAATCCCTTTTTCATATGCTCCCAAAACCCTCTTAAATGCTTTTCCATTTCTTGTTCAAAAGGTGAAACTGAAAGAATCACAAATTAAAGTTGGCAAAAGCAAACCCTAACCCTAAAAGAAAACAACAAAAACATGTTATCACAACAACAGCGAAAATGGATGCTTGTTGCACAAATGTCCTTCAGTACAGACTCTCTCATCCCTACGTCACTTCAAGACCCGAGAAATCAACAATCGATTCCTTCTGCTTCTTCTTTATCTTTTTTTTTCCCTCATTTTTACTCTTTTATCGTTTGGTTGTCGAGCGTTCGTAATTGCAACCATAAAACGATCCCTCGTATGAAGAAGCAGACAAAATAGCTAGTGTCCAACTCCTGTTTAAAAAGAGGGCTGCACTTTGCACTGAGAGACTGTGAAATTGTCAAGGCCTGAAGATCTCTAGTGCCAATGGTTATCGTTTCGGAGGTTGGCGGTGCTATTCTGATGCCGGGAAACTCGGCTACCGGTGCTCAGGTGAAGCAAGGAGGAGGGAATCGTGAGGCAGCTGCTGGATGTTCCAGGAACCGTGAAAATCGGAGGAGACCATCACGTGGGCAAAACAAGAGGTTTGCTGCTGATAACCCGCTTGTTTTCCACCCACGTTCTTCCCGTCTGTCTCTGCAGGCTCCGCCTGCACCTCCTGCTCGTGTAAGTTCTGCTACAACTATAGTTTTCTTTTGTATTCCTTCTAAACTTTGTTACTATCCTCTTTCTCTTTTGCCTTCTCAGTCCCACAAGTAATCTTTCTCCGCAGAGACGGGATTTACATGTTATAATGGTGTTACTTTCGATTTTCCAGAATCATTTGATCCCAAAACTGTTTATTATCTGAAGTGATGTATCTTGATCTGTGTAATATTCATTGAGTACGTTAAGGTTTTTCACCCTTTGCTTGTTGTTCATATTGCATGTAGCCTTTTCTTCTGTAGGACACCTGATCTGAAATGTTTCTGTTTAAAAAGAATTTACAAGTCTTAATTTTCTTCCCTTCTAAAACAATTTTCTTTTTTAAGTAATTGAAAATAGATTTCTTTTCTAAATTTGATATCAAATCTCAATTCAAAATATTTTCTTAGTGATTCAAAAATAATGTTTAAAAGAAAATCTGTTTATTTCAAATATATGTAGTAACAAATTCATTTTCACGTCTAAAAATAATTAAAAGGAATGATTTATTTTCGTTGCGATTCAAAATTTAATTTTTTTTCTTCACATATACAATCATTATAATGTTTTAGTTTCTCCTTTCATCGAATGATCTTGCTGAGTTTTCGTGGTCATTGTTTGCTACTTAATTATAAGGCATACACTAGTGCTAGATATTACATATGCTAAAGCAGGTGCATATAATAATTCACGTAATGTACTGCACATAGGTTATGCTTGTCTATTCAGATTAATGTTCTTTACAAAACATTCAGCAGTTTTTTTTACATGATCTATGCAGATTTAGCTTATTAAACATCTTATGTGTTGCAGATAATTAATCCATTCCTGATGAGGTTTCTATTCGAGAAACAGTTGCAAAAAAGTGATGTGAGCTCGGCTGGGCGCATAGTGATTCCGAAGGTTTGACAAACTTTCTCTTCTGACCTTCAAGTTTGGCATCACTGGATAGGCAAATGAATTTGAATGTCATTAAGAATGAATAATGTTATTCATAAAACCTCCACTGTCTTGTTTCAGAAACTTGCTGAGAGTAATCTCCCTCCTTTGAATGACAAAGAAGGTTTCTGGATGCACTTGGATGACATGGACTATCCTCAAGTGTGGACATTGAAATTCAGGTTTTGGCCTAATTATAAGAAAAATTATTTCCTTAGATTTACTTTCTTATTCGATTAATTGTCGTTATATATACATATATATCTATACCTATCTCCATTGGCAGGTTCTGGCCCAACAACCGTGGCCGTATGTACATCTTGGAGAATGCCAGTGAGTTTAAATCTCTAGCTAACTTCATCCCTATCATGACTTCAATTATTTATTTTCATATTAATTTATAGCGAATGATATGCCATTAATTTCCTGTTGACTGACAATAAATATGAAACATCAATCCAAAATTTGCCAGAGGAGTTCATAATAAAGTATTGCTTGGGGCTTGGCGACTACTTAATGATGTTCAAAGACGATTTCACTGGATCATACGTGAGTGCCATCCATCCATTAATACTTAATTTGTTTCAATCATCGGAGAAATAATTCTCTACTTGTAGTAATTAACCAAGTTTTCCATACAATTATGTTTCAGCTCATTCGTGCTAGGAAGAAAAGTGATTATGCTCCAACTCAGGCCGTGAATAACACCGCAAATGCAAGCAACCCACCTCGGGAAGAATATCCTCACCATGGAGATGATGACAGCAATCAGCATGACTTTGGTGAGGGAGCAGTGCCAGATTATGCACATCTTATTAGGACTCCCTGCTGCGAATCTCTCAACTTATCCGAGTTTCCCTGGTGATGATATTACATCCTTGTGGTATCAAATCATCTGACTTTGACTGCCTATCCTAGTGTTATACGTACTTATGTATGTGAAGAAACTTCACTAAGTAGTAAGAGAACTGTTCCGGCTACCAGGGTTTGCTTAAAACTAAACAAAAGAAAAAAAAACACAAGAGGAAAAACAGTAGTAAGAATCTGTACTGTATGTTTTGTTTTGTGTTAAAATGTGAACGTGTCGTTTAAGAACTGTGTTTTGTAGAAAGACTATAACGTGATGTTACATGTGTGTGTGTGTGTATTTATAGTTTGTGTAATAATGTATTTGTCATATCTACATATTTCTTTGCCCCACTGCTTTGCATATACTAAACCACATTAAGCCTGCGGGATCCCTTTTATAGAAATGGGTTATCCCAATATTAGCTTGGCTATGTCGATCAAATGTATCTTCCTAGCTAGTTTTCTTTTTCAAATTAAACTTTCAACCGATTTTCTCTTCAACCAAACAGTCAATTACTGTTGGTCCAATGTTAATTCTTAAATTTGCATATAACTACAACTGGCTAGCTACGTTTGTGTCTGGCTGGTGAGTCATCAGTGGTGTAAAAGCTTATTATATATGTAATAAAGGACGGTTAGCTTAGCTGCCATATAACTATTGCACGGATGTTGGTTTCCCCCACATGTAAAATATGCTGGAAATTAATGGTCATTCCTTTGAAAATCCTAAACTCATGTGGCATTGAAGTCTCAATTTCTATAGCTGGATGAATAATTGATTTTGATGGGTTCCTTTTAACCCTGTCTGACAACAACATGAATGAACCATCACATCTCTAATTTGCAAACACGATATTTTGTTTTCCCAGTTGATATCGGGATTTTTGAAATCTTATTATACTTTTTGAAAAAGAAATGAGCAGGGAGACAAGATGGTGAATGCATGTGCCAAAGTAGAGCAATTCAGAAATTTAGAGTCAACAAACGAGGATATTCATTGAAGTAAAAACCAAACTAGTTAAATCAGCATTTTCTCCTGTCCCTGGAATGCCACGAGACTCCAACCTTGTTCGCTTGTTAATCATTGCATGTATCCCGTGACCGTTCTAACATTTAACAGTATCCAGAAGATTGATTCCATGTGACATTTTTATTTCTTACAACGTTTCAGATTAAGAGAAAATCGACAGCGACAGAGCAAGAGAGACCATTGATAAGTTTGCCTGCAGAGAAACCGTAAATTCTGTAAGAAAAAGATGGATTGGTAGATCATATTATTAATTAAAACATAGAATACAATATAACATTTACATTTAACATGAGCTTACTGAATTAATGATCAGTTCCATGCATATTCGTTAGCGAGTTCTTCTCTTGGACTTTGATCCGTTTTCCTTAAAAAATTGCCATCATCCTGATATAAATATTAATGATCAAAGTTACAAATGAGTATCATTATCTGGTACAACATTAATCCGAGCATACACGAGTGATTGAGAGATTACATTGCATATGGATGTCTGTTCTTGATGAAGCAGTATGGGATCTGGGTTCGGTGTTTTTTCAGAGAATTGATGAAAATTGAGGCTCTGGATTCTATCACAGGCAGAGCTTGTTTCTAGCACAATTGGCAATTGATGAAAATTGAGACTCTGCAAATATGTGATAGAATTCAGAATACTGCCTGACCAATAAAAAAAAAGTAAAGAAAAGGGTGAATAATTTGTAATTATTACCTCTTGGGCAAGTGGGTTTATATCGAAGTCAACTTCAAAGTCATTGAACGTGGAAGTTACAGAAGCAAGTTTTGCTGCCAAGAACTGAAGATGATAATGATAATTAATTAAGTACTGGTTGATGAACCACTCAGTTTCATTAGCTGTGTTAATCAAGATAATTAAGAATATTAATTACCTCGACTTGAGTCTGTAGAGTCTGAACATGTTTAATTATTTCATCCAATATCTGAGCCTTGCCAATAATCTATTATATTAATCAGTGTAAAAGAAAACATGAACAGTCATATTATTGTCTTTAATTTCGTGTGAAAACTAATATTTGAAACTTGGAATACAGACAATGTATCACGTTACACCTAATTAACTTGACCTTGTGGTGTGTGCCATGCCCTAGTGAGACCAGAAAGTCAAATGACGTTAAGTGTTTTCCGATCAAAGAAAGAAACCCAGCACAGATTGAATTGTTACCTTGTCACATCCTGGAACAAGTGATTGCAACAGCTTCATCCTTACACTGATTTTCGCTCTTCTCACCTGCAAATCAACTCAATTCAAGTCAAGAGAAGGTAATATTCAGCTGAAGTGAAGTATATTTCATCGCATTTTGAGCATAATATAAACCATAATCAGTCGGAAATTAAAGGGTTAATTACTCTCTCAGCTAGGCTGTGACCGTCTGTAGCTTGACCTCTCCTTGCTCTAACATGAACATAATCATTTGGAGTTTCTTCAGCCACTTTCTTCTGTTTCTTCGCACACGGTTTCGTCCTCGTTTCTTCTGTGTTTCCCACAATACCAACGTTATTCTTTCTTTCTTTCTCTCCTCTGCGTTCTCTTCTCACCTATTTCAAATGACGAACCAAATTGAACAAACGAATGTCATGCAAAGATAGTAAATAACTGCACTTTTAGCATGAATTTCTACAGGAATCTACCTTTACATCCCCTTTCTTTCTCTTCTTCTCCGTTGCAGACTCTGTTTGAGCAACTAATTGATCTCCACCAGCCATCGCTGCCGCCTTAGGGGATGAATTTGTATCCTGTTTTCCTGTGCCGCAGCTAAATTTGTGAGGAGGACTAGTTTCATAGATTTGAGCAAGCAAAGGAATCTCCTGAGAACATTCAATAGCACCAGCAGGAAGCATTGGAGTAAAACAGGGTTCTGTTGTAATAGTGGTTGCTTGGTGAGGGAAGCCAGACACGTTGCTCGAGATGTCTGGCACGAGAATCGAGTCGAACACAAAAGTGGGATGCTGGTAAGAAAAGGCTGCCATTTGATGATTGCTCGAGATGTCTGGCACGAGAAACGAGTCGAACACAAAAGTGGGATGCTGGTAAGAAACGGCTGCCAGCTGATGAGTGATTGGATTGATTGAAAACTAGGGCAAGAAAATGACATGAGATGATCATACGCAGAGAAGGCAGGTCTCAGGGTCTGAGACAGACCAGCTGCCCCTTTTATATACATGAATACAGTTGGAATTCCGAAGTTTTCATAATTTTAACCATTTATCACAAACAAGTCTCTAAAATCTCTTGAAGTATTAAATTACATGCCCTTGAATTCAACATTTCAAGTGTGTTTTGTTATTTTATAAAAAGTGAAGGACTTATTTGTTATAAATAAAAATAATTTTTTTTGTAAAAAATATTATATAATTCAGCTTATTGCTAACAAAATAAAAAAATGAGGTTAGTGTTATTGATTTAATAAAATTATTTAATTAATAAAATAAAAAAATTTATAATATATTTTATTAATTTTTTATTTATTATTAATATATATTTTTTTATAATTTTATTAATTAAATAATTTTATTATATTAAATATTTTAATGTGATAAAATTATTTTATTTAATTTTTTTTAAATATAATAAAATAAGACTGATTTTAACAAAATTTATAAAATAAAATCGAAACAAAAGTAAGGCCGATTTGCTTATTGCATTTCCAATTTGTTTCTTCCGTGAAACAAAACATACCCATGCCATTCTACTCTGCTTTTACCCACCCACCGAATGCTGGTTACTGGCCAGAAGATGAATTTCACATCACTGCTACTGGTTTCTCGGGTGGATCAACATTACGAATGACCTCCACTTTATCAATTTGACAGAATAGAAGAAATGAATAATTATTTAAGTCCACGTGACAAAAATGACAAAGTCCATCAATCATCACATTACAGATTGAGTGCACGTTGAGAGAGAATTTCAAATAGAATAATTTTAAATTATCACGCGGGTTAATACAGCTGGCTTATTTGAGCTGTGGGTCAAAAACTGTTCCTGTCCGATTGAACGAGGAACATGCGTTTGCTCCGAAGGACTGACTTGAAAATTAAATTAATGGCGTGTGTCATTCGCATTACTTATTCTGTCTGTCAACCAGTTTTTCAAACATCATGCCATCCAACCATTTGTAATGCAGGCAGGAGAAATAATACAAATACCAAGTAATGCTACAATGCCAGGGACCTATTCGTTACAAACAATCAAATGAGTTCGTACTTGTCAATTTACTAAAATTTTAGGACCTATCCATAAAATAAAAAAATAAGGGAGCACCTGTTTGGTGTTTTCCTGACAGTAATGTATGAAACCAAGCTGCTGCATAAGGTCAACCGGTCAATCCGATGCCTGTTACCAAGCGTGATGGTTGCTTCAATTTTCTTTGACTCATTCGGCCGTAATTTTCGGAATGAAAAATAATAGAGTATAATGATTGTGTTCAATCATTTCTTATTTTTATTATTTTCAATTAAATTTATTAGAGATTTTAATTAAAACATTGTGCTTGATTTGTCCGTAAACTTTTGCTATTTAATTAAAAAAAATTTAATTTTTAATTAATAAAAAATAGGACCCAAGGACTTAGGCTTGAACCAGATAGACTAAGCTTTGTCCGAATTTGTCACAGGCGTCTGTCTTTCTGCTCCACCTAAGCTTGAACAAGTTTGATGACTACATAGCGCACCCCTCTATCTTCAGATGTCTCTCAACGAGCATGTGGTGTATTTAGTAGGCCTCTGTAAAGAGGGCTATTGGGCTAAACGTTTAGATACAGCCCAAATAAAAATCTGGCCCAAGCTTGTATATTTGCGTGACTCTCACGTTATCTTCCCGCTTCTATTCTGTTTCGAGTGTGAGAATAAAGGCAAGGGTTTAAAGTTTTTCTGTTTTCCAGGGACGACATTGCATTTTCTTTGTGCGGGAAAGAGGTTCGGTTGGCCGGCAAGTGGTAGAGCATATCACATCTTGTAATTGAACATATTGATAGAGTGAAGAGCTTCCAAAGTTTGCTTTGCTTCGTGTGTGCGAGATTGTTCTTATTCTGTTCTTTGCCATATTGACAAGTGCAACGTTCTTCGTTTGTATCCTTCTTCTGTGCTACCCCTTTTCTTTTACAACACAGAAAACAAACAGAGATTCATCCAGCATTCACAAAAAGTAACCAAACTTGTTCTTTCCAACCAGCAGATTTTCTCTACTTCATTTTCCAGCTTCCGTGATTTCTTGTTGTTTCTTCCAGACTAAACAATGAAAAAGAAAAATCCTTCTAGCCCTTCAAATTTCTGCAAAATTTCTATGTATTTTCCATAATTCCTTTTGTTGCTTCAATTTCCTTTTGCATATTTTCTCTACTTGGTTTCCCATAATTACTTCTGTTTCTACCCGAAGAAAAAAATAAAAATAAAAATAAAAACTTCTTTTGTTTCCTCCCAAGCACCTTTCCAGCGATTCACTTTTCTTCTGATTTTCTTTACTTCATTTCATAATTCCGTTTGTTTCTTCAGCTGAAAAAATAAAACCATGTCTATAATTGGAGAAACCATTCTTTCTGTCTCCATTGAAATGTTGTTCACAAAGTTGGCTTCAAAGGGACTCCAGCTGTTTGCGCGGCGAGAGCAAATCCTTGTTGATCTCAATAAGTGCGGTGCTCGACGACGCAGAAGACAGGCAGAGGGAGCAGTCGGTAAAGCTCTGGCTTGACGAACTTCAGAACTTGGCCTACGACGTGGAAGACTTGTTAGATGAGTTTTCAACAGAAGCTTTGCGGAGAAAGTTGTTGCTTGAACCTGATCAAACCAGTTCAAGTACGTTATGAAAACTCATTCCCAAGTGTTGCACCAATTTCAATCCACGAACTTCTAGTTTTGATTCCGTGATGAGGCGCAAGATTGATGGGATCACGTCCAGATTGAAAAATATTTCGACAGAGAAAGACCAATTGCAATTAAAAGAAAATTCAAGCGGAAGGTCTAAAAAAATAAACAAACGACAAGAGACAACCTCTTTGGTGATTGAAGCCGAAGTACGCGGCAGAGAAAAAGAGAAGAAGGAAATTGTCGATCTGATAGACGTAGCAGTGAGGAATTTAGGCTTGAAAATGCCAGCTTTTGCTCTTGTAATAATTGGATGAGTTGGTAAAAGTTAAGTATCATTGGTTGGAGGTGTATTGATAAGGTAAAGGAGGTATAGTATTTGTTGTAAGTCATTGTTCTGCACTTGTATTATCAAGTAATTCATTGAGAATATTTGGTGAAGGTGCAGAAAAGATACCTAATGGTGATCCATCAAGTGCTAGTGGAGTTGCTGAGTTGGAATCTCTAGTATTTGTTGCATTGTTAGGTTGAAGAGGTGGTTTATCAAGAGTAAATATAAACTGATTCAAGCCCTAATGACTTTTAGGGAGTTGCAAAAGAAAGTTACGATTTTTTAAAATTTTTATTAATTTTAAAAGAAAAAACAGACTCATTGAATTTAATATTATTTGATACATAAATTTTTTTTGTATGAATTTAACATTATCAAAAGTAATTTTTATGCTAACAACTAAAACCTAATAACATATTTTAAAGTATAAAAATTAAATTTGTATTTTTTATAGTTTCTAAAAAATACATAGTATTTACACTCAAAATTTTAATAATTTTAAGATTAGATTTGCACTTGTAAAGTTTTTTTTATAAGTTGTGCAATTGTTTAGAAACACAGTCACATAAAAAGATTTTAGCCAAAAATTAAGAGACACGTGAGCCTGTGCTAGTAATAACAATTTCACCTCAATAATGTGTGTATATTTTTCCTCCAATCTTGCGATTATGATTGTATGTGTATGAACATAATTTTCTTATTTAAATGCCTTAGCTTTTTTTTTGAATGATAGGCTCCCCAGCCTAACCCCCTCTGAAGAGCCTGGCGACGGGGTGGTGACACCAGTGGGTAGATTTTTAGCACGTCGACTGTTGATAAATTAAAGCCGGTTAATATGCCAATTCCGGGCTAACAAGCTGTTTCTTCTCAAGTATTCCAATGTGCAAGGATTGACTTCTGGTAAGACAGATAGAAAGAGCGTACTTTCCCAAAAACATTCACTTGTAAAACAGATAGACCTGACCGAGATTAAGAGTAAAATGTAAGGCAATCTGACACTCGTTAAGATTTTATTTGTCCCGTTCTTCTTTGCAAGTTTCCAAAACCAACCCAGCGATAATTCAAAGAGGACCCACGCGTACGTAACTTTCTTCTGCACACGAACATCTAGCCGTGTTTTCTGGTTCACAAACAACTTTCCGTCTACACTTTCTCTACCCAACGAACATGGAACATGCGTTTGATTATCTTTCACAAACAAAATAACAGGTAATGCTACTACACATGCCGGGGACCTATTCGTTATTAACAATCAAATGAGATCGGCAGATTTTCTCTGCTTCATTGTCCAGCTTCCTTAATTTGCTGCTGTTTCTTCCGAGCAAAAGGAGAGAAAAAGAAAGATCCTTCTAACCCTTCAAATTTCTGCAAATTGTCTACTTATTTTCCATAATTCCTCTTGCTTCTTCAATTTCCTTTACCATATTTTCTCTACTTCATTTCCCATAATTACTTTTGTTTCTTCCCGCAGCATTCTGCCAGTTCAATTTTCTGTTCTTCTTTTTCATAACTTCATTTGTTTCTTCCAACATCTCCCTCCTCTCCCCCCTCCCCACCCCCCACCATCCTTCTAGCTACTTACTTTTCTGCAGATTTGCTTTACTTAATTTCATAATTCCGTTTGTTTCTTCAGGCCAAAAAAAAACTATGTCTATCATTGGAGAAACCATTCTTTCTGTCTCCATTGAAATGTTGTTCACAACGTTGGCTTCAAAGGGACTGCAGCTGTTTGCGCGGCGAGAGCAAATCCTTATTGATCTCAACAAGTGGGAGCGAATGTTGTCGAAGATTCGTACAGTGCTCGACGACGCAGAAGACAGGCAGAGGGAGCAGTCGGTAAAGCTCTGGCTTGACGAACTTCAGAACTTGGCCTACGACGTGGAAGACTTGTTAGACGAGTTTTCAACAGAAGCTTTGCGGAGAAAGTTGTTGCTTGAACCTGACCGACCCAGTTCAAGTACGTTAAAAAAACTCATTCCGACTTGCTGCACCAATTTCAATCCGCGAACTTTTCAGTTTGATTCTATGATGAGGCGCAAGATTGATGGGATCACATCCAGATTGGAAAATATTTCGACAGAGAAAGACCAACTGGAATTTAAACAAATTTCAAGCGGAAGGTCTAAAAAAATAAGCAAACGACAAGAGACAACCTCTTTGGTGATTGAAGCCGAAGTACACGGCAGAGAAAAAGAGAAGAAGGAAATTGTCGATCTGTTATTGAACGATGAATTAAGAACGGATGGTGGATTGGGATTCTCTGTTATTCCTATAAGAGGAATGGGAGGGTTGGGCAAGACAACTCTTGCCCAGCTCGTCTACAACGACGAAACAGTGAAAAGCCAGTTCGACTTAACTGGCTGGGCTTGCGTTTCTGAAGATTTTGATGCTATCAGGGTCACAAAAGCGATCCTCAAGTCCATTGGTGTGGGGAGTGCTAATGAGGACGACCTGAATTCTCTTCAAGTCAAATTAAAGGACGCATTATCCACAAAGAAATTTTTGCTCGTTTTGGACGATATGTGGAACGAGAACTACGGTGATTGGACTACCCTGAGACTTCCATTTGCATCTGGAGCAACTGGAAGCAGGATTATTGTCACAACTCGCAATGAAGGTGTTGCATCAATGATGGGGACTGTTTCAGCCTATGAATTGAAGAAGTTGTCGGCTGATGATTGTCTGGTTGTATTTACTCAACACTCATTGGGAACAAGAGATTTCAGCAAGCATCCACAGTTGAAGGAAATTGGTGAGAAGATAGTGAAGAAGTGCGACGGTTT
This sequence comes from Xylocarpus granatum, assembly GCA_019650275.1. Lineage (NCBI taxonomy): Eukaryota > Viridiplantae > Streptophyta > Magnoliopsida > Sapindales > Meliaceae > Xylocarpus > Xylocarpus granatum. The sequence goes on from BNST01001022.1 coordinate 284,350, forward strand.
GCCTCTTGCAGCCAAAACTCTTGGCGGCCTGTTACGCAATCGAAATGATTCTCGTGATTGGGAAAAGGTGTTGAAAAACAAGATATGGGAGGAAGAAAGAAGTGATATTATTCCAGCTCTTAGAGTAAGTTATTATTATCTTCCAGCACATTTAAAAAGATGTTTCGCACATTGTTCGTTGTTCCCAAAGGATTACGAATTCCGTGAAAGAGAGATAGTCTTACTTTGGATGGCTGAGGGTTTGTTGCAACTTGATGTGGGTGAGATGGCTATGGAAGAATTAGGCCACCATTATTTTGAAGAGCTGCGCTCAAGGTCGTTCTTCCAACGATCAAGCACAGACACATCACGGTTTGTGATGCACGACCTCATCAATGATCTTGCTCAATGGGCTGGGAGGGAGAAAGATATGCTAGAATGGAGGATACACAGGATGGAATCAAGCAAAAAAAGCTTTCCAAAAATCTTCGCCATTTATCATTCATTAGTGGCGGACATTTTCACAACGCTAAAAAGTTTGAGGCAATATCTGATGTCGAACGTTTGAGAACCTTTTTACCAGTACATTTGGAACTTCCTCCTAAATATTTGTCTCATAGCGTGGTTCATATGTTGTTGAAATTACAACACTTAAGGGTCTTATCTTTGTCTGGGTATCGCATCTCGGAGATTCCGAATTCAATTGGTGATTTGAAGTATTTACGGCATCTTGATCTATCTGCAACTGAGATTGAAACTTTGCCGGAATCAACAAACAGACTTTACAATTTAGAAACACTTCTATTGGAAGATTGTTATCGATTAAAGAAATTGTGTCCAAGCATTGAAAATCTAATCAACCTGCATCATCTCAAATATTCTGTTCCATTGGAGGAAATGCCTCTAGGAATCGGGAAGTTGACTCGTCTCCAGACATTAGGTCCTTTTGTCCGTGGGCCAAAACATTGGCTCTCGTTTACGGGACTTGAAGTTCTTGAAGAATCTTCAAGGGAAGCTTAGCATTTCAAGATTAGAAAACGTTAAAGATGTCAATGACGCTGAGAAGGCTGAGTTAGAAGGGAAGAGAAACCTGAATGAACTAGTTCTGGAATGGAGTCGCGGTAATCGTGACAATTCACTGGAGCCAAATACTGAAACTCGTGTGCTTGATACGTTGAGACCTCATGAAAGCTTGAAAGAGCTCACAATCAGCGGTTATCACGGCGCGCAATTTCCAATCTGGTTAGAAGATTCCGCGTTTTCAAATTTAGTTCTCCTGAGATTTGAATATTGTGGCATGTGCACTTCGTTGCCATTACTTGGGCAACTACCTGTTTTAAAGCATCTTTTTATAAGCCACATGGATAGAGTGAAGAGCGCGGGTTCAGAGTTCCAGGGAACTAGTGGCTCTGTGTCTTTTTCGTCACTAGAGACTCTCTGTTTTGAGCATATGACAGAATGGGAAGAATGGATTCCTCATCGATCTGATCAAGAGGTTGAAGCCTTTTCCCGACTGCGAGAGCTTTCTATTTTAGCTTGTCCTAAGTTGAAAGGAAAATTGCCAGAACGTCTTCCTTCATTAGAGAGGCTTGTCATTCGAGGTTGTGCAGAACTACTAGTTTTGGTTCCAAGTACTCCAGCCCGCTGCAATTTTGAAATCGGTGGATGTAAAAAGGTGGTGTGCAGAAGTGCAATTGATCTCAGCTCACAAAATTCGTTGCTTTCTAGTCATCCGGCAAATGAAGTATTTCTGACACGGTCATTTAAGCAAGCAGTTAACCAATTTAGAATTTTTGGCGATTGACACCGGCAATCACGAAGAGATGAAATATTTATGGCAAACTGAAGCTGGATTGCTGCAAGATGTTAGCTCTCTTCAACGCTTGCAGATTAACGGCGGTGTCGGTCTTGTGTCCTTGGTGGCGGAGGAAGAAGAACACCAACAAACAGCAGGTGTTGCAATGCAGACTTGATTCTCTAGATTTGGCTCACTGCCCTAGCCTTGTGAAGCTACCACAGGCGTTGCTCAGCCTTAGTTCCCTTAAAGAGATAGATATCAATGATTGTGGTTCACAGGAATGTTTGTTTGAGGCATGGATGCAAAACGCTAATCTATCTCTTGAAAGATTAGGTATTACTTCGTGTAATTCTTTGGCATACATTGCCAGGGGTCGACTTCCTCCAAGCCTTAAGCGGATAAGTATCTAGATTGCAGAAATTTAAGGACTTTGATAGATGACGATCAAGTTTCAACAATGGAGGAAGATGGCATCAAAAGTAGCAGCAGTAGGTGCACCTCTCTTCTTGAGGATTTATAGTATTCACAGGTGTCCATCTCTCACGTCCTTATGGTCAAAAAGCGAGCTGCCTGCCAAACTTAGAGAAATCACAGTTCATAAATGCGCAGAAATGGAGTTAATAGCAGGAGGAGGGTTGGACAACAACACATCTCTTGAAGTTATTCGTATTTCGTCATGTGAAAATCTTAGATTTCTGCCAAATGGCCTGCGTAAGCTCTGCAATCTTCAACAACTCAACTTTTGGGGATGTCCAAATCTTATTTCCTTTCTGGAAGGAGGGTTTCCTTCTTCGAAACTGACCAACTTGTCCATACATGTGTGTGAGAAACTGAAAGCCCTACCCAAAAGCCTGCGCAATCTCACCTCTCTTCAACGTCTAAAAATAACAGATTGTCCAAGCATAGAATTTTTTCCAGAGGATGGCTTTCCCACCAACCTTACTTCACTTAGTATTGATTATCCGAAAATTTATAAGCCACTGTGTGAGTGGGGATTGCATAGATTCAATTCTATTAGATGATCTCCAGATTTTGTGGGAGAATGTTCGGAAGTGGTGTCATTTCCACCGGAGGATACGGGAATTGCGCTTCCAACCTATCTAACCAGTCTGAGCATCCGAAATTTTCCAAATCTGGAACGCCTGTCCCCAGTTGTTGAAATTCTCACCTCACTGGAATTTCTCAATTTGGAGGGATTGTCCAAAGCTCAAATACTTTCCGGAGAAGGGCCTGCCTACCTCACTTTTGTATCTTGGGATCAGTAATTGTCCGTTAATGGAAGGAAGGTGCGAAAAGGATAAGGGAGAGTATTGGCACTTGATAGCCGATATACCTTGTGTATGTATAGGTTGATGAGAACGGATGGCGCTTTAATTTGGTAAAAACCCAGGTATGTATGAATGTGTGTGAATTTAAACATATCCAACCAACTTTTCGTTTCGTTTATTCTCTCTTTGTTAGTTATAGATTATGCATGGGTTTTGATTTAAATTGTTTCCAGAGCGCAGTTGTTGCATCGCTTGCATATCTTCTCAATGTTAGCAAAGAATGCGTAGCAATCCATCAAAGAACTCTCATGCTACTTGGTCACGTAACACCGTAATTGTCTGAAACGAATCCTTCTCTTCTCCGTAAAGTTTGTGAAGTGTGGCGGATATAATGCAGTAAGTTCTTCTTCTCCTCCTCCTTACTCACTTTGTTAAGTAAAAATAGTCTTTTTATTGGTTCTGAGACATCTCTGCATAACAATTTGCTCTGGTTATTTGTTTAATGTCTGCCTTCACTTGTAAATGTTTCCCGCCGTTTGTGATTTCAAACTTACTGCTGTATTTTGACGACTTCTTACAAAAAAACAAAGAAGTCAGTGAGTTTTCTTGAATGGGATATGTCCGTTTATATCTAAATGGGATTGCCAGTGGGTTGTAAGAAATCAGATACTATTGTTTGGACTAGGAGCCACCTCTATAAAAAGATTGAAGAAATGTTGTTTGCTTGAACATACAGGAATGCACTTAAAATGCATTTCTTAAGCTACGAAAAATGTACTAATTTCCTGGAACTTTTAGTGCATGTTTGCAACCTAATTTGCTGACACGACACTGCTTTTGAACATTTCTGGCAGGTCAAGCCTGAAATGAAATAGTGCAGAAAGTTGTTCGATAGTGAGACAGAGTTCATATCAGAATCTAAGTTCTATGTGTCTGGTGTGTTCGTCTGGCTTTGCTGCTCAATGTTTGGTGATAATTGAATTTGACCACGTAATTTTAATTTAACTCTGCGAGAAACAACCGTCTTATAATTTTATAACTGCAGGTAAAAATGGTTATGAATTTGGATGAAGAATTCGAGATTAGTGTGGAAGGGGAAAGCTCCCAGAACATCACAACAGTTCAGGAGTCGGCCGATTTAACAGAAGCTTGTCGAAAAGAAGGCTATTTGAGAGGAAAGAACCAACTGGCTATGTATAGGTCAAGCAGAAGTTTGCAATTGTTGAGCTGTAATCAAGCTAAGGAGTTAGTAGCCCATTTAGATTCATTAATCCGAACCAGTACATTTATGGTTTTAGAACTGGAGTTGAGTTTCAATATTTGTCCATCAATATTTAGAAACGGTGGCTATCTGAAAGTTATCTCATCCTTCATTTTTCTCCTTAAAAACTGTTATTAATAGGTACACGTGGAAAAATCTAATTATAATTATTAACATAATAATATCATCTAATTATATATATTATTAATTAATGATTATAATTTTTTTTTAAAAAAAACCCAATAATAATGATACTCCAATAAAACTTGCCTCTCGTTTCTTCCTCCAATAAAAATCAACGGTCTATCAATTCATGACTCAGTGATTGCTCCCCGCCCTTTTCGGCTTTCCCACCGGAATACAATACTCCCAATTGCGTTTCACGTTCCGGTTACGTCCGCCAAAATTAAAATATTTTCGATTCACGGATTGCTGACATGGACGGTCCAGACTCAAAATCCAGCGATTGATGATCGTGCCCCGTGCGCCTCCCATTCCGTCCGTCATCTCCCTTCGTTGATCGTTGACGTTCTAACCAGTCCGTGTTTATTTATTTTCTTCCTCCATTTACTTTCTCGAGAAAGAAAATAATCTTATTTTTTCCCAAGTAATTATTTTCTCGTAAGTACACTGTTATATACACATATCTAAGTAGATCTGAATCTGAAATTAAAAACTTTAGATTAAAATTGAGATTGCAATTCGTTTATGTAAAACTTCTGGCCAAAGATCGCAAGTTTACGCGTCAGGAAAGGATAATTCTTAATTAATCGGCTCACCCGCATTTATTCTGGGAGAGTTGATCTTGATCTTGTGTATTTGTGGAATGATTTAATAGGAGAAATTGCGATGGGAGATGGGCAAGGATGTAGAAGAGGAAGGTGAAATTTCGGATACGGCGTCGGTTGAAGAGATCAGTGAAGCCGATTTTAATATTGAACAATAAGTTAAGCTGACTAAAGAATCGAAACCTAAGCGTGACGGGGCAGGTAAAGTTTGGACATGGTTTGCATAATCTTGCGTGGGCTCGGGCGGTGCATAATAAACCTCTCAATGAGATTGTTATAGATGTTGAGCGAGATGAGGTGTCGAAACGATCGCCACCGCCGTCGTCTCTTGCATCTAGTAACAACCGCGGTACTAGTAAAGATGAAAAGAAGGAAGTTGAGAAAGTTAAGATTGTTGATAGCGGAGATGAGATTGCGAAGGAGGAACGTGAGTTGGAGGAAGGCGAGATTGATTTGGATTGTGAAGCAGATGAGAAACATACTGAACTAGTGAAAGATGAAGAGAAATCAATTAAGCGGACATAATTCGGGAAGCTTTGGAAAGTGTTATTAATGTCGTAGATGCTGATAAGTAATTGGAGTAGATTGGTGGTTGTTGATGAACTTTTGACAAATGTTTCCGGGTTCTGCAAATTGATTTTTGTTGGCTTGTGTGCTGTAGATCATTCCAAGGAGTTTGTTCAAAACTTGGGAACAGTTTGGAGAGCTTGCAGGAAGTGGTTAATGAAAATAATGTTCCTGCGAGCAATGCCCTCATTCGGCTAGCATTTTCATCAGTTCATTCTGTAAGGCACCAACATTTCAAAGCTTGCTTTGACATAAATGGTTTATATTATTAATTCATTTATGATGCTGGTTGTAAAGAATGTAGCATTTTGAAAATGGTTATTTGCTTGCAGGTATTTTGAATCATGTTTTGAAAGAACAGAATAAATACATTTTGTCAAGGTTCCAATTTTACCATGCTCATTGCTTTGTCCCTGAACATTCTTTATTTGCTGGCACTGTCAGATTGTTTAGTTTATCATTTTTGTTCCATTTTTGCCACGGGCTACTTTCTCTTATAAAGAGCCACCATCCACCTATTTTTTTCCCTGACCGGTTAGAAGAGGTGTGGTACTAACTGAAAATTCTTAAATATATTTCAGCTGTTAGTTTATAGGGAAGATTGTTGGTTTAGAAAGAAGATTGTTTAGAGATCCTGAAAGCTTAAATATGTTCTCTTAACAGGTGGAAATCGTGGTATTAACTCTGGGTGCTACAGTCAGTGATAAATAGAAAGACATACAGACCATAAATGAGGTGAATAAGAAGGCCGACAATGCTTTAGCCAAAAATGTGTCCCCATGATCTGACTTTTTAAAATAAGTTTCCTTCACCTGTTGACTATTTGGTGCACAATAAGCCAATGGAAGTTTTAAGTCCAGGGGTGTCTGGTTAAAAAACTAGAGTTTTGCTCCCATTGCTTTACCTTCACAAGGTCCATGATGCAGACAACCTTCCGTCACCCACACGGGAAACAACAGCTTGCATACCTTTGCAGAGAGCATTGGTCGTTGGAGGTGTTGTGTGGTTACACCAGGGTCAGCTGCGGTGAAGACTGCTCATGATCCTGAAGAATATAAAATTCCTCATTATGAAACTAATGTACTCAGAGCTGTTTCATCCTATCAACAAAAATTTGGTCATGGTTCACTTTTTTTGAATGATAGGCTCCCCAGCCCAACCCCTTCTGAAGAGTCCGGCGATAGGGGTGGTGACACCAGTGGGGAGATTTTTAGCACGTCCACTGTTGATAAATTAAAGCCGGTTAATATACCAATTCTGGGCTAACAAGCTGTTTCTTCTCAACATGCTGACAATTCCAATGTGCAAGGATTGACTTCTTGTAATAATCTTGCATATGTGAATTCTATGTCTAATCCAATAGTGAAATGTAACCCTGTGGTGAAAGCTTCTCTAAAGACTAGAGACCCTTGGCTTTAGTTTGCCAACTCTGATGCTTCGGATCTTCACCACTGACCAGTGCCTATGGTTTATACTGCACCGAAAGTGAAACCTGTTGGGGTGTTATAAATTCAAGAAAGCAAAAGGCTGTGGAGGAGCCTGTTTTGGATGGTCCTGCACCAAAAAGGCAAAGGAATGAAAATTCAGGGGTTATTAGTGATGAGAGAAGTATAACTGGGTGTGGTGGCTGGTTGGAGGACACTGATATGGTTGGACCTCAGATTATGAACAGAAATTAGTTGGTGGACTCTTCAGAATCCAATCACAAGAAATTGAATAATGAGTTAGTTGTCCAATTACTACTCGGGTACATCCAATGTGGTTGTTAATGGCAATGAGACGGTACCAGTGACAATTCCCAGTACCACAACTTCCTTGCCAGCTTTATTGAAAGATATTGAAGTGAATCCAACCATGTTGCTAAATAGACTTAACATGGGAGAACAACAGAAATTAGTGGCAAAAGCTCAGCAGAAGTATAGCAATACTTCAACCAATACAATGCATCCTCCAAGTTCTAGTTCAAGTATGGGAGCAGTCCCCCCAGCAAATGTAACACCCTCGAGATCAATGGCAGCACTTCTAGTTCCTTCTCAAGCAGTTCCAACGGTGAGCACCACCTATTTATATATTATTTTGAGAATGCAGAAATTATGCTTGTTTGATATAGTATGAATATATTGCAATATTTAAGTTAGGAATTAACTTTTTTGCTGTTTTAAAGGACATTACTGTTCTGTAGGCATGTTTTGGTTTTCTTCAAGTAATCTTGAGCATGTGGATTAATACATGGGCCCTGTAGGATGAGTTGGCAAAAGTCTGCATGAAACCCCGGGATCCTCGACCCTTTCTGCATGGAAATGCACTTCACAGGAATGGGGGCTTAGGACCCGAGCAATCCAGAACAAAAGGACCTTCTACTACAAGTTCTTGCCGAAGTAAAGATAATTTGTATTCCCAAAAGCAACAGGGTCAAGCAGAAGCAAAGACAGTGCATTCTGAACCACCACCGGATATTGCCTGACAATTCACCAAGAGTTTGAAACATATTGCTGAATTCATATCTCGTCCCCAACCATTAACAAGCTGAATTTGATAGTTGTGGAAAGGTAATTATTCTTTGATTTAAGTCCTATCCTTTCTGCTTTTCTAGTTTTTGATTTATCCGCTCCGCTGTTGCAGGTACACTTATTTTCCTTGTAGTAGGTAAGAGTTTGGGCTTCTCGGTCCTTCTCTTCTTGAGATTGACCAGAAGATGGGACTTTGGCATCTTCTTTGGGGGTGAGGCAGCAGTTGCATAATTTCATAGTCGACAAATGATTCTCCCCCGCCCTTCATCCATTTTGTTTTCTTTTTTGTTTGCTTTAAATAGTTTATTGAGAGAATACACAAAATATTTTTCTCCCGTGAAGCTTTAGATGATGTGGATATTAGAAATAGCCTAGCAGAGGAGCAAAGAAAGATTTTGGCTGGTTGTCTATACTATTCAGTAGGGTGTTTCCGGTTGGCAATGCCAATCCTCATCTGCATCTATTGTGGCAGACAGCTGAGCAGTTTTGTGCTGTATGCACAAAGCAGATAGATGAACAGCTTGCTCATGTAGTTGCCAATTCCCTTGGAACTGATAAGGTACTTTTGGTGATTCTTTTTCTGTTTTCCAGACCACTACCACTTTACTAGTTTTTTTTTGTCAAAAAAAAAGATTTTCTAAACAAAGAAATTCTTAGCTACCACAAGATACTGGATTTTTTGTGCTGTCTAAATAAAATTATTTTGTACACTTTTTTTTTCACTTAAAAAGTTAACTTACTAAAATTGGTTCAAAGTAATAATAGCATGAGAATTGTCTTCTTTGCCAAAATACAAGGGCTTTTAATTTTTCTGCTGGAATGTAAATTTCTTTCATGGTTTGTGTTTGTTCTGTCAACGGTTTTCAACAGGTGAATTGGGCTCCTTTCACGGGAAGATTTGTTGTCCATGCTGGCTGGTAAGATAGTTTTCTTTTCTCTCATTATATATTTTGCACTTGGGGAATTGTACTTGGATTTTTGCCTGGTCAATTTATTTTCTGCTCCTTACCAATTTATACAGGGTGGAAGCATCGGCTTTGCTTTATGGGAGAGCAAGTGAGCAAGATTTTGCCATTAAGCCTTAAACAACCATTGCCCTAATCACCCATTTTCCCGGAAAAATTCAGACATGATAAAGATTAATTCACGTGCACATTAAAGTTGGAAAAGGAAACTATCAAGTTGGACTGGGTAGGTTGCAGGTTAGAACGGTGGTTGATTGGATTTCAGTTTCATGTCCCCATTCGTCTACCCGTTTTCGCCAGTTGTTTACTTTTCCCTTAGATTTAGCCAAACATGCTGGAGATGAGTATTGAAATTATTTGGGTATGGAGTAAGCATACAAAGAAGATGCCCTGGAAGTCTAAAAATCTTGCATTAAAGGCTAAGTTTTTGGCAAAATGAAGAGAGTGGAGGGTGAAATTCGGGGGGCCTTTGAGTCAAAGTTTCACATGGTGGGGAGCAAGTCATTTGTAAATTTCCAATTGCCAATTAAATTCATAAGTGATTGTAAGCATGGGATGATCATTGAAGACATCCAAGAAGCAAAAGGCCAATATCAAAAAAATTGTCATCACGTGTGACACTGAGGCTCCTTGAAACTGCATCGGGTAGGGATTGATAGAATCAAATTTTCCGAAGTTGCAGAGGAATGCGGACCTGAAAAGGACATGAAGAAAAAGCAGTTGGGCTGATTGTCGAGAAAATTCGACCGTCTAGCTAGGTGGTGCTCCCGAACTGGGCATGAACAGTTTACTACCTGACTTTTCATTCCTTTTTCATTTGGCCTTACCATATGGCTTAAACTGTCAATTCTTTAATTCGTTCAGAATTCAATTGTGAAAGAAGATTGTCCTGATTCGGCTAATGAACTTTGATAATGCCCCAATTAACTTTGATAATACCAATCACTGAAAATGCCAAAGCAGTGTCATGCAATTTGTCCAAAAAAAACAAAGGCCGCTAATAAATGAAGAACACCGATAGCGGAAAAAGTGGACTGCTAAATTTGGTTAAAAGGTGGAAAATAATATGGCAGGAGAAGTGTGTTGTTATTTCCAGACGTTTGTTTGGTCATTGATGTTATCGACACCATTAATGCGTCCAAATGCAATCACAATCCTTTTCGTAAGATTTCATTAGGCCTTCGTCTGATCTGTTTTCTCTTTTGTCTCAGGTCTGATGTGATTGAAATTTCGTAACCAATATAGCAGTCGCTTTCTAATTATTCCATACATAACAGCATGTAGAGCATTTGAAGCTTCGTTCTACATGTTCATTTTAATTTAACTTCTGATTAAACATTTATTAAATCTAAAAACCGCACACGTAATCCGAAATTATATAAGTCGCAAGTATAAGCATATCAAACCCACCCGGGTAGGGAGATTTGAAGGATGTTTATAGAGAGTCCGGAAAAAAAGACTCAAATAAATCGAATGGGGTGGGGTTGGGATAGGGATAGGGATAGGGATATATGGCTGGCGGATGGTGAATGAATTAAGGATTACACAAGTGTTTGGTTAGTATTAGAGTGAGCAACAAGAGTTCAATACCATTTGGTCTCCTTCTACGTCTGCAACTCTCCCATTCCTGCTTCTCTTATTTCATAAGAGACCGATATACATACATATGTTAAATAACCCGCGGAGATAGCGAGACCCAGCTCTGAGCAAAAGGGAAGATATGGCGGTTTCAACTCACGAAGTGGACCAGGAACAGGTTGCTTCTGCTTTTTCATGGCGGTCGTCGCGGGATAACAATAATCCTTCTCACCAGTCTCGATGGCTTCAAACCACTCTTTCAGGTGCCGTATTGGGTTCTATTTTGTTAATGTTGATGCGATTAATGTTTTGCATGGATGAAATTGATGGCACGTTGCATGCAATTTTTATATGGTGATTGGTGATTGTTTAATTTGTGATTTCAGAATTTTCTTCACTCTAGTCTTTCATGTATTATATTCGTCGTCTTATCTGACTGTCCTCTCCTCCATCTCTACCACGGAATCTTCTGGACTAAAGCAATTTATTTTATATCTGGAACGAATGATGTGCAGATTTGGATAAGAAGACAGAGGCCATGCTTAACATAATGCAAGAGGATGGAGATTCGTTCGTTAAGAGGGTTGAGATGTACTACAAGAAGAGACCTGAACTTGTTGAGATGCTGGAAGACCTGCACAAGTCTCATCGTTCTTTGGCTGAAAATTACGACAAGTTCAAAGGCCATCAAAAATTGTTGTCTTCACCCAATTCCTTCAACCAAGCTCAACAACTCCTGCAAAATTGTCACAAAAGAATTGTCGAAGAAGCTGATGAAACGAAGGAACCAACTTCCCATCTAGAATCAATCGATCCTGATCTTGACAATATGAAAGAACCTGTTAATGAACTGTTGAGAAAAGAGTTGATTAAGGGAATAAAGCTGGATGAATTCAGTGCCTTGGAAAGAGAGAAGACGAGGGATGAGCTGAAGTCGAAGGTATCAGAACTTCTGGAGGATAATTTGAGGGAGCAGACGGAGCTAATAAAGAGAAATGATGAGAACAAACAAGTGATTAAAGAACTGGATTCTGAAATCAACAGACTCAGGGATGAGAACAGGGTTTTGAAGAGCTCTCTAGCAAACCTTAATAACAGTAAGGTTGATTCGAAACAGAATCAAGTTCGAGGATCGAGATTTATGAAACTCTTCTGTATAAAATTCTAGTTTTGAAGCCTGCACTTCTTAAAATGCGATTTTACGTATAACAATTATTAGTGTCATTATTCTTATTAATTATTAATTTAGTTTAAGTTAATTAATTAATTAATTATACCTAATTTTTAAAATTAATATAAATACCGGTGAGGCTCGTATTTGCATCCAAGAAGTGCTCGACTGTACTTGGCAGCGGAGGGACAATCTCCGGCTGTGTCTCCAACAACTCAGTGACTTGTGTCATACTCTTCTCTCATTTACTGCACGAAGATCTAGAGATCTAGATTCTAGGCTACGACTCTCTCTCTCTATCTCTTGCATTTTGTGGCAGCAAAATGGACCGGAACCAAACCGACAGTCCGGTTTACGCGCGACAGTGGAGTAGCGAGTCAGGAGGCAGCACAGTCACCGGCTCTTCGTCTCTCGCAATGTCTCCGGCGCGTCAACACCACGCTCGATCTTCGTCTGCTTCTGGAATGTCCACTATCAAGAGGAACCAGAACTTCGCGGCTAAAGCGGCGGCTCAGCGGCTGGCTCGGGTCATGGCTTCGCAAACGGCTGACGATGACGATGAGGATGACGACGATCTAGGTTTCCGTTACAGTGCTCCTCCTCCTCTGGCACTTTCTCGTTCGAGAAATGTTAATGGTGGTTCAAATGCTGGTACTACTAGTGCTAAACCGGCGGTTACGTCTGCGAGGATCAATAGATCCCCTTCACCTGCGGTAATTATACGACAATGTGCTATATTTATTGAATGATTCATTGATTTCCACTTTCTTTTCGAACTAAATTCGAGTTAATTGGATTGTATTATAATTGTGTTCAGTTAGGTAGGAACTTAGTTGACGAACCGACGTCGGTGCGATCAACTTCAGCTGGACGGCCGTCCATGTCTCTTAGTGCAGCGCCACCTGTGCCGCCTAATAAGCCCCTGCCGCTGAGGACTGCAGTTTCTTTGCCGCCAATTGATCCACCGAAAAATATTAATAGAGATAAAAGGTATTAATCAAACCAATAAATAAATAATTCTTCATGTATGGTAAGAAAACTAAAATAACCGTGTGTTCATGAGTAGCAGAAATTTCAACTCAAAAGATAATGGAGACCAACGCGAGGCTTCTGCACTTCGTGATGAAGTATGTTATTGCACTTCAAATTTCATACGAGTAATTTAACACTCTAAACATGGAATGATTTATCTTTTTAGTGCAATTGTTGTTAATTTATCATGTAATTCCTGCAGCTTGATATGCTACAAGAAGAGAATGACAATATCCTTAACAAGGTGCCATATTTACTTTTAAGTAATAATTTTATCAGTATATGTGTTGTGTCACTTATACAAGTATGACAATTCCTGCATATGCTTTACAGCTAAGACTTGAGGAAGAGAGATGTGACGAAGTGGATGCCCGAGTTAGGGAGCTTGAGAAACAGGTAATTGATTTTTTTTAAAACATGTTGTAAGGGGTGTGTGTGTGTGTGTGTGTGGGGTGCTGGCTGGTGTGATACATGTTTTGTTTATGGTAATTTCTATAGTAATATTAATCAATGTAAATCAATCTGACATAGTAACTTTGCTGCTTATGTATGTTTTTAGGTTACTGCTCTCGGAGAAGGGGTATCCTTGGAAGCTAAGCTATTGAGCAGGTAAGTTGCAGTTTCACCTGCCTTTATATATGACCCTTCTTGCTTTTGTAGCGTGTTTACAACTTTTTTGTTACCATCTACAGAAAGGAAGCCGCATTGCGTCAGAGGGAGGTAATAGGGGAAACTCTATGTTCTGTTATGTGAATGATTTGGGCTCGGCTTAAATTTAGCTTCATTCTTGCTCTATTCTCTCTGTGTTGGTAAAGCTTAAAGGATAATATAAGTGATATTTTCAAACTTGGGCTTTTGATTTGAAGTGTTGAATTATGGGAATAAAATGGACTTTTCAGCTGATGGTAGTACATAGCGGTGTCTTTGTTTTCTTTTCTTTTTGGAGAAAAATCACAGTAAAGCATTTTCGTTTCCACAGGCTGCACTTAAGGATGCAAAACAAAATAAGGATGGGGTACATAAAGAAATTGCTTCTCTTCAGTCTGAACTAGAGGCATGCCCCCCTATGTGTATCCTCTGTCATATTGTTATTCGCAAATTAATCAAATAGTTTTTGGCTACTGCTGCATATCCTTGATGCTTTAATTTCTTGCTTGAATCAGAACACCAAAATTGGCACTGCTGCTGTTGTACAACAACTTAATGGAGCTGAAACTGAAGTGACAGCCCTTCGCTTAATGACACAAAGAATGATATTGAATCAGAAAGAGATGGTTTGTACTTGTTGCAATGAGCCTATTAATGCTCATTTGAATAAAAAAATTTTACTGAATCTTCATTTCAGGAAGAAGTTGTTCTTAAGAGGTGTTGGCTTGCTCGTTACTGGGGCTTAGCTGCAAAATATGGTATCCACCATATACATTGTGTTTCTAATTCATCACAGAAAATGAAATTCTTCTTCTAGACTTCTTGTTCATGACTCATGAGACCAATAATCAAGCGTATGATATAACCTGTCCAGTCTTTACCCATCTGATTATTGTTGTAAAGCAGATGATATTCAGCTCATCCATCATTTCTGACTTGTGGTAACAAGTAATCTTTTTATTCTTACAGGAATCTGTGCAGATGTAGCAGTTTCAAAGTATGAATACTGGTCATCCTTAGCACCACTTCCTTTTGAGGTTGTCATATCTGCTGGTCAAAAGGCTAAGGAAGAAGGCTGGGAAAAAGGCTAGTGGCTAGTATATTTGTCTCTGCAGTTAATTTTGGGTTGTCTTCGTTGCAAAATATCAGAGGTTCTTCGTGATTAGATTGAAAGTGGTGACATTTTTCATTATTGTATCACCTATATCTATCATTCTGTGTGATTGACTGCATTGAAATGAGCAGATAATGATGACAGTGAGAAGAGAAGCAAACTTCTTGTGGATTTTAGTGATCTGACTGGAGAAGGAAATATCGAGAGTATGCTTTCAGTTGAAATGGGTTTAAAGGAGCTTGCTGCCTTGAAGGTTTTCTCTCCTCATGGATTATGACGTGTGTGTGTGTGTACATAGATATTTTTGTTAATAAATTAATATTAAACATTAAGCATTATTCTTCTTCCCCACCATCTTTCTGTTTCATTAGCAATTGCCTTTACATGCTTTAAGAGGGTCTTGCCTCCCTTTTTGAGAGTGTTGATATTTTTGTGGCTGCTACTTTTAAGGTTGAGGATGCTATAATTCTTTCATTAGCCCAGCAGCGGCGTTCAAATTCTGTTAGACTATCCACCTCAGGTGTGCATTGTATAAGTCAGGGACATGCCAAATTTCTGTGAATATTATTAATCTCTGTGCTTCAGTGACTAGCTTAATGCTTACTTTTCCATTCATTACCATTGCTTTCAGATATCAAATCTCCTGGTGACCCAAAGTATATGGAGGCATTTGGTGAGTTGTAGAGTTAATTGCAATTAGTTTAATATTATCCACTTCTGATATGCATTCTTATAAAAGTAGTTTAATCATTGCATTCAAAACTTTCTAATCTCTGGTCAAAGATTCAAGTGCTTGATAATCAGGGGTGGAAAGAATTTTTGATAGACTTGCTTAAATTTTTGTGCCTGAGTACACTTCTGGAATGGGGACAAAATTTTGAACTTGATCATTGGATTGCTGGTTCTTGAGTCTTTGCAAATATCTTAGTGCTTTTTCAGAATTGTTCCACCAATTTCGCACTTGTCTTTTACATATCCCAGTTTTTAATTTAAATAGTTCTATTCTATTCTCATGGGATCATAAGAATGATATTAATCCTCATATTCTTGCAGAGCTCAGCCCAGAGGAGTCAGAGGATGTTCTATTTAAGGAGGTCTGGCATTTATTTCTTGATTGCTTGTGCTTTAATCTCAATAATATTTTTGCTCAAGGAATATACCTGTCTTGCATAGGCATGGCTTACATATTTCTGGAGAAGAGCCAAAGCCCATGGCATAGAGGAGCACATTGCCAAAGAGCGGCTTGAGTTTTGGGTCAGTTGCAGTGGACACTCACCTAGTTCACATGATGCAGTTGATGGTAATTTCTTCATCCAAGTAATTTTTCTATTCATGTAAATATTCACCCCTAGTTCTGTGAGGAATGGGAAAGGAATGATATTGTGTAATATATCGTTTGTTTTACTCAAGATAACATTCTGTAAATGATTTTCCATCTGAACATATGTACATTTTTCTCGCGGCTGCCTTATGTTTTCCATAAATCCCTGCTTATTTTGAGTTTTTTCTTGTTTAGTTGAGCAAGGTTTGACGGAGTTACGGAAACTGGGAATTGAGCATCGATTGTGGGAAGCATCTCGAAAAGAAATTGATCAGGACTATTCCACTTCACAGAAAATTTCCAAATGAGCCAAGATTAGCTGCTTGACCATTGCAGCCGCATCATGTTTATGCTATTTCTTTTTTCTTTTTCTAAACCTTTCTGTCTCAATATATTGGATAATTTTCTAGAGGCGGAGACAAGCCTCTCAGCATGAATTAGTGTTGTAAAATTTAGCAATTTGTCCCTTCTATACACACTGTAGTTTTAAGGGGAACGACGACTGTTTTTAACCTATTTAGCCAAGCTTTTCATTTTAAAGTGCACCAATTTCTTTTGTGATGAAACTGAACATCTGGATCCTCTAAATTATCTCGACGAGAACGTTTTCTTGCAGCGCGTCACGATTGGCCAAAAGAAACGAGAATCTGCAAGAAAGGATGCTGATGTACGGAGAGAATCAGAATCTGCACCATTCCGCATTCACTTCTAGTGATGATTCATGTGGACTCTAAACCCGTGGAAATAGGTAAAGTTTAGTAGGTCGGAATTTCGGGAAATTCTCTTTGCAGGCCAATTCATTATTATCAGAAAGAAAGACACGGATAAGAAACAGATGTAAATCCATAATTGCATACGCAACGTACTGGCGCTACTGCGGCTCTGTTAGTTCAATTGTAGATTTGAAAATCTTGGCAATTATCTTTCGTGTAGCGTGCAGCCACTTCCCTTGTCTAGGCCCTAGTTGCTGTAAATGCAAATAAGACGCCCACTCTTGTACGGGATATAGGCCCACACCGGCTAGCCTAGAAGCACTTTAGACGTCAGGACAGAATAATTTCCTGGAACTGAGTTTTGTCATTTCTCCGGTGGAAGGTTGTAAAATGGCCGTTAAACCCAAAAAAAGAAAAAAGGAATCTGTGTACGAACTTTGCTGCTTAGGTCCCTCTCTATTTCTATATGAGGTCTCTTTCACTCAGTCTATAGCACCTAGGCACGCGCAATCTGCAAGTATTTTGCTATTGCCCCCATGTATCGACCACAGCTCTTACCAAAAAAGTGTACAGGCAAGGGAAGAATTTTTCTGAGTTTGAGGTTGACGGGCATGTGCAGTTGAATTTAATAGTGACAACGGGCTTCTCAGTGGACACACAGGAGAGAAGAAAAAGAATTTCTTTTGGTGAAATGGTGCGCATGGAGAAAGAAACTAAATTCTAAAGGTGATTTTGACCTAATCCCTTATCTTGCAGTTTGTCACTTTCTGTTGGTCACATGGACACTCCATTGATTTGAAAAAAACATTTATCAAAACCCTAATATACTTCTGTTTGTTTGTGCTTAAATCTTTAACTCACTCTGCCTTTCCACTAACACCATTTTTGTGTTTGAATTCCTAACACCAAATTAGAATTTTCATACTTGGGAGTATTTTGTCTCTTTTTGTTTTCCTTGTAATTATTACATGACATGATTACATTCAATTATGTTTGTTAGCGCAACTCCTTGCAAAATACTCCTTGACATCTGCTGCGACTGCTTCTACTGGTTGCGAAAGTTTGTATGAAAGTTAGTTGAGATGGGCCACCAAAAAGCCGAATAGAATGTGGCTGTGGGGATTTTTCAAATATGAGTATGTTTTTAGTGAGTGTGATATTGGCTTTTCAATAGGTTTTGCCTTTTTGTTCTCTAGAAATTGTTATTTCTTGCTGGGTAAAAATGTTTCACAGTTGTAGCATGCCATGCCATGCCGTGCTTCTCATGATGAACTTATTTTCCCCGACATTCTCAAGTGCAAATTATTACCCTCTTGACCCCATATATCACGTGAGCGAATAGCTTCCAATCCCAATTCCAATTCCAATTCCAAATTCCCAATTCAAGTTTCAAGCTTTCCTTTTGTCATGCTTTTTGCTCTTTCCCATTTCACATTCATTTGTCTAAACATGAATCTCCTCTGTTTTAACAGGGCAGGTATTGGTGGGTAGTGGATACTTAGCTCTAGCACCAACCGTATGGGAAAGAAAGAAAGGTTTATTTTTTTATTAAGAAAGTTAGATAGCTTTTCTCCTTGGTGTTCAATTAAATACAACCATCAAGAGTGCTTCCCGCAGAAACATAATAAAAAGGCTAGATAAAGAAAGAAACAAACAAAAGTTGAAACTTTGCTTCCATGTCCAGCCTTCAAGAAAGCTTACAATACATGAGCTTCGCATTCATTTCCATTGCTGGCACATTTTCCAATCACATTGCCCCAACTTGCCCTACCATACCCATTTCCCCTTTTTATCAAAAAGTCTACTGCAAATCTTCTGCTACATCTTCATTGTAAAATTTTTGTTTTCTTTGGCATGCTTGAATTTCTATTAAAGACTGAGACATTACCTAGCTGTGATGGGATCACGTTTTGTCGTTCATGGTTGCCCAAAAAAAGAAACAATGGGAAAAAGGCCAATCTGACATCTGGGTGCCGGGCACACATGCGCATATACAATCATCTAGATCAATGTATTTGGATCCAAATCCTCTTTTCTTATGTAAATATTCTCCGAATCAGATGAAGTATCAACTATCCAAGATGTCAAAAATATAAAAATGTCCAAAATGTACAATCATAGTGTAGAAAGACACGTAAACAATGCTGGAAAACAAAACAAACTGGATTTTGAATTAGCTTTACTGTTAAGCCAACAACATCAGATGATTCACATGCGCACTGTGTGGAATCCACCTATTCATTTTGCATTTTTTGTTTTTAGCAGTCAAGTCTTGTATTTAATACATGCCTCCATACATTTATGCTTCCCTAGTTCTTCCCTCCATTGATTTCTGAAGTCACTTCTGCCTCATTCCGTCTTCATGTCAGTGATTTTTGTTACATTTTTACTGGGATTAAATTTATGTCAACTGGGTACGTGTGGGAACGAACAGTTCGAGAAATTAACGTAAAGAGTGAAACTGTTTGTGGAAATGACTTCTTCCATCAATCCACTTTCTTCCCTCGGCTGGGAAACAACTGCCCGGCTTTCTAGGTTCATTAGACCCCATACACACCGTCACACCAGTAAGCAAGGTTTTTGGCTTGAGCACAAAGATTACGCTCATGATAGTTATTACACTTATTGGGTCAGACAAAATGAAAGGACTTACATAGCTTGGACAGGTCAAACAAAGCAAACCCAGTAAAAAAGATTTCAATTGAGTAAATATCTACCCGAATTTAACAGCAAAATGCTATGTCTCCTCCACTAATACACTGTATCTTAAAGAGGACCTACTAAAAGGTGAAGTACCATCATCATTTTACTGTATTTGAAAGCAAAATCTTCCTACCAAGCAAAGTCGAGTACTCAAATCTTAGGCTGATTATAGGCTCTTGTCCAAAATTTGATTACTGTGTCTTTGGACATATCTTCATTCAGTCATTTTGTGTACAGAAAACAGCAGAAAAATTATTTAGGGGAAGAAAAAAAATGAAAAACAAGGATTTGGATTTGTACTTGATCAAATGATTTCTGTGGACTTAATCAAATGGTGCCTATTCTTTCTGGGAAATCAAAAAAGTGTAATTTGTCATAAACCATGATCCTCTCTCCCTGCACCTTTTTTGAAAATAGAATTTTTTTTAAAAAAAAATTTCTTTTAAATTATACAGAGAAAAATGATAAAATTACCCTTCTTGTCATTTTCACAGTGTTTAAAAAAAACCTTCTCAGAATTAAAGGAAAGCTGAAAGCATTTCAGCAAAGTGCCTGGGTATACTGTATAATAGTACTGAGTATATTACTACTTGGTCCTAACACAAGAAAACAACAAGAACGGCAGTCTGTGACTTCCGTGATCAATTCAGGATCGGAATTAATAAGAACACAGTCCTCTCTTTTCATTATCAAGCAACAGTCACCCACCATTTGCTGACTGACCCGGACCAGCACTTTCAGGCATACATACAGTAACAAAAGATGGGTGAAAATCTTGAGACCCACCCAACCCCACACCCTCAAAACCCATCTGTATCAGCTGCACGAAGCTCTTGAGTTTACTTCTGACCCCAAAACAACAAAAAATTAATTAATTAATTGTGATTATTATATTAACAAGAAGTACTCTCTCCCTATATAATGCTTCCCAACTGAGCAACGTCCTAGCTTTCTCTCTTCTTTTTTCTCTCTCTCTCTCTCTCTCTCGGTTCTTTATTGCCTAGTATCAAAACAATGGCTTCTCCACCATTGCAAATCATGGCATTGGCTGGAATTCTGATCCACCTGCTATGCTTTTGCATACGCGTAGCGTCTTATGCTTCTCACTTTGACAGAATCACTTCATTACCGGGTCAACCCCAGGTCGGGTTTCAGCAATATTCGGGTTATGTGACCGTTGACGAGAAGAAACAAAGAGCTTTGTTTTACTACTTCGCTGAAGCTGAAATAGAACCTGCATCTAAGCCTCTCGTTCTCTGGCTCAATGGAGGTATCAAACACTTCTAACACCAGAAAACAACTAATACTTTTTTCCCATATCAATTGCTTTATATATGGGTTTTGGTTTTATATTTTTTGTGGTCTGGTTTGCAGGTCCCGGTTGCTCTTCTTTGGGAGTTGGGGCATTTTCGGAGAATGGGCCATTTAGGCCTAGTGGGGAGACGCTGGTCAGGAATGAATATAGCTGGAACAGAGGTATTATAATCTACGGATAAAATCTCGCTCAGATGAACCAGAATTTTCAATTTTGATAATCTTGTTTCTGGGTATGATGAAAACAACAATAATCGCTGATTTTATCACGCTCATTGTTCTGCAGAAGCCAATATGTTGTATTTGGAGACACCAATTGGTGTTGGGTTCTCTTATGCAAGAGATACCTCCTCATACGAAGGTGTTAATGACAAGATAACAGGTATATCTCATCAATTGGACTGTAATACTACTATTTTTGTCTGTCAAATCATAAGCATTCCCAATGTATTAAGTTTCGTTTTTCAATTTTTCTCATGTAAGAGTTGCCGGATAAGAAACAAGATTTCTGTCCTGAATATTCAAGTCGATTTTCTTTTTTTTCACTTTAATAACTTCTCTTTATTCTTTTATTAATCTTGGGTTACCCTTTACCCTTTTGAAAATCCTTTAGAGTTCCTTTCCTTTCCTTTTCCTTTTTTTCTTGGAGAAATGCTTGCAAGAATATTCATCGTGTGTAGCACTGTGCATTATGTTACTTTACAGTTAGGCGATGTCCACTGCTTACTGTTCTTGTTTTGTTGTTTTCTTCCCGAGTTGGCAAAAAGGTTAACTTGGCTTACATTGAACTTTCTGAAACCTCTTATTTGTCTTTGTTGTTATTATAGCCAGGGACAATCTGGTGTTCTTGCAAAATTGGTTTGTCAAATTCCCACAATATAGAAACAGAAGTTTGTTCGTTACAGGAGAGAGCTATGCCGGTAATTTTCGCTGCTCAAAATAGTTTCATCTCTTTCAATCAAAATGATCTAGTTGAGAATAGGACTTATCTTTTGTCCCTATCTTTAACTAGGCCACTATATTCCCCAACTGGCTGAACTTATGCTTGAGTTCAACAAGAAGGAGAAGTTGTTTAATTTGAAAGGAATCGCTGTGAGTAATGAGATAAAAAGATTTTAATCTTTTACCTTTGGTAGTGAATCTGATTCTTTAACTATTATAATATGTTTCTTTTGATCTAAAAGTCTTTTGCTTCTTCGTTTGATTGCAGCTGGGCAATCCAGTGTTAGAGTTTGCTACTGATTTCAATTCAAGGGCTGAATTCTTCTGGTCTCATGGATTGATCTCGGATGCAACATACACAATGTTCACTTCTTTCTGCAACTATTCTCGATTTGTGAGTGAGTACTACAGAGGCTCCGTCTCTCCTATTTGTTCGAGGGTGATGGGCCTAGTGACTAGAGAAACCAGTAGATTTGTTGACAAATATGATGTTACTCTTGATGTCTGCATATCATCCGTGCTCTCACAATCCAAAGTCCTTACACCCGAGGTGGCTATATTAATCCATAACTGATGAATTGTCTTTCACTTGCTTGCTTTTTCTGAACTAGCATTTGATATCTAATTTAGCTTTCTGTATTGTTTGTTCACAGCAAGTTGGTGAAACAATAGATGTCTGTGTGGAAGATAAAACTGTTAGTTATCTTAACAGGAAAGATGTACAAAATGCTCTCCATGCACATCTAGTAGGAGTCCATCAATGGGCTGTTTGCAGCAAGTAATTCTCTTCTGCATAAGGCGCTTTTTACAATTCTTGTGCTAATATCAAACATGACTAAAAATTTATAATTCAGCATGCTATCAATCTCTGACTTCTTTGCTTCCTGCATATTTTCCAAGGTTTGCCAAAATTTCACAAGATCTTATTTCAATTGCTACAAATAAAAACTATCTATAAACTTGTTCTCTTTAAAAAAAATCGAAGAAAGAAAATAAACAAAAATATCTGATTTTACAGACACAAGAAAAAACATGAATCTGTATGTAGGACTTCACTTGTGGAACAGAAATTTAAATTTGGGAATCATATAGATCCTTTCTTCAGATCCGGGGATGGTGATGTCTTTTGAATAATAATTTCATTGTTTTTCTTTCTACCTTACTGAACACAGCATCCTAGATTATGAGCTACTTGACGTGGAGATAGCAACGATCACTATTGTTTCAAAACTCATTAAGGCAGGAATCCCAGTCTTGGTGTACAGGTTAGTATCTCTAAACTTAGAATTTCCACTTCTTTTTTAGTTAAGTTTACATCAGATGTTTTATCATAGAAATGATACAATCTGGTAATTGAATTACAGTGGAGACCAAGATTCTGTCATCCCATTGACTGGAAGTCGAAAATTAGTAAATGGGTTGGCAAAGGAATTGAAATTGAGAACCACTGTGCCTTACAGAGTTTGGTTTGAGGGGCAGCAGGTAAAATCTTTTGAAGACTAGAAAAAGTTGAGAATTTTGATAGTAGTGATATTAGAATTGAGTAATGTGACGAAAACATCATTGATTTTCATCTCCAGGTTGGTGGATGGACCCAAGTTTATGATAATATCTTATCCTTTGCAACCATTAGGGGAGCATCTCATGAAGCTCCATTTTCTCAGCCCGAGAGATCACTGGTGCTGTTCAAGGCATTCTTGGATGGCCGACCTCTACCAGAAGCTTTCTGATTTGCTAATCTGTTCAATTGGAATGCACCTTGCAATTGTAAGTAAAGTTTGATTGATAAAAGGCAACTATCAATCATCTTTGAGGAAAAAAAAATGCATTTGTTTGTTCTTTTGTTCCACCAGTTTGTCCATGCTATGGATGTAGCAAAAATTTTGTAAAAATGTTTCAGGGAAAGCAAAAAAAAAGTGTTTTCTGTGAATCGTAGATTAACAGCTCCAAATAAGTGGTTCCATCATGAATATTAACACAGAGTAGAC
Organism: Xylocarpus granatum; assembly: GCA_019650275.1. NCBI lineage: Eukaryota > Viridiplantae > Streptophyta > Magnoliopsida > Sapindales > Meliaceae > Xylocarpus > Xylocarpus granatum. The sequence goes on from BNST01001022.1 coordinate 308,010, forward strand.
CATTTTTCAACCAGAAAACGTAGGCAGTTATATTATACATAGGAGTTTCTATTAACTTATTGAACAAGAATATGCCAAATGCAGAAAGTATTATGTACGAGACTACTGCCATTAAGTACATGAATAATCATGGAACTTTTAAAGGTCTTTCAGAACAGTTGGAAATCACAATGGGAGCTTCAACTTGCATTTTCAAGCAATTGAACTCCAAAGCTATTATGGGTTTTGATAACATCACTGATACGCTCAGGTTACGACCATTATCTATCGGTTCCTCATTTGCAGAGTTTATTGTTTGGCAATTATGGCGCCCCAAAGATTGCTCAGTGTCCGCTTTTGGTGCAAACGATGGCCCTGAAACTTTTGCCGGCTTCACGGCTCGTACCCTGCAGTGATTCAGGATTCATATTCTATACCTTGCAATCAAAACCATTGGGCATAATTCTTACAATTTGTGCATGGAGTTTATTCAGGAGTTACTGCAACACAGATTCCAATTATTTCAAGTGATCTATTTGTTTCCCCCGGTTTCTCTTTACAAGAACAATAAAAACCTAAGAAGTTTGACATTCAGGGGACAAATAATACTGAAAGGCCACAAGGAAGGATTCTCCTGTGTCATCTTCGCCTGAAATGACTGGGATAACGTTTCATATGATGAAAACTGGGCTTCGAAAAGAGAAGTAAGCTGGTTAGTTAGCATTGTGATAACCTAAATGCAGCAAATCCAATGCATAAACTCTATGAGATCGGCTATAATACATGCATGCATCTTTACACTCAAAATATTTTTTAATTTTTTTAAAAAAATATAAAATATAAAATAAAACACAAATAATATTTAAAATATGAACAAAAAAATTAAAAATAATTGAAACATTAACAGGTGAAACAGTATGTAAATACTTCATAAACAATCCCATAAATTCATTGCGAACATCAACCTTAATGTTTTTTATGTTTTCTTGGAGGAAATCTGAAGATGTTGTGCAGTAATACATTAACGAAGAATATGAAGCAGAGAAAGCAAATTCTACTACAAAAATACCTGCACTCCACATGGCAAGAATACTTTAAGAGGTTGGGGTTATGCACTGTATTGCCGCTGAAATTTCCCGAGATGAACAACCCTGTCAGCACGGGGAAGTCTCTTTTCTTTTTCTAATTTAAACACACATTGGCAGAACTTACCTGAAACTGGGGAGCGACATTTTGATTGCTGGCCCCATCCACTTGTTAAATTTTGTTTTAGGTACTGACATCAGCATCACCAAACAGAAGACCATAGAAATATGCAATACAGTCAATTAACAGAAATGATTTTTCATTATAAAACTATCCAAGAATGGAGGTGAATGTGGAAAATTTGATCCCTTTTGCAGTTCCATCTTAGTATGTTGGTCAAATTTAAGTTATTTTGCATGGTGCAGTCATAGTTCTAGTAGGAAGAGACCGACAGGGCAGGCAGATGCACCAAGCTGACTAAAGAAAGCAGTTGTATCACAATAGAGCTTGCATAAAATGTGAGGGTTTATGGACTATGCCTGAATAGGGTTAGTTTTTACCTGTCTGAAGAAAATTCAAAATTATGACAAAAATAATCTATCACAATGATCACTTAGCCTGAAGAAACTAACAGAAATAGTAAAATCAACTCACCGTTAGTTGCAAGTTTAATGTTACAGATATCTGTTGCTGCAGGACCCTCGATTTCACTCACTTGTATGTCCATGGAATCCTTCGGAGAACTTGGAGTAGTACCCAAACCAATCATGTTTAGAAAACTATAGGATTTACCCGTTGGCTGCCCTTGAACAGCTGTAATTCTCTATTTCAAACAATGAAGAGAATATAAAAATGTAGATTTGTTGGTCAGATGATTTTGCAATAATATTGGATTTGTTTTCAGGGAATTGGGGAGTGATGGTGCGTCTTTAATCTGCCTTACATGCTAATATCATGCCATAATTGGACACACATGCCTACTCGTGGGGGTGGGATGATCCTAGCGGATAAAATAAAATTAAACTCCATTGAAGAAGAGCTCACAGTTAAAAAGAAGAACATAGAATCTGATGGTCCGAACATAACAACGAAACATTATAACTTTGAAAAGATGTGTGACCGAGCTTCCAGGGTAAATTTATTCATCAGAAAACTCAATCATCATAAAATCCATAAACAAAAATTGTAGAAGAAGGATTACCTTCGTAAATCTAGCAACCTGACTTGGAAGCCCTACGTGCTGCGAATGACAAAATGTAAATGAGATCGTGGATCCATGAACTATTAGTAAAAGATTCATGATAGCGATTCCACTGAAGTGCATGATTTTCATGATGGGTAAATATATAGAAGTTTCACCACCTTCTTCGCCCATTATATAAGACAGTGAGTATTTCGTTGAATTTTCATATAGATTGAATTTCAGAGTATTAGAATTTGTATTCAGAATTTCGCCACTTCCCACCTTTCGTCCATGATCGCAAGCGTCAGCACTGTTCACAAGCACCCGAGCAGCCCACCTGTTGCAAAAGAAATGCTCTTCTATTCATTGAAGGAGGACAATGAACAAGTTGAAGCTGTCGTTGCAGAATCCATTGATTAAACCCATTAATCCACAGTCACGATTAAATTAATCAAAGTGATTATATTGCAAAAGAAATGCTCTATTCATTGAGGAAGGACAATGAACAAGTTGAAGCTGTAGTTGCAGAATCCATTGATTAAACCCATTAATCCACAGTCACGATTAAATTAATCAAAGTGATTAATATATATAAAAGGCAAGCTGACATACAACACCATTAGAGGTTTGAGGCCCAACGAAAGAAAACGAAATTTTTTTTCAAGTGGGTTCCTTGGATGCATGAATTTGACTCCCCCCACTCACTCAGACAACACCAACTTGACCAAATTGACGAGGCTCTTTACAGTTCATTTAGCAACAAACATGATTTATATATTCTAAAATAAGGGTTAGCATATTTTAATAAATAAGAATGAGTGTTGAAAATTAAGATTTAATCATTAAGAAATAATTATTAAATTTTTTTAAAAAAATTAATTAAATTGAGTCAAGAATTAAAAATAATAAAAAAAATTTAAGAGAAAATATTTTCTTTTTTATTGTATTAATTTTTTAAATTTAAGAGTTATTTTTAGTATAAAATAATATCTTTTTAACAAAAAAATAAATAATTAATTGAATTATGTATTTAATTAACAAATTTTTCTTTCAATTTTTATTTATCTAATTTAAGTAATAAAACTAACCGAATTTCCTTAATAATTTAAATTACATTCAGAGTCAGATTCCGGCGGAACGACTCGAGTGTAAGTTCCAGGAAAGAGCAAATGGTGAGTGGTGAACTTCCACCATAAGTTGTACGAGTCAAGTCCGTTTGCCAAGTCAAGCATACACTCTCATGAAACAGAGCCAGGAATACCCAGAGCAGAATCATATGAGCCATGCCCAACTATGCTATCACTGCTCATGACATATGTATACATATATATATATATATAACAGTTTTTAGAACAAACAAGAAGAGTAAGACAAGAAGAACATACGCGCAAGATGTTGGAGGATTCCACACAATTCCTGCAATCACGACTAGCTGGGGAAAACACACAGAAACAATTTCATGTAATTTAAGTAAATAATTCAAAGTTTATGGATAGCATCGACTCAAGAAAAGATGTAGAACCTCATCAAAGACCCCGGCAGGACTGTCTTCATAACTAGCAAGGAAAAAGCCACCAAGAGTGTATCTGCAACTTAGAAATTCAGATTAACTAGTAGAAATGAATTACCAAACTCTACTACTGTGCACAAGGTTAAGTAGGAGTACCCGAAGGCTTCAACTAATCTAAACTCCTTCGGGATGAATGCTCGAGCAGTTTCTGCTCTCACAAGATGAAGCTGGTACAGTGCGCTGAAATTTAAGGGACAAAAATCCAAAAAAACAGTTAGTAAAGATGCATAATAACTATTAACCAAAGCATGGGAATGGAAAACAGAAAACCCAAAAAACCAGAGTACACTTGCCTGCCCTTAAATATCCATGGAGGTTTACCATAGCCAGATGAACGCTTTGTCTCAACAATTTCCATAGACTGCAGTAGGTATGAAGAAGGAGAAATTTGGAGATGCTAAAGATGGTTTCAACTCAGTCCATCAAATACCTGAGAAAACCACCGAATACCATTCATTTATGAGAAATTCTATGGATGGAAAACAGTTTTTCGTTTCCCTGAATTGTCTTGAAGTTACCACTGAACTCTCCATAGAGGAATATAAAGCCTGAATTCTGAGCAGAAATTTTTTGTAATAGACTATCTCTACACAGTTCACAAACATAGCCAAAGCATCTCTAGCGACAAAACCTTTAAAAGAATGCCGACAATATCAGCTGACAAACATAACTCGCTTGAAGGGAAATTCAAATCCTGGATCAAATTAAACCACCATACGGGCTTTCTGGGTCATCTCTAATTAACATTTTCTAATTTTCAGATTCATTTCTTCTCGTCACTAATAACAACAACAGGAGAATTAACAGGTTATAAGCTAGCTAGAAAACAGTCACTTACTCCAGTTACATGCAAATTTATGAAACGGTGACCAAAAAATTGGCAAAACCCACATGATACGAACAAAACTATCAAATTAACTGATGAATTATGCGCCCACAGAACCATAACTTACCTTATATCAAGATATAGCCGAACCAAGTAAGAATTAACCAACAAAGTTGCGTTCGTAACAGCTCCAGAACAGAAGACGAAGACAGAAACCCAGGAAAAAAAAACAGTAAAAATGAGTAAGAAAGCAAGCGGAAGCTGGTGAATTCAAGGAGAGGAACGGACACAGAAGAGAAGGAGATGGTGTGCTAAGCACATGCATAAGCAATAGAAGTGGACAGACTTCATTTATAATTCCATCCAACACTTTTTGGCGCCAACTGAAACGTAACAATACCATTCGCCACAGTCACATCTTGGTAAAACCACTTATGTTATTTCTGTGATCCCACAACTTGATTTCTGATGTCCGCATGGAGCAAAGATATAAAGATTATTGGTAACTCGGGTCAGGTCAGGTCATTGTCGCAAAAACAGAGATTCAAATCCAATTTGATATATCGTATCCCAATATCTTCCGATTCTTTCTTTATTCCAACTTGATTTTAGTATCCAAATATGATATCCTATTCTTTTACTTAGATTGTTACACTTGTATTAACAGTTTAACTATGATACATTGAACATACCACCGGCCGATTTTATCAAGACTTGTTTTAAGTGTTATATTATTGTTTTAATTTTTTATATTATTTTAATTTTTATATTTAAAATATTTTTATATTATTTTATTAAAATATATTATAATACGTATATGTATTAGTATTTTTTAAAAATTTTATTATTATCAATTTAAAATGTTAAATATTTAATTTTAAGTCAACAATAATAAAAATTTGAAAATATAATAATTCATATATATATTTATATGTATGTGTATGTGCACGCATGTACCATAGACAAACCCATTTTATCAGCCACTTGAAGAGAGCCTGCACCCAGTCCTTGCTACCAAAGATGGTAAAATTGGTGGTGTTACCTCTTCTTGGACAATATATATATATATATATATATATATATATATATATATATATATATAATTTTAAAAGAAAAAATCGTAAAATCTCAATTAGTAACATATGCCCTAAACACAATGGACCCATAAGGACCCTCAAGTTGTACATGGCAGATAACATTACGGTAAAACATTTAACTTTATTTAGATAATGTCCTTAAGTTTATTATATGTCCCATCTACTGTGTTCCAATCAAACGCTAACTCAATTCACTTTGAGTCATTCCAAGATTGGTTTATACTTAATAATAAAGCTAGAGAAATTTGGTAGGGATAAGCCCTGTTTCAGGATTATGCCTACAATCACATATCAAACCAATCCATTCCCCCTTGCCTTATAAGCTTAATAACAGTGATGTGAATTGTGAGATTACTTGAGAGTCAGTCATGAGTAAGTTACAAGAATGCAGTGAATAACAATGGAACACTGACACGCTACCTTTTGGCTTTTGCACAAGTATCACCAGTGATCATTGCAAGAACATTTTCCCGACTGAAAATGATGGAACCTGCAAGCATCCCTGATGATAATTTCACGTCCAGTGATCGTGGACAAATATTTTGCAAATTCGTGGCAGTCCCTGCATGCTCGAAGATTCTTGAAAATCACAATGGGGGAATTAGTTGGAGTTGATACGAGTCCAAATGCCATTGCAAGTCTTTCACTATGGTCAAGAGCATGTGCTTTTCTCTCAGGCAAACTGCTTAATGATACATCTTCATCGGTTAAAAGGCCATTTTCATTGTTCACAGTAGACTGATTGAACTCGTTCAATTTTAAGTAAATCTCTTCAGTCTGAGGATGATGTTTATCACCCACGACAAACCGGTGCACTTTGCCTGCAACAGTAATCCAGCTGCAGCTTAGCTCCTTCCTCAAATTTCTTTCAGTCATCAATTTTCTAATATGAGCAGCTTCTTCCCATTTCTCACACGAAGTATAGAGGTTAAATAAGAGAATATAACCAGCTGTATCTTCTGGGTCCAGCTGAAGGAGGTTTTCAGCTCCAATTTTTCCAAGTTGAAGATTCTTATAGGTACAACAACCTCCTAATAAACATTTCCAGCTTGTTTTATCAGGATTAAACGGCATACTCTTTATCAATTCAAATGCTTCTTTCAGTAGCCCAGCACGAGAATACATATCAATCATACAATTATAATGATCCATAGTTGGGTCCACACCATATTCACTATGCATTGCCTCCATATGATGCTTGGCCTCTGTGACCAAACTTGAATGGCTACAAGCAGTTAAAACTGCTACAAGTGTAACTGCATTTGGCCTTACACCGCAGTTCTGCATCCTTCCAAAAAGCCTTAGAGCTTCAGAAGCATTCCCATGATAAGCATTACCAGATATTATCGCAGTCCAAGCCACTGTATCAGGTGCATCTATTGATTCAAATGCTCGAGTAGCACAGTCTAATCTTCCACATTTTGAATACATAGTAACTAGAGCACTCTCTCCATATAAGTACGAAACTAGACCTGCTTTTATTGCATCCGCATGAGCTTGGGTACCCAAATTTATGTCTGCAAGTGCGGAGCATGCTTGAAAAATGTTAGTATATATAAAAGGATTCGGAACAGGACCGATACTCCTTAGAGATTTGTAAGTTTTTACAGCTTCCTCAAATTTGTCATGTTGACAATAACCACAGATCATAGCACTCCATGAAACATCATTTGGTTCCCTTATCCTCTCAAACGCTCGACAAGCAGATTCGAGAATCTCACATTTGACATAAAAATCCACAAGAGGAGTTCCCACTGAAACATTGGATTCCAACCCAAGTTTAACAATGCAACCATGGATTTGCCTTCCCAATTTCAAGTCCTCCAGCCCAGCACAAGCCTTGAGAATAATAGAGAACACAAACTCATCCAATTCAACACCTTCTACTACCATATTTGCAAACAAGGCCATAGCATCCTTTAGTTTCTCAGTTTGAGTGTATCCCACCATCAGTCCTGTCCACGCTACGGAATCTTTATCGGCCATCTGATCGAAAACAAGCTTAGCAGCCTCTAACCAGCCACATTTCACGTACATGTTTGAGATTGCTGTGTTAACAGAAATATTGGAACTCAACCCATTTCTTATAACATGAGAATGTAACTGTTTACCAATTTCTAAATAGGAAGGATTTTTCAAGTACTTTAACACGCCAGTATATATCAACGAATTCAGTTTAATTCCCGAGTCAAGCATATCACGAAATAACCAAAAAGATTTACCAAAAAACCCTGCTTGCGCATAAGCAGATATGATCGTTCCCCAAGAAACCAAATTCCTTTCAATCATTTCATCAAACACTCTCTGGGCATCCCCCAAGCTGCCACAATCGCAATACACCCGAAGCACACAATTCTCGAGAAACACAGATGGATTCTTCGCCATTCTTCGCAATCTTTCGTGGACATATTTCCCATTTGATAACGACTTTAAATTACTACATGCTTCAAGGAGGCATTCATACGAGTGTGGGCTAACAGAAACGCCAGCCTCGTCCATTTGTTTGATGAACTCGCGAGCTTCATTGAGCTTCCCTTGTTTGGATAAAGAAACCAAATGCAGATTCTCCACTCTGCCTTGTTGCTTTTCTGTGGTCTTCACTGAAGAAGAAGAAGTAGATAAAGTGTGTTTTAGACAGACCCGTGAAGAGAATTTAGCAAAGTTGGCAAGCTTTATATTTGGAGCATTATCGTTAGCCGCTGCTACATGTGAAGCATTGGCAGATAATGCAGCAAGAGGATACTGGAGATTGGCGGAACACATGTAGTTAGGTGTTACTGGATGGTGTAAACTGTACCTCTATCAAGTTTTTGAACAAGTGGTTCGTTTTAGAAATAGAGACAAGGGATATTTCCGCGGTTCTTCTTTTCGACGTTTTTCATGTCTGATCTTGTTGCACCACGCGGGCAAGCAAGAGCGAAATGAAAACGAATGGAACACGTCAGACCACAAGGCCTAAGTGTTTTGAGGATATATACTTATACAAAACTTGTCTGAAGCTGATACCCGAATAATGAAGACGAGTTTGGGCTTCAGTTTAAGGAAGCTTGTGTCTGTCGGAAACAAAGTTTCGCAGAGAACCGATTACTACCTTTTGACAGCAACAACGCGACTAGGGGTCTTCAACAGTGATGAAGAGGCTCGTATAGTGACTGTAGCGAATTGCTGTGAAGTATGAACAGAAGAGAGTTGGCGGAGACGTCTTCAACAATTTTACCTCCCCATTACCTTACCTTACAGTTGCACAGCACCGATGCCGGTCAGTGACTCTCATAGATAACAGCGGTGGGTGCAGGATAATATCTCCATTTCAAAGTTTTGACAAACATTTCCTTCTGGTTCATTATAGGATTTGTTTCATCATCCATGTGACTTTTGCATCTTCACATATGGGAGTTAAGAAATGAAACGGAACGAGCAAGAGTGAATGTCAGAAGAATTTGGACAGTAACGTTTCGTATATGCCAATGAGAAAGAAAAACCTATTTGCCCCCTCCTCTCTCCCCATAATTGGTAATACCCTTACCAATTTATTAATAAAGCAAAAAACTTAAAAAGGTTACATGCAGAGTCCAGTGAACGTTAGGAGAAGGCAACACAATCGCCTGTAATCACCACCGTATGTCAAACCTAAAGATACCAAACACGCGAGTACGAGTGGAAAACCAGGCAGATAGTTCCGAAAGAAATTCAAAAGATAAGATCAAAAACTAGTTAAAGCTTTGTTAACTCTGTTGCCCACTTACATGTCACAACATCTCTACCACACGCCTCCAATTCATTAGCCAGAGAAATGAGAATAAAAGACGAAAACGAGGAGTCTCTCTCAAACATCGTCTGCATAACTTAGTAGAAAAACACCTCTAACCTCATCAACAGCCATGTAACCTAAGGACTCAGTCCAGGAGGATCTCTCAAACTCTTACCCTCTGTTGAACCATTTATTTTACCTGCCACTGAGTTTCCCTCGACCTCTGGAATCAAGGGTCGGGGGCCCATCTGCTTTATCTCCTCTCGAGTGTAAACAAAGATCCTCCGGACCATGTTACAGAATTCCCTACAACATAGAGAACCGGCCACTTAATTAAAATTACAAAAAACTGGAATCCCTACTGGGTGGAGAAAAAAATTTTACAAATTAGAAAGTGGAGAAGCATTATATGCAAACAAATGAAGAGAACAAGTTTGGGGCTTACAGCCAGGGATCATCTCCAACAAGCATCATATCACCCTCATCATCAGTGAAAACAATCAGCCACTTCTTGTTAGGAGTGACTAATTCACCATTAAATTCAAACATGCGATCCAGTTCTGCAATCAATTCATTGTAGCCATTAAACTTGCTGAGGTCCACAGACCTGCCCACCCCAATATCCTGCTTGTGAACCTGAATCAGTCAAGCAAAACAAGTAAAATATTGCGATTCTGTATCCAGAAGAAAAACACCCCATAAATCCAAAATGTACACACATATGACTTGGCTGAGAAAAACCTTAATGCAACTTCTGGATGAACCACCAAGGTTCTTGCCCGTGGAATCTCTAGAAAACTGATCAGAAGGTTTAAATGGCTTTCCCTGTTTATCACCTCCACTTGCTGTCTCGCCTGACTTCAACTGCTCAAATGGTATGTTAGAACTCGGATGTTGCGTGTGGTCTAATGCAACATTGATTTGCCCTCGTGATTCATGCACAGAACCTCTATGTTTTTTGTTTGATTCTGTTGCCACTGGGTTACTCATAAGAGAGATTCCAAAGATTTTACAACTGTTCTCCTCCTTAGATTTCATTACCTCCTCCTGTTTCTCACAAAGAGGCTGTGCATCTGACACCATTGTATGAGAACCATTTTCAGTATCTGATGATGAGAATAAATGCAACAATTTTCCTGCCTGCTGATCAGATTCTCGAGTGTGACATCTATCATAACCTCGGTTTGTGCCAGATCTATTATTTACAGAATTCTGGCACAGCATCTGTTTATCCTCTGCTCTATGAAGCTCCATGCTGGACTCTACCATGTTAAAAGAGCCATGCAAATGCATCATAGAATGCGGAAAAAATTTGAACATGCTTTCCTGATCTGGCCCACTCTCCTTCACCTGGTCAGCATAGTCAGGATTTTGCTCGAGAAATGGTTGAGAAAATTTGCAGGATTCATGCAAGTTCCAAGGAGCTGATCAGGAATTCAAATTATTCATTACATTCATTAACTAAGAATCATCCTCTAAACCAAATCTGCATGTACAGAAAAACTCTCTCACTTGATCCTTACCTTGTGATGGAATCCGTCCAGTAGGACTTTTAACACTGTCCAAATCATTATTTCCAGAAAATATGCCTCTCAAGGCTCTTGAAGATTCTAAATCTGGAGAATGGTCTAAGGTGGCTTTTGCGGAACCTGGTTAGATTCAGGAATATGTTCAGCCCTTGTTGACAGACCACAATCACAAAAAATAATAATGGAAAAAGTGGGCTGAATAAAGACTTAAAAATCATGCAATGCAAGTCAACATATACCTTCCTTGCGGGGAATGGAGGAAACAGTTGATGCAATGTTAGGACGAAGCCTTTTCAATCGACAAACAGGAAGGGGATCGATAGAAGGAGCCAGAGAACACTCTATTTCCCACGGGGATACCTTCTCTGGACAATGATTAGGAGAAGTTTCGTCCCACCGCACCTGAAGAAAATATAAGTGGGTCTTAGCTGATGATGGAACAAATGTCAGTGCCAAAACAACAATGCTACTAAATAATAACCTTGAGGCATCTCCACTTTGAACCAGGCCACTTAATGGGATCAACAGCTTCAACTCCAATCACAGTGCCTGAGAATCTGACTCAATTAAAAAAGCACATAGATCAGTGAATAACTGAACTCCTTTCTCTTTTGAAGATTGAAGAAACAACGTACCTCTGTTCTGGACCTTCTTCACCTTCAAACCTCATTTTGAATCTCATTCCTATGGTATAGTCATTCTTAACAGACTCCATATATTTTTCATAAGGAATCATAAACTCGGCAGGGCTGATCCTTGGTTTGTAATAAACAGAGAACATTGTGCCTGTTGCAACAGCATGCCATGCGGTTGCAAGAACACCAATATGCATACTGTGGCTGGATATGACAGAAGATGAAACAGTTGTTGGTTGCCTCATAGCACGTCTTACCCCAACACGAAGTTCCCCTGTATCACCCCTGGAAATAACAATCTAGGAACAGATCAGACATGATTGATCCATCATGAAATCAAATTTACCAATGAGACATAACCTATGCTGGTTGTAACAGAGGTACAACCACTACACAACTCGCAATACATTGAAAACCAAGATCATAGTGAACCTGAGGAAAATAAAAGCATCTCCTGCCACAAGTTTCTTGGAGCTGACAAAAAGACTCCAACCACTTTGAAGCAGATGCCTCCTTGGTTGTCCTGGCATTTAGAACTCATACATTGTGAGAATGTCATTCAACAAATATCTTCCCAAAAAGCAAAAGAAAAAGAAAAAAAAAGGAACAACAACAACAATAGCAACATTAGCATGGTCAGGAACTGTGTGATATCAGATATATTGACCAAAAGTAATTGAAGATTGAAGTCTGAGACCTATTAATCACTATCCAGAGGTCAATCCCACCACCTGTAAAGGATATATTTTTTTGGGATAAGACACAAAACATTATTAACCCTAAGAAAATAGGACCACCTGTAAAAGATACTGAACAATCCTTGGTGATTTATACCATATGTAGGGTTTCCAAACATTAATACCCCACAATTCTATTTTGTATGAAGAATACAACTCTATCAATTTCACTAATCATACTTCCAATAAATTGCAAGTGTTCGTGAAATATTCTCGCCTCTGAGTTTATCAAATCGTAAACGATCCGTAAATTGCTTCATTTATTATGGCCATATCAAAATATGCAAGAAACCAAACAGCACAAGCTATATTCAAAATTGTTAAGAATATTTTCAAACAATTACAGATAACAAAACAAGAAACAATCATCACCTCGAAAGATGTGGCGGAAGCGCCAATCATTTCCATGCAAGTCCTTGGTTACCAATTCCTGAGCTGGAGGCTGCTTGGACATGTCCTGCAAAAAGAGGCAAATACCGATTCTCCTCAACGCTCAACAAACGGGGTCATGCAAGAAATTACAAATAGTACAAATCACAGTGAAGGAAGCAATACCAGAGCAGGTAGGCATTCCTCAGCATGCCGTCTCAACACTGAGAACCCGCCGTGAGTGCTCGTATCCGACGCCGTTAGTGTCTTACAAAAGGAATGCACTCGAGGACGAGGAGGCGGTGGACCCGCGGCCTTCTTCTCCACCGATTCCTCCTCTTGCTGTCATTCCACACATTTACTCATGTAATAATAAATAATTTCATCTAATTTTAAAACACATAACAAATCGAAGAAGCGAACATACTTTAGATAATGGAAGCAAAGTCATTTGCGCAAACACTTCGTCAGTGTCCGGCTCAGCCTGCAGAAAACGAAGGCGGCAACTGTTTCTACTCTACTCTATAATATCAAATTTTCTAAAAGATGAAACCGAAGACAGAAATTACCTTCAACTGGACGTTGACAACGCGACAGAGAATTTTCTCCGGAAGATCATAAGCAGGCATTTGTTGATCGGACGCTTGATTCATCGACGCCTGGACCTGCTCGATATGTCCCTGCGGAAAGTAAAACACGACGTCGCCTTGCCGAGGCACCGTCACCAGCGGACCCGCACACGCATGCCACAACTCCTCGTACAGCGCATCTGCGCTACTGACTTCCACCATACCGCCGTTTCCGTCTGGCAAACACTTTGTCCTAAAAACTTAAATAACCTTAATAAACAAACTAATATTAAATTAATATTCCTTAAAAGCTAATCCTGGCTTGCAGACTCAAAACACGGTGCGACTCTGTAACTGAAACGGGAAGCAATAAGAGTATTTCTCCTCGATTGACGAACGAGAACAGCAAGAATTTTGCGGATCGATTTGATTTTATCGTCTGGGTCAATTTTTTCTGCCACCTCTGTTACTGTCTCGCCACTAGTCTCTGTCTCCATTGCCATTTTCCTACTATTCGTACAGACAGCTCTTTCTCTCTCTTTCTTTCACCTACAGTCACACAAATTATCGATTTTTTTATTTTATTTTTTAACTGCAGAGAAATTATTGCTCTCGGTGACTGTGCCTGTCCACTGCTGAAGCGGCAAACGGCGATTTAACCAAGCGCGTTGGCGTCTAATTTGACGGAGTTATATTAACGGTTTACGTTTCTTACGCTGATTGGTCAACAGTGGACGAAGTTTGTCCTTGGAAACGGAAAGTTGTTGCCGATACGGGATGAGATTTTGTCTTGCTATTAACAGGCACGGTGAGATAAACGAGAGAGATGATAACATCACCCTTGATGATCTAGTACGAGGACACATTCATCTCACGTGTGACGTCAGACAGGTTCGTTAATTCGTGCTCCTGTAATTGCGCTACTCTTGCTTGAAAGGAAAAAAACACGTGTCGCATGATTAGGCAACGTCGCGTTTCTTGCGTGCAGGGTCGGAATATTATTTGGCATAAAATAAAAGTTGTTGGGAATTTTTTTTAAAAATAATTACTTAAATTCCTTAATTCTAAACAAATAATATGATATTTTTAATTACATAATATTTTTATAATTAAATATAATTATATTATTTTTTACAAGTATTTTTTAAGGTATGTAATAAATAATTTTTAATAATTAAATTTAAAATATAAATAAAAATATTCAATAAATTACGTAATAAAAAATTTAACCGATTAATATTAATAAAACTCATATTTATTAAATTATTTAATGATAATTTTTATTTATAAAAATATTAAAAAATTAATTTTAATGAGTATTTTTAAACTCTAATTTTATAAAAATAAAAAAATTCTTGAATTGATGACGAAATTCTATGTTAGTCGTTTATTGGCATAATAAGAATAATTGACACAAAATTACTATTGTTAGTCGTTTATTGGCATAATAAGAATAATTAAACATGTAAAGTAATTATTTATTATTTATATTAATATTTATTATATAAGATTTTTAAAAAATAGTAAAATCTAATTTGGAAGTTATTGGATTGAACTTGCTGAGGAATAAGAGCTTACCGAAAGTTGGATAGGTCCACTAACTTGGCCTTCACTATCGCTAGGAGTGTGGTCTCGTTATCAATCCAACGAGGAATCTGGTTTACTTCAACATTAGTTTCTTGTACATCAAGTGTGGGTGACGCAGAAACAGGGAATAATCGGCTCCTTCCCACCTGGAAAGATCAGCTTATTTATAGCACCACCATGTCAATCTTATTATGCTTTGATCATATTCATATTCAAACCCATCTACAAACGCAGACGCCGACGCCGACGAAGACTATAAACCCATTGGATTCAGACATTTCTCTGGATAGCCACAAACTGGGTATGAAACTACAGACTGAGTAGATGTTGATTTTTATTTTTGTCAACTTCTTCTCCCATTTGTTTGTCAAGGTAGACTTTTGGTGGATGCATGCATGCAGGCAATTTCGCACACGAATAACACATTCTGGTTACAATTAACGTGGGGGTTGAATGTTGGTGCTGATTTGAACACTTATGGCATATATTAATTTACTGAACATTGACCAGAAGTAATCCAAACAATGAATTTGGTTGTTTGCTGTCATCAGTCTCTCCGTCCTCTGTTCTTTTTGTCATATCACCCGTGACCTTTGGTTTGGTTAAAGCAAGCAGGCCTGTATTTTCCAAACCTCCCAACTCGTTTACTTAATTTTGGTGTACCTTCCAAGGTGGAGTGGATCAACCAAATCTAGTTAATAAATGGATTTTATATTATAATTATAACAATGAACATGAAACTAAGCACTGCAAGCAAGCTTTACCCTTTTTTATATTTTATTATTTTTGTTTTAGCATATGATTGGATTCCAAGAAAAGATTTTGGGTCCATCTTTACATTAATTGGGCTTCTTCACTCTTTCTCAAGAAGAAGAAGAAGAAGTTTGGGCTTTACTTGCAGCAATGGGTTGACATCTTGAGGTAGAACATTACCAATTGCATTATTAGTAAATAATATGTGAAATACATCTCATGTATTTTATATTTTTAATATAAAAATATTTATTTAATATAAAATTTAAAAAATGATAAATTGAATATATTCTCTATTTAATATATTTTATAATTAAATTATTTAAATAATTGTTAATTCAAAAATGAAAGAAATATTCGTATTGATATTCCAAATACGTTAAATTAGAGAAAACAAAAAAGGGACCAAACGTAATGATATCTTCGAAATCTTAAGAGAAAATTAGAAATGCTGAGTAATGAAGGACTAGAATAAGCTAAAGCAGCATAGGCAGGAAGAGAATCGGACAAATCTTCTTACACTTGGCAACATGTTGGAAACTGTAACCAGTAAACGCCATCACCTAACACGAGCTACTACACTCAACTTCCTGCTAGAGAACAATTGACAGTAAGGCTTACTGCTAACGTAACTTCCTGCTAGAAAACAATTCACTGCTAACGTTACATAGGAACAAGAAATGAAAAAAGTGGGCGATTCTTCTTCTTTTTTCCAAAGATTGGTTCACTGGTAAAGTAACTTTCAATGGCTGGCTGGATGGCCCAATGACATGCACAATAGACGTGAGCAGGCGACAATTCCAATTTTGGTTAAATATTAAATACAAAATTTCAGTGTCTTAAGTACTCCTAAGCGTTATAAGTAGGAGGGTGATATTGAAACTGAGGTGTATTTGCACTTGGACATTTCTCATTTCTTAGAGTCTTAACAATGGCTACTCTTATTGCCCCTGCCCAATGTTCTCCTGTTGAAGATGCTGAAGCTCTCTACAAGGCCTGCAAAGGTATTCACTAACCTTATCGAATGTGGGTTATATTTTTTTTTAAATTGTGAAGATTGAGTCCTGTTTTTGGTTTGAATTTGTTAGGATGGGGGACGGATGAGAAGGCTGTAATTTCAATCCTGGGACACAGAACTGCGGCACAAAGGCAGCAAATCAGGGTTGCTTATCAGAATGTCTACCAGGAAGATCTCGTCAAGCGTCTCGAGTCTGAACTCAGCGGGGACTTCGAGGTTTTGTATCATCGTCTTTATCGTGTATTTGTCTTCTCCTTTTTGTCTAATTTATTGGCGTTTTCATGAGAATGCAGAAAGCCGTGTACCGATGGATATTGGAACCAGCAGATCGTGATGCTGTGTTGGCACATGTGGCGATGAAGAAAGCAAGCCCTGATTATCATGTAATCATCGAAATTGCATGCATCCATTCTCCTGAAGAGCTCTTGGCCGTCAGGCGGGCTTACCAGCTTCGCTACAAGCGTTCCCTGGAAGAAGATGTGGCTGCTCATACCACCGGCGATATCCGCAAGGCACGTAAATTGCCATTGATTTTTCATTCCGTTCTGATACATATTCATCCGATTTCTCATCACAAACCGAACTTTTTTTCAGCTCTTGGTTGCGTTGGTGAGCACGTTTAGGTACAATGGTGGTGAGATAAATGCAAGATTGGCGAAATCAGAGGCCGGTATTCTGCAGGATGCCATCAAAGAGAAGGCATTTAATCATGAGGAAGTTATCCGGATTCTCAGTACAAGGAGTAAGCCGCAGCTCATGGCAACTTTCAATCGCTACAGAGATGACCATGGCACTTCCATCACTAAGGTACTCATAAATCTATTCTATATATAACTTTTTTCAATAACCAGTAAATTCTTCATCATATCAATCAGTTTCTGGGTTGTTGTTCTTCCAGAACTTGGAATGCAAAGGTGATAAAGCAAATGAGTTTTCAGCAGCGCTACGCACAGCCATTCGGTGCATTAATGACTCGAACAAGTACTGCGAAAAGGTACAATATTTTCAGACAATTGGATATCATATTCAATGGTTGATTAATTCCATATTTGCTCATACTTTCTTTTCCTGTGTGCTTAAGATTATCCGCAATGCAATCAAGAGGCTCGGGACTGATGAGGATGCTCTGACTCGAGTGATCGTAACCAGGGCAGAAAAGGATTTGAAGGAGATCAAGGAGATTTATTACAAGAGAAACAGTGTGCCTCTTGATCAAGCTGTGGCCAAGGACACTTCTGGAGATTACAAGGCCTTCCTTTTAACTCTGCTTGGGAAAGAAGATTGAAATTCTTTCCTCTGTGGCCATTAATCTGTTTTAGTTGTCATAGAGTCATGAAATAATGTCGATTTGGTTTGCTTTGCGTCTTTGCATTCCATCTGTTTGGTTTTAAATTTCCATGATGTTGTTGGTATCTATCTTTCAGACTCACTGTGTCACAGATCCTATTATCAATATCGATATGCATTTTCAGTTCACCATTTACCAACTCTGCCGGGGAACTTCTCCATGCTGAAGAGAAGCATAAGGGAAATTATTTTATATTTATTAAACCATTAATTTAATTAAATTAGTTTAAACAGATTGATTTAATAAAGTAATTAAATATCATCATCAGATTGCTGCAGTCTTTGCAAGTTTCGTGCATAAACTCGAACAAACAGATTTGAAGTGAAAACTGAGAGAATTGAACATACACGGGTCATAAATATCAGTCGAAGAACTGTACAATCTCAAGATGAACATTGCAGAGAACACAAACAAATTAAAAACCCCCTCCTGATTCCCTCTTTATGAAGCATACCCATCAACCGGGCATTTGCCTCTGTATTATAGCTAGTATCTTTCCTTCAAAACTTGGCACGCTGTCATGCCACCTCAACGGCCTGCAGCTCAGCAAACCAGCAGATTAACAGAATTTACTGCTTCTACTGAAGCATCAACGCCGATACAGCAAGAGTTCAAGGGTGATACAGGTTGTGCAAACAGAAAGATCTGCACCCAAAAGAATTAACAAATTGAAATTGCCCAACACTAGTAAATAAACCAACCAAATCCTGCCAAAAGCAAATAAAGAAAAAGTAAAGAAGAAAACACAGGGAAAAAAAATTAAAAAGAAGATTAAGCATCTCCCCATGAATACAAGTTGGCAGCCCGTTTAAAGTGTCATATTCATTGAAGTTCTAACAATTGTTCTAGTATTAAATTAGTAATAAAACTAAAACAAATATAAAATATAAAATATGAAAACTATTATCAGCTAAATTAATCAATTAGATGAGGGGCTTTCAGCCTGTCTTCTTGGTGAAAAAACAAGAATTGTAAAATTGGCTGTTTGTATGTAGAGAAATATAATTGAAATTAACAGAGACTCCAGAGAATCTAAACAAAGAATCTAAATATTGGTTGCATATAATTAAAAGTTACTTACCTGGGATGGGGGCTTATCCTCTTTTATGTGTTAACGCAAGGAATGTCTTCTGTCATGAACCAATATTGTCCTCCATTTCTTTCACAAATTTGTTGTAGCAGAGGACAATTAAAGATATCAAGCTGCACCAGTGAAGGAGGCAGGCCCTCCTTTGGAAAAGATTTGAGCTTCGGACAATCATAGATACTTAGTTTTTCCAAGGACGTGAGTTTCAGTAGAATTGAGGATATATATTCCAGATTCAAAAATATGAAATATGCAGGCCAGTTAGAGAGGTAGGAAGTATCATTCCAAACTCCTCTTATGGGAAGGATACTATGTCCGGACATCCTCCTTTAATGCTGAGTAGTTCAAGACAGGGGAGTCTGTGCAAACCCCCAGTGGAATAATGGCTTACATATCTGGACATCTTCAAACTCCATGGATCTAAGCTTGGTGTGGAAGCCATTCTCGGGGAGGCATACTAAGCTTGGACATCTTACTATTCTCAATTCTTGAAGAGAGGTGAGGTTGTACATGTTCACAGGGAGGGCTTTTAGTTTCTCACAATCAAGTATGGTAAACCTCGTCAGTTTTGTGCAAGGTAACCCTCCCGTCGGAAAGGAGACAAGATTTGAACAACCAGATTTTTCAATCTCTTGGAGATAGTTGAGCTTGTGCAAGTCATCGGGTAAACACTTCAGATTTTCACAGGAAGAGATCTCAATCCTTTCAAGGGATGTGCTATTGCAAAATCCTGCTGCTATCAACTCCATCGTTGGACAAAGACAAAGAGAAAGGTACTTCAGAGCCACAGGAATGTTTCCTGTTGATGACAAGGAAGGGAGACTTGTACAACCGTCAAACTCAATGTGTTGAAGAGTGGTAGGCAGCTCACTTTTTTACCACAAGGATGTAAGAGATTCACAATTTGTAATAAGCAAGTACTCCAGAAGAGAGGGGTTCCTCTCATTGATGTTCTCCTCATCCGTTATGGGGATTCCCTCCTCCTTGTCCACCAAGTCCGTAAATTACAGCACCATTTGATCTCCAGCCTCTTTAAATTCAGAGGTAGCTGGACTCTGGCAACGTATGTCAAAGAATAACAGTGTCTAATAGGCAAACTTTCAACAGGTGTATTGCTGCTGGACATCCATGCCTTAGGTAAGGACTCAAGAGCATGGCATTTGTCAATGTCAATGAATCTCAGCTGGGAAGGCAGATAAGTCTCTGGAAATGAAACAAGTATTGGGCATTGTGCAATGGATATCTGTCTGAGGGAACTAAGGCCGAGCAATGTCGGTGTTAGTTTTACAAGGCTTGGACAAAAGTGCAATCTGAGATATTGAAGTCAGCAAGGCCACCCTTCTTGTCGTGAGTCTTCTTATTCCTCTACAGCGAAGGAAACAAGTTTTTGACAGCTGTGAATCTCCAATTGACGAAGCGAGCTAATATCTTGCAGTAATTTACTTTCCGTCTGCCACAAAGATGTCAGCTCTGCACTAAATTTAATCGTCAATTCTTCTATCTTTGATAATCCTTGCATTTGACTTGAAATATTAGAAAGAACCACCAAGTTCAATGAGCCGAGGTTGTTTGTATTTCTCTGTACTATCTCTTTGCATCCATTAACTTCAAATCTGCAGAGTGTTGGAAGACTTGGTACTGACACGTGCAACTGCTGGCATTTTCTGATGAAGAGCTTTTCTATTAAAGGAAGATGTTCTGGCAATCTTCCTAGCAGTTTAGGACAGTTTGAAATAGAAAGCTCTTGAAGACGAGGAAACCCTTCAAATTCTTGGCCAGGAGGATGAGGAATCCATTGAACCCACTCTTCCATAAACTCAAAACAAGGAGGTTCAAGTGATGGAAATGGAATTGAGCAAGCACTTCCATAAAGCTCCAGCCCCACCCTCTTTACTCCATTCATTTTCCTAATAACAAGATGCTTGAGCGAGGGTAGTCGGCCAACTGGTGGTAGTACACACCTCACAATCTACAAATTTTAAGACCACTAGACTTGAGAATGAGGAATCTCCCAACCAAGTTGGAAATTTTGTACCACCGTAACTCCTAATAGTTAGCTCTTTCAGCTTTTGATGAGGTTGAAGCATGTCAATCACCTGCCTTTCAAGTTCTGCATTCCTTGAATCATCAAAAATGCCACTCCATTCTAGTGTCAGCACATTAAGGTTCTTCTTGCCTTTTAAGTCCGCATCTGAAGCATCCCTTGCATTATTCACATTTTCCAAGTTTGAAATGCAAAGGCTCTTCCTAAGATGCGTCAAGGACTTCAACTCTCCTAATCTACAGCCAATTTCTTCGCCCACCACAACAAAATTATACAGTGCTCGAAGACTAGTTAATTTACTCATTCCCGGAGGCATTGATCTAATGAAGATGCACCAGAAATGTTGAGAAGACGTAGGTTGATCAAGTTCCCCATGTCTGGATAAAGTTTCTGTAGCTCAGTACAGTCTTCCAATATAAGTGTCTCTAAATTAAATAGGTGTTTATTGATTCAGGCAAAGTTTCAATTTCAGTATCAGAAAAATCAAGGTACCTTAGATGTTTGAAATTCCCTATTTCATTTGGCAACTCAGAAATATCATAGCCACGCAAAGATAAGGCCCTTAAGCATTGCTGTTTCGGCAACATATCAAAAAGGACTTTGCGAGTCAAGCAATTGTGCCAAGTATCTCCCGACAACACTGGTAAAAAAGTCCGCAAATATTTGACACCATAAAAGGCCTCAAACCTTTTAATGCCATCATATCCATCAACAATGTATGACAAATGACGAAGATTGGTAAACATCTGTCGCCTGTTATCCTCCAACTTACCCTCCATTCTGAAGTATATTTCCCCGGCAGCCCATTGAGCAAGGTCATTGATGAGGTCATGCATCACAAATCGTGATGTATCACCGCTTGATTGTTGAAAAAATGACCTTAAATATAACTCATGAAAAGATTTACGGGCTAAATCTTCTATTTCTGTCTCGTTACTTTCTTGTTGAAAGACACCCTCCGGCCATCCATAATAAAATTATTTCCTTCTCTTGAAATTCATACTCTTTTGGAAATAATTTTGATATTTATAGTTATAGTTCAATTAGTTTGGTTTGTTTGTAACGTTATAGTTAGTTTTTGATTACAAACATGTGATAGACATTACATATATTTTATCTTTAAAAGTTAAAATTAGATAAAAAATGTGACGTCCATATAAAGATAACAGTAAGTTAATTTGTGAAAGCTGCAATATACATGGATAATATTATTACTCTCTTTTTTGTGTATTCTCAACACTGCCCACACCGCTCATGCCAGTTATAGAAACAACAGTGAATCCATCGTCACAACTTAAATCATCCCTTAACAACAATTCAACTATTGCCTCTTTATCCTTTTCCCTGCCATATACTTTGGCTTCATTCACAAAAGAGGTTTCAGGCAATCTTTCTCTAACCTCTTTGGACTTTCCTCTTGGATTTTCTTTCAAATCCAGTAGATCTTTCTCTGTTGCAATATTTTGCAATCTAACAGTGATATCATCAATCTTGCGTCCCATCATGGAATCAAACTGAACAGTTTGTGGATTCAAGTTGATGCAGCAAGTAGGAATAAGTTTTCGTAGCTTACTTGAACTGGCTTGATCATCGGGTTCATGCAACAACTTCCTCCGCAACGCTTCAGTTGCAAACTCATCCAAGATGTCTTCTACGTTGTAAGCCAAGTTTTGAAGTTCGCCAAGCCAGATCTTTACCGGTCCCTCCCTCGTCTGCCTCTCATCTGCATCGTCGAGCACTGCATAAATCTTCAACAATATTCTTTCCCACTTCTTGTAGCCTAAACTGCAGCAATTGAGACGAGACCAACTTTTTAAACAATATCTCTATTGACGCAGATACAATCACCTCCAATGATGGACATTATCTTTTAGAGTAATACAAAAGAAATTCCGATAAATGAGTGCATAAATTAGCAGAAGAAACTGGAAAGAACCAAACTAAGCTTATCAACAGCCGGTTGAGAACGGCTTGTTTCAAGTTTGACCGGAACCAGTTTCTGGACTCATACAATGCAAGGAGCAAGTTGGACTTTTCAGGGGTACTGATGATTCTTTATTGAAATGTTTTATCTTAGTTCATAAAATAAAAAACTGGGGTCTGAATGAAAATTACACCATACTATTTATATGTCGAATAATAATATCTCGATCCCTGAGTTCTTACATTTTCTACACATAAGGACATAAGTTTTCCTTCTATACCAAAACAAACCACTGATTCCCATTCGCATGAAGTACTTTCGCCATGGCTAAACCAGCATAAGATCACAATCGGTGCAATTTACTTTACTGTTGAACTGATATGATGTAATTTCTCTAACTGACGTATGCTGAATGCCATTTTTAATTATTCATGATGTTTACGTTCTTCAGGTTTCTAGAGACACGTCATTTCTTGAAGCTTCAAAGACAACTCTCTCTCAGTTCTGCTAACTCCTTAGACGAGTCTGTCTCATTTTGCATCCTCAACTTCAACAACATTTTGCAATCGTGAAATGCAAAGTGCATGAGATTTTTCGAGTAATTTCATCGTCGGATTGTTGCATTCTTTGCAAGTGTTTTGCATAAGACAATGAATCCCTTAACGGTTTTGTAGCGAAAGCTAGCAGGAAATGAACAAGCACACAACGACAAGAAAACAAGATTTACGTGGATGGGCAGTTAATCTTACTTCTACAAGTTATAAAGATCAGCCTTAAGCTTTATCATCAATGGAAGAATTGTACAATTTCAGTATTAAATTGCAGAGAACGCATACAGAGCAATAACTCTCTCTTGATTCTCTCTTCATGAAGCATGCCCAGAAAACAGTCATTTGCCAGTTATATATATGATTAGATATATAGTTTTAAAACAAGTTTCAAAGAAGCTTTGATTTTTATAATTAAATGTCGGAAGTCGTTGAGGATTTCTTAGGAGTAATAAAATGATTTGCAGCTAGCTACTTCGTTTAATAGGCGCAAGTACTTGCAAGAGCAATTGTTCTAGAGCCATTGCTACACTAACACAAGATGATAATCACTGTAATCTACTTCAGTGTTCATCGTTGATGCAAGAGATTTCAAGTTTCTCTACTAGCCCAGGATCATATTATATCAATTTCAGCTTCCTATGTACATTTCATTTTGTGAAACTTCCAAGTACACAACTCTATCACGAGGAGCTGGCCGTGCACAGCAGATATTTGTCTCCTTTACATCCTCAAATTCAACAAATTCTGCAGTCTCCAAATGAGAAGTGTTTACAGCAGATGCAATTCCATTAGATAAAAGAAACTTAATTTGCTTTCACAATCTGTAAATTGTAAAGGGTACTTATTGATCCTGGCAAACTTGTGATATTAGGCTAGAACCCTACAAAAATTGCAGTTCTAGCTAAAAATGTTGGGAGATATTAGCAAGTCTGAGAAAATAGTCAGAGAGAAAGATAGAATGCAGAGAGAGGGCACTAAAATGATCGAAAAAAGAATATTGCATGCTTAAAAGACTGACTGCAATGGATTTACAGGATCTCAGTTTACAGGAGGAAGAAAGAGAACAAGAAACAAAGCAAATCCAAAGAAATAAAACAATAATATCAAATATGGTGGTTACATAAACTGCAATTTTCTAGTAATTTACAATGCAGAAACTAATATTAGGAAACAACAGAGCGTGAAAATGTTCTTAGGAAAGTTCTTCATCAGATTGTCGCACACTTTGGAAGAAGATTTCCGGGTTCATCAAGGTTGTAACCACAAAGTACCAGTAAGATGATATGCAAATGCAAACATCTGCGCTCAAAAGAATCAAATATTGATGTCTTGAAATGATCCAAAATTATAGAAAAGAAGAAACAGAATAGTAAAAATGGTTCTTTGGATTCGGAGAAATAGGAATAAAATTATCGTAGAATTCGGAGAATTTAAACAAAAATGTAAATCTTGGTTACAAGTGACGCACCTGGGTTCTCCTCCTTTATGTAGAAATATTGAATTGTGTTTACTCGGAGCTAGACATCTCTTCTTCTGACAAACCACAGAATGGAATGAAACTTATGATAACACAAGGTATGTCTGCTAACATGAGCCAATATTGTCCTCTTTTCACCTTGCACTTTTCTTCTAGCAGAGGACAATCCCAGATGATTAGTTCCAAAAGCGAGGGAGGAAAGCCCTCCTCTGGAAAGTATTTGAGCTTTGGACAACTATGGATTTCTAACCTTTCCAAGGAGGTGAGTAGCAGAATAACAGAGGATAAATATTCTAGATTCGGGAAATATGAAATGTTCAGGTTGGTCAGAGACTTGGCAAGTGTCGTCCCTATCTCCTCTTGTGGAAAGGACACAAAGTTCGAACAGTTTCCACTAATGTAGAGGTTTTTGATTGAGTTGAGTCTGTGCAACCCCCACTTGAGCAATAGATTACAAATCTCGGTATCCACGTACATAGATGTAAGGTTGGTTGGGAAGCCACCCTCCGGTAAGGATGCTATACTAGGACATCCTTCTATTGTCAATTCTTGAAGAGAGTTGAGGTTGTGCATGTGATTGGGCAGGGCCTCTAATTCCGTACAATCGACTATTCGGAGCAATGTCAATTTCGCGCTAGGCAACCCTCCTTCTGGAAAGGAAACAAGACTTGGGCAATCCGATATACTAATCTTTTGAAGATGGCTTAATTTGTTCAGGTCGTTGGGCAAACATTTGAGATTTTCACAAGAAGAGAGATAAATCATTTCAAGAGAATTGCTGCTTTGACATCTTTCTGCCATTGACTCCAGCCATGGGTACCCATCAACATAAAGGAATTTCAAAGCCTTCGGTAAATTTCCTCTTGATGACCAGCAAGGAAGAATTTCACATTTTTCAAGTTGAATGTGTTGAAGAGTGGCGGGCAACTCACTGTTTGACCACAAGGATTCGAGAGACGGACAATATGAAATTCTCAAGTATTCCAGAAGAGATGAATTCGCATTGCTACCACCTTTTTTGTTCTCCGGATCAGGCGTTATTGAAATTCCCTCCTCGTCCACAAGAGTCCGCAAATTATTGCAGTCTGTGATCTCCAACCTCTTTAGATTCGGGGGCAGCCGGATTCTGGCAATGTATGTCAAAGAAGCACACTGCTTAATAGACAAACTTTCGAGAGACTTACTTCCGCTAGACATCCATGCCTCTGATAAGGATTGAAGTGCCCTACAATCAAAGATGTTAATAAATCTCAACTGGGGAGGTGGATCAACCTCCGGAAAAGAAACAAGTTCTTGGCAGTATTCGATGGATATCTCTCCAAGGGAACTAAAGCCGTGCAGTGCTTGTGGTAGCTTCAAGAGGCTATCACAATGTCTCAATGACAGACATTGAAGTCTACAAGGCAACCCCAGCAGACGCTCCTTTTCTTCCTCAGCCACCAAGGAAAGAAGTTGGGAACATTGTTCAATCTGCAGTCGACGAATGGTGCTCGTATCATGCAGTAACTTAGTTCCATTTTGCCATAAAGATGTTAGCCCTGAATTGCAATTTACAATCTTCAATTCTTCTACTTCGGATTTGGATATCCCTTGCATAAACCGTTCCAAATACAGTTCACTTGAAATATTGGAAATAATCACTGAATTCAGTGAGCTGAGCTGGACTACACTTCTCTGCATCATTTCCTTGCATTCGTCTACTTCCAGGCTGCAGAGTTTCGGAAGACTAGGTACCGATACCAGCAACTGCTGACATTGTCTAATGATAAGCCTTTCTAATGAAGGGAGACGTTCTGGCAAAATTCCGAACAGACAAGGACATCCTTCAATAAGAAGCTCTCGCAAGTGAGAAAACACTTCAGCTTCTTGACTAGATCCATAAGGAATCCAATTTTCCCATCCATGCATATACTTAAAATGAAGAGTCTCAAGTGACGGAAAAGGCTCCGAGCACCCATTTCCATAAAACTCTGGACCCACACTCTTTACTCCTGGCATATGTTTAATAACAAGCTCCTTGAGCACCGATAGCAGACCAACTGCTGGCAGAGAAGTACAGTTGTCACAATTTTCTAATTTTAATATCACTAAACTTGAGAATGAGGAATCTCCTAGCCAAATTGGAAATTTTGTACCACTGTAGCCCCTGATTGTCAGCTCTTTAAGCTTTTGATGAGGTTTTAGCATGTCAAGCACCTGCATTTCAATCTCCGAATTCCTTGATGAATCACCGTAAGTAGGACTCCACTCTATTTGTAGCACCTTAAGGTTCCTCTTGCCCGTTAAGTCAGCTTCTCTAGCATCCTTGGCGTCATTCAAATTCTCCAGCTTCGAAATGCAAAGGCTCTCTTGAAGATGCACCAAGGACTTCAACGCTCCTAACCTTGAGCCGATGTCTTTGCTCACAACAAAATTAGACAGTGTTCGAAGGCTAGTTAATTCACCTATTCTCAGAGGCATTGCTTGCAATGAACTTGCACCAGAAATATTGAGAAGACGTAAGTTGATTAGGTTCCCCATGTCTGGACACAATGTTCTCAGAAAATAACACCTTTCTAACAGCAATGTCTCTAAATTATAAAGCCTACTGACGGATTCTGGCAAAGTTTTAATTTCAGTTCTGGAAAGATTAAGGTACCGCAAATGTATCAAGTTCCCAATATCATTTGGTAGTTCAGAAATATGATATTTATGCAAAGATAAGACTCTTAAGCAGGGTAGTTTTGGCAACATGTCAATAAAAACTTTGCGACTCAAAAAATAGTCCCCATGATGACTTGAAAACACTGGTAAGAAAGTGCGCAAGGATTTGGCATCATAAAAGGCCTCAAATCTTCTAATACCATCAGAATCACCAGCAATGTATGATAAATGGCGGAGACTTTTGGAAAAGTTTTGCTGCTTATTACCCTCCAGTCTAAAGTATGTTTCTCCTGCAGCCCATTGAGCAAGATCGTTGATGAGATCATGCATCACAAACTTTGATGTATCGCCGCTTGATTGTTGGAAAAATGATCTCGAACATAGCTCATTGAAATACTTGTGACTTAAATCTTCCACTCGGGTATCATTATTTTCAAGTTGCACGAAGCCCTCTGCGATCCATAGTAAAGTTATCTCCTCCATCTGAAATTCATAGTCCTTCGGAAACAACGAGCAATATGCAAAGCATTGTTTTAAGCGAGGAGAAAGATAATGATAGCTCACCTTAAGAGCTGGCATAACATCACATTTTTCTTCTGGCAAATTCCATATCTTACTATTTAACACCTCTTCCCAATAAGTTGGGTCGTCTTTCCCGCGTAAGAGACCACCAAGAGATTTTGCTGCCAAAGGTAGGCCATCACACTTCATCACTATCTTGTTACCGATTTCCTTCAAGGATTGATGCATGCTAAAATCTCTTGCATCGAGAGAGTGTTGAGTAAATACACTCAAACATTCATTATCTGACAACTTTGTCAATGCATAAGCTTGAACTTTCCCCATCATTGATACAACACCATGATTGCGAGTTGTGACAATAATCTTACTTCCAGGTGCACCAAACTCAAGTGGACTGGTAAGAACAGTCCAGTCATTATAATTTTCATTCCAGATATCATCCAAAACAAACAAAAATTTCTTTCTTGACAGTTCCTTCTTCAGTTTCTCTTGAACTAAATTTAAATCGTTTTCCGAAACATTAATAGTCTCATTAGCAATGGACTTTAGAATTGTTTTTGTTACTCTGATAACATCAAAATCGTCGGAAACACAAACCCATGCTTTGAGTTCGAAATGAGCTTGCATACGATCATCATTGTAGACAAGTCGAGCAAGAGTTGTCTTGCCCACCCCTCCCATTCCTATAATAGGAATGACAGAGAATCCATCACCAGTGCTTAAATCATCCCTCAACAACAATTCCACTATTGCTTCCTTATCCTTTTCCCTGCCATACACATTGGCTTCTTTCACCACAGAGGTTGCGGGTAGTCTTTGGCCGACTTTTTTCGACCTCCTTCCTGTGTTTTCTTTCAAATCTAGTTGGTTTTTTTCTGTTGCAATATTTTGCAATCTGGCTGTGATCTCATCTATCTTGTGCCTCATCATGGAATCAAATTTAACAGTTTGTGGATTGAAACAGTTGTAACAAGTACGAATGAGTTTTCGTAACTTACTTGAACTGGGTTGAGGTTCATGCAACAACTTCCTTCGCAAAGCTTCAGTTGCAAACTCATCCAATATGTCTTCCACATCGTAAGTCAAGTTTTGAAGTTCGCCAAGCCAGAGCTTTACCCATGGCTCCCTCGTCTGCCTTTCTTCCACATCGTCCAGCACTGCGTAAATCTTCGACAATATTCTCTCCCACTTCTTGATGTCAACCAGGATTTGCTCTTGCCGAGCATACAGCTGAAGTCCTTTTGAAGCCAACTCTTTGAACAACATTTCAATGGAGAGAGAAAGAATGGTTTCTCCAATGATGGACATAATTGTTTATTTATTTTTTCCTGAAGAATCGGAAATTTGCTAAAAAGTGAATTGCTAGAAGGAATTTTTTCTCTTTTTTTGATCGAGTGTTTAGAAGAACAGAAGGAATTATGAAATGAAATACAGAAAATCTGCAGAAAAGTGAATTGCTAGAAGATTTTTTTTTCCTTTTTTTTTCTTTCTCGCAAGAAAACTGCAATTATCCAAGAACTACAGTTTTTGTTTTTGTTCGGAATAAATAACAGGAATTATGGAAAATGAAGAGAAAGTTTGCAGAAATATGAATAGCTAGAAGGGTTTTTTTTTCTTTTTTTTAGAAGAAACAAAAGGGATTATGATTTTTTTTTCTTTTTTGTTCAGAATAAATAACAGGAATTATGGAAAATGAAGAGAAAGTTTGCAGAAATATGAATAGCTAGAAGATTTTTTTTTCTTTTTTTAAGAAGAAACAAAAGGGATTATGATTTTTTTTTCTTTTTTGTTCAGAATAAATAACAGGAATTATAGAAAATGAAGAGAAAGTTTGCAGAAATATGAATAGTTAGCAGGTTTTTTTCTTGGAAGAAACAAAAGGAATTATGAATACTGAAGTGGAGAAAATTTGCAGACAATGAACAAGTTGAAGGAAACAAGTTTAGTTTGATTGGTGAATGCTCAGGAATTACGGAATGTTTGTTTTCCATGTCAAAAGAGGACAGCACAAAAGGAAAACAGAACTGAAGAATGTTGGAAGCTTGTCAGGCGAGCAAAGACAGAATAAGATACAAGAACGAAACAATGTCAAGTTTGGAACTTATTCAAAAGACTAATTGATGGTGTAGCTTGGCAGATGGCATTGCTTAATATTCCACTTTACGATGTCTTAATGAAAAACCTTTATTTCAGTCTGAACACAAGTGTCAGGTTCATTCATTTGTCACTAAGTTCTAACATAATTTGTCCATTTATAGGTCCTAATTTCATTTTAACAGTAACCATAATCTGTGAGATTGGTGATTGCATTTGAGATGGCAATTGGAAGAGTACAGTCTCCTTTACCACCACCAGACATAAGGGATGCTTAGCAAATCTCTATTGCATCCTTCTTACATCTTCCAATCTACAATTTGATAAGGGCGGGAGATTTGAAACTGACACCGGCAATTATTCACGGTTTCGAATGATGAGGCTCTCTGGGGAAGGAAGACCTACTTTCTGGCAATTTAGTTTAGAATAACTTACAAAAGAAAGCTTTCGCCTATAAGGCTCTCCGATGGTGGAAGCATCGTATAAGTTGAAGCGGAAGCTAATAGCTCTGGTTTTTCGGCCGGGTATGTATCTTGCAGAGGGCGCTGTTTCATACAATTGTATTCATTCACAAGTTTTTGAAAATTCCAAATCGGGTTTCTTATTGAATACATAACCTGGAAACTTAGTTCAACGGCATTGTATTCGGAGGACAGAAATACCGAAGGAAGCAAACATATGGAAGCGCAACCCATGATTGATTGAGGTTCTCTTTATGGTAACACAAACTCTTACACAATGAGTAATCTTTCCTACACAGGGTGTATGTACACCCATCTAATGGAATCCTGATTGAAAATGATCAACAAAACAACACAACTATTAAACCCAAATTTAAAAAATTTCAATAGTTACTTTTTGAATCAGTTTGTTCTCGCCATCAAAGGAAGCAGGAATTCCTTATAGTTCCCGTTGGTTGTTTCTTCAATTTTCTGGTTCAGAAGAACTCCATATTGGTTCTGGTACTCTGCACTGATGTCCTTAATGTCTGTATCAGCTCGGGTCACAATTACTCGGGCTAGTGCCTTTTTGGTATGCTTATTGGCATCATGTTTCAATGCTGCGTCCAGTGCCTGAAAAGCAAACCAGAAAAACACAAATGATCAAACATAAAGTAAACCATCAATAATAAAATAAAATCCAAGTCGAATTAAAAGTGATCTCTCTTTGCTGAAACATGTATGAGGAATACATAAGCATTCCACTGCTGCTTGCAAGATCAAGTCCACATCAATTTCCTAGACCAAGCATGAGACGAGGAGTTAAGCGAAAGATTTTTGCTTCAGAAGTGATATTACTTTCAATAGCTAAATGAGAACATATTGCGGCTGCACTGCACTGATGTTCTCAAGCTTCTGCATCAGCTTCGGGCTATATTTTCAGGTTATTTGATGAAACCGAAAAATCAACACCACAAGTCTGTTTTGTCTAAGATGCAGTTTTTTGAATACCTCATCAATGTTTAGACCGGAGATTTCCTTGTAGTACTTGTATACTGCCTTGAGATGAGACTTGCTCCTTGTTGATATTATCCTTATAACCTCATCATTCTCTGTAGGATTCTGCCTTTCTGCGTTCTTGATTGCAGTAGCAAGTGTCTTCGCCTCTGACTTTGCATTGTCTTGGCCTTCGGCCCTTCATACCTATAGGCACTCGGTAGTGCTACCAAGAGCTGGCCAACTCACCAACATTCAAACAATCAGACTGTCATATCGTACAAAAGTTCATAATCTGATACAGGAACTCATAGTTGACGGTGATTAACACTTTTTTCTCACTGCCGTGGAGGTGGGATGCAACATCTTCTTCGATTGAAAGGTCAAACAGAGAATGGTAGGCCTTTCTGTCTCCCAGCAGCTCTTCTGATGATCTGGTACACGCGATCTCTACAATCATATTGTATGATTGTGGCCCCTTTATTCAAGGCCTCCTTTATCAAACGGGCATCTCTTTCCCAGGGATGCATGGCCGCCAGCACAACAGCATTCTAACAACCATACAAGGGAGGACCACTAATCTAGTTAATCCCATTCATAATTTGAAGCAACCAAGATTGTAGATGACAGTCAGTTCTGAAAATTATTAAAAGAATTCCTCAATTGATACTGTCAAATTCAGCAAACATAGATACCGCAGCATTCATCTTATCATAACAGCATTTTCTTCATCTTAGAACAGAAATCTCCATTGATGAACAAAATAAGCTGAAAAGTGGAAAGAAAATATACCTTAAAATGCATGATTCATGCTTGAGAAGTTTGACAAGACGATTATTTCATCGCTCAAAACGACGTTCGTCCTCTACAAAATTCACTTCGCTTCCCGAAGGATTGCCTGTGCACAGCATGTGAATTTCCCAGTGTTGAAATTATTAACTTCTCATCAATTCCATGCCCTGATTGCACAACAAAAATGAAAAAGCAACCGTCAAATTTCCGTCTCAAACTAACAACCAGCTTTCAATTATCAGACAAATGTCCCGTTCAAACTACGGACAGCATTGTGTTTGCGATTGAAAACATTTTGTTTTGGGTCTTGGCTTATGCCAAAACCGAGAATGTACATAAAGATTTGAATGTTCTTTTTTATGCATTTAATTCCTCATTCATGAGTATTATCTTGCAGTTTAGTCCAAATATTTTGGCATATTTACAATTCAACGCCTATATTTGGGTGCAATTTATTATTTTAACCATTGATTACTTTATTTCATCTACATTGCCCTTTCATCACCAGAGCAAACTATAGAATTATGTTCATACTGTCATGTCATTACCAAACTCTCAAAATAGTTTTGTAAACCTTACCGAAAAACTAACTTGGTGGGGAAGTGACAAAATTAAATTCATGGATCTGTTAAATTCTACTATTGGTGTTGACTCCTCCCACTCAAGAAGAGCATGAATCTGTTAAATACTAAGGCTAAGCTTTGATTGATTTGAGTTGATAATTCTATCTTCTATGGTCAGAGCTTCGAACATGGGAGGCATGCATGTAAGTGTGGCAGAATCATCATACATAACCCATGGAGCTAAAAGTCTCCTCAGAAGTTTCAGATTATACCGATATTGAACAGGGATAATGATAATTATTGAATTACTTGCACTACTTCATGGGTTTAAAGATCAGGACAATGATCATCGATTATTATCTCACTCAGGTCTAAACAAAATATTTTATCTTTGATTTCATAACCATGCAAATACAAAGCTAGTGATGCCCATGTCCTTTTCTTTTTATTAAAACATGTTGCAACTTTGTTACTCACTTTTGGGTGGGTGAGCATAATGCAATGCTACTTCAATGTTGAATCAATGAATGATTTTCTCTTTTGAAATGTATCAGTTGGATAACTGAAGAAAAAGAAACGTTCTTTTTCTGTCAATTCTATCGTATTCCTTAAAGTATTATGATAGAGATTTACATGATTAATAGTAAAAATTTGAATTTATACAGTTATAATTTTCGAATTAAAATAAACTTATTCTATCTTCTGAGATATCAGAGTCATCCATTCTGACATCTGAACATGGTAAAATGTAGGTATGATGGAATGGTTAGAAAGAACACTTGGCCTTTTCTCTTTGTCCGTGCTCTTCAATCAACAGGCAAGTCTACCTAAAACCTTATCATCCAGTTTTCTTGCCTTCATAATCTATTGTGCCCTAAATTGAATCTGAAACTGATATGTTTGAATATGAAATTTAATGTAATAACTGATATATTGCGTTTGGTGTGGTGCTGCACATACATTAGGGAAATTTATGGGATGTTTATGGAAATAGACAAAGGTATGAGGGGGCTAATGCAAGAAAATTAAAGTTCAAGAGGCTTTTGAAAATTGCTGCAATGGACCCTGAAGATTGGAAGCGCTTCAGTGAGAAGTGATTGCTATGGGATTTTAATTCCTAGGAGGGGTAATAATGTCCAATCAGAAACGGAATAGCAAATTAATACTGAAGCAGAACATGAAAGAACACTGTTTCACATTATCAACTTCACTTAACCAAAACTCAATATCTCATTTTTCTATCGTAATTCTTCCAGAAATTCCTGGAGAAAAATTTATGGCTACAATAAGAGTACCAGACGTTGTTCCCTCCCCAAAACAAGACGCTGAGAGACTCAGACAAGCTTTCCAAGGTCCATTTTTTTCTTTTTTCTCATTTTACTTTCTGAGTTCTCTGCGTTTAATTTTCTCGTTTTACTATCTGGTTTCTCAGCGTTTTCCTGTTGCTATGATCAGAGATGGTGCTAAATGATATGTTCTAATCTATTTCTGTGAGATGTTTGATCTTGTTGTTAAGTCATTGTCATTTTTGATGTTACTGGAATGGGTTGGGGTAGGATATGGAACAGATGAGAAGGCGTTAACATGGATATTAGGGCGTCGAAATGCAATGCAAAGAAAGGAAATCAGAGAGATTTATCAGCAACTTTACAATGAAAGTCTCATTGATCGTATCAAATCTGAACTCTCTGGTGATTTTAAAGTACGTTTGTTTTCCTTTTTGGCTTAATAGATATACAAATGAGATATTCTCGTTATCGTCTATTGATAAAACACATGGTTGTTTAACATTTTGTTTCTTAGTAAGGTCGGTTGGAATTTTTCACTTGCACCACTCATGTAATTTCAGGGTATTTCATAAAATTCAAGATTCCTAGAAAGCATATTTGACAAAATATTTAAATGGGTGTTTCTGAGTATTTTTATATAATTCGAGATTTCCAGGACTAAATCATTGATCCTTCTGAAAAGGCAGCTACATGCAGCAGGACAATGGTTCTTCACCCTTGACGTGGTTCTTGAAATCTTCGAATTGCATCATAAATTTGCAGATGCCTGTCATTTCTATCAAGGAATGTTCTCAATCATATAACATATCTGTTGATGCTGTAATAATTAAGAGTTTTCATGGGAAACAGGACGCGATGATTTTGTGGATGTATGATCCTCCAGAAAGGGATGCAAAACTGGCAAAGGAGGCTTTAAAGAAGTACAGGTCAGGTATTCAACACCTACAAATGATTATTGAAATAGCTTGTGCATCATCTCCTTATCATCTGGCAGCCGTGAGGAAGGCCTATTGTTCTCTTTTTGAATGCTCGTTCGAGGAAGACATTGCATCTATTGTCCCTTTGCCCCTAGGAAAGGCAACACAAACTCGTTCAAGAACATAAGATACTAATTTGAACTGAACTCGACAACGCAAGAAACCCATGTTTGAGACTGGAGTTGTCCATATCTTGAGCGTCTTAAGTGTGAGTCGCATAACATAAAGTTGATCCGAAATGTTGGTATTGCACAGCTTCTGCTGAGTTTAGTGAGCTCCTTCAGGTATGATAAGGAAATGGTGAATATGAGTGTAGCCAACTCAGAAGCAACTCAATTACATGAAGCTATCAAAGCGAAGCAAGTAGTTCATGATCAGGTTGTGCATACACTCGCGACTAGGAATTTCTATCAGCTTAGAGCAGCCTTTAAATGCTATGAAGAAAAATACGGAAATTCGATCGAGCAGGTTCGTTCAGCTTCTTCAGTTAATTGTGAATTATTCTTCTCTGCTTTTCATTTTTCTTCCCTTCAGCAGCCAGTTTTGGACATTTCTTTTTTCTTGCAGGACATCCAGAGTTGCGGGAAAGGTGATTTAGTATGTCTATTGAAAATGGCCATCTTGTGCATAGACTCGCCAGAGAAACACATTGCAGAGGTGAATCAACTCCCTTTGTAATCAACGTTTATCAATGAAAACCCTCCGAAAAGATTTGGGATGAACTCTTTTCTTCTTTTGGCTTGCATCCTGAACAGGTTATCAGAACTTCCTTTATTGGACTGGGGACAGATGAAGCTGCACTAAACAGAGGGATCATATGTCGAGCTGAGGTCGACCTGAGGAAAATCAAAGAGGTGTATTGGAGACACATCTGGAGATTATCAAGACTTCTTACTCACCTTAACTGGATCAAAAATCTGATTCATTCTGCTCATCACCTACATTGGCTAGTACACGGCCTCTTAAACAATGGTCTCCTTGAATAATAACAGTTGTAGGAGTATGTTACTGCTTGTTCACAACTTGAGACTTCGAACTCTCTACTTATGGCTTCAAATTGATTGTTAACGCGAGTGTGTGTTTGTCGGTTTGTTCTTACTGGTGTAAATATTTTAATGCCATTAGCCTCATATAAATTCAATATCAAGAAGAAATAGAGGGGTACATATGTCTCATATACTGCGAAAATGTTTTACTGACAAGAAAAATGGGTGATTAAATCTTCAAGCAAACGAGAATCACCATCCTTAGATGCTATTCCAGGTTGTTCTCTACGGCTTCGAAACTGCGTGAGGTGGAAGTTTCATCAGCAGCATTTATAATACTACCTGCTGCTCTGACTTCAATCAGGGCTCTTTTTTCAGATTTTGGATTTGTACAGTGAAAGCGTCTTCTGGTTCAGTATCCGTCACGCTTCGTTCAACAAATCCGTTAATACCCATCTTGGGAATGGGTAACTCAGCCAAAGGGCTTTCTCGATCTGGTGAAACCCTATGTAGCAATGGCTTATGCTGTGAAGAGCCTGCCTGGTCATTTCCAGAGAGTAACCACTGTTTGCCATGAGAGTTATCCCTTTAGCCTCGTGATATCCAGGTTTTTCTGTTTCAAAATTCTCCACTGGAACTGAGAAGCCAAGTCAGCAGCAATCTCTAGTTCTGAACTTTCCTTCAAGCTCAGTTCGTGTGTTGTTTCATTTTCAGTATAGTTAGTGACTGTGAATGAATTTACATTCGAAACACTGACACGACTCCTCAAATCCTCAGGAAACTGTTTGAGCAGAAGAGAGGAGGACAGAACTTATTAGTTACATAAACGAGATCATGTTGAATTTCCTGCAGATGAAACTTGAAAATAAATGAACAGATGAGAACATAGTTATTACATACACAGATTGAAAATTGATGGAAGTTTTAGGTTTACAAAGCGGCACCGTAACAAATAATCCATTGCAATTGCATAACAGCATTGAAATGTGAACCAATAACAACTACACCCTCTCTAATTCAGAATTGTGTTTGGCCAATCGGTCTCTCAACTCCTCCTTCCAGTCTTGGATCCGTTTCTCTTGCTTCTGAATAAGCCTGTCTTTCATCTTCAGCTCTTCTTCCATGGCAGCGATCTCCTGCAAATAAGATAAACAAGAATGATAAACACCCATTAAAGTTAAAAGCAACAATATGGCATGCCTTGTGTATTACCTTTCTAAGTGCTTCAGCCCTTGTTGGCTTGTTCTCACGTCGCAGAGAGATGAAATATTGCTGAAGCTTTGTGGCAGCCTCCATGAAAGCTCGAGCATGCTTCTCTATATCAGCTGCAAGTAACTACTCAATCAGCTTGTAGTATTTTGCTCTTACAGCAATTCGTTAGACAAGTTTAATCTCCTAAGTTTCATCAGAACAAAAATTAATCACTTGGTTTACTTTAATCCTTCAAAGATTTAGCAAAATATGAGAGGAAACAACAGATATTGCGTACAGTTCTCAATTAACTAATAGATTAAGAGCCTAAAATGTTTAACGATCCCCTAATCATGGATAAAAACTACTATAAAATATTATAAACAAGTTATGTGGATATTCAAAAAATATGTTACTAGAATGAGGAAGACAAGGTTACAAACTCTGATGATCAGACGGCGGAAGAATATCGTTTGTGGCATCAGGGTCCGTGGCCGGCAGTTCTTCAAAATCTGGCAGAGGAGCTTTGGACTCTATTTCATGCAAGCATGGAAGTAAAGCAGCGTCTAATGCATTCGCGTATACAGTCATATCTTCCGGAGACGGCTCCACAGATTGCAGCTCCGGAAGCTGTTGTTGCTCATCAACCATTGCTATTTCCTTCTCCGAGGAAGAATACAACAATTTCAATTTATATTAAAGCTGAAAATGAGGAATGCAAATGCAAGCAATACCCATTTGAAAAAACTAAAAATGGAAACAGATCATGTAATTAAGGTATTAAAATTGACTGATTAATGCAGAAATTAAGAAATTTAAATTACTAAAAAATGAAAAAATGGCAGAGTCGATAAAGAGGTGTAACCGCCATTGAAACACCTGTTTTTGAAACTCCAATCTCTTCCTTCCCCACGTGGGTAGAAACTAGTAATCATCCCTTGAAATTTCATCCTTATCAAGATTTAATTGATCCTAATTTTGAAATTGACGATGTAAATCTCCCAAATATTACTACATAACAAGCGCCTTGTACTGTTTCAATCATATTAATTGATAAAAACGTTGTCGTTTTCTCATGCATGCTTGGGTAAGGGAAACATTAATTATATTTGTAATGTAATCTCGTGTCAAAACGGTGCCGTTTAGATGGGCCCAAACCCATTTAATGTTTTGAAATGGTCAAGCTAACTTTAGGTTGGACATTGCATGTTCCACGTACACACACCTACTTATAACGACGTTGCTTAATGACTATCAGTCAGCCGGCCTGGTTGGTCGTCCGCTTCACACAATCCAGTTGGTCAAACGCTGAGAATTGAAGACATGAAACAGGTCATGCATGCTGAATAATCTCACGGTAAATACAATGATAAAGCTTCCCACTTGCCGGGAAGCCTGGCATAAGCACCATCATCATCTACAACAGCCGTAAGCTCAAAAGCAACTGAGAGTAAAAGGAAACAATCACAGAAGCAGGAAGCGAATTAGCGAGTTTTTTGACTTAGTCTTCTCAACAAGTCAGAGCCGACTGACACTAACGCGGTTGATACTCTACCCGCTAGCATCCAACAGCAAACTTCCATCTGTGAATTCATGGATAAAGACCCACAAATTGCTTTAATCTTTTAACATGTTTGTTTCTTGTTGAAGTTGAAGAGGGAGAAGGAGACAAACAGAAGGATACAAAATCATAGAATAGAGTATTATACAAGTTCCGGTCTTTCGTTTTTTTGTTCTTCACTTCGTTTCTCTTCTTGTATCTCCCTTCCAAGACGGAGCAATAAGTTCCTTTCTCTGGTTGGGTCAGTCTCGCATTTCTTCCTCAGGTTCAGTCTCTTCTCATTTTTTCTGTAGAATATTTTTCTTTGTGCAAGTTTGAAATCATTATAGATATACGTGTAATTTTCCGGGAAATAGACCCAATTTTTCTGCTTGTATTTCTTCTTGCTATCATGCCTTTCTCTCTCGTATATGTAAGTGTTTGTGTAGCTTCTTCTGTTAATCTCTTTTTCATCTTTAATTTCTCTGAATTTCTTCGTTCTGCTCGCTTTCTCTCTCAGCTGTTGCAGATTTTTTAACGGCTTATTCTCTAATCTCTCTGCTCTGTTAATCTTGTTCTGATTCGTAATTTCTCTGAATTCGACTTTGTTTCGATTTTTAAAATCAATTTTTCTCTCAACAATTGTAAAATCTTCACAAAATGAAAGACACATGTAGTAGAAGCTTCTTGGAGCTTGTGAAAGAGCTACAAGCCTTGGCTGAAGAGGTAGCATCACTTGCAAGAAAATGGGAATATGAGATAGAAATCTTCAATGAATTTGCTGATATTGTTGAGAAATTCCCTCCAGTTTTTGATGATATAAAAGATAATGACAAAGTCTTGGACACACCTCCAATTCGGAAAGCAATGGAATCCCTTGAAAAAGAGCTTATGCGAGCTAAGTCTTTGATAAAAACTTCGGATTCAAGATTACTTAATAAGCCAATGGACGATCTAACTCAAGATATGGGACGATCCTTAGGCCTTGTGCTCTTTGCAAGTACTGATTTGAAGTTAGAGATCAAAGAAAAGATTGGAGCATTGCATAGAGAATTGATGAATGCAAGGTTTGCTAAGAGTCTAAGTTCAAGTCCAATCCATGCGTGTCCCAGTCCCGAATTGGGATTTGTTAGTGACTTTGAATCAGGAAAAGAAACAGAAGTAGAGGAGGAAATACACGAAAGTGCAGAGAAAAGAGAAGATATCGAGGAGGAAAGAATCAACCTTGGTATTGATGATGTCGCGTTGCAACTTAAATACGGGGATGATGAAAGATTGAAATATGCCCTTCTGGAATTGAGAGAACTGATTAGTGGCAAAACAGTTGATAGTGAATGGATGAATGAGGAAGGAATCGTTTCAATTCTTTTGAACCGGTTAGGTTCAAGCAAGTCGAACAATCGATCAAGTATAATTCAAGTATTAAGAAGCCTAGTATCAGAAAATGCTGACTATAAGGTACATCACATCATATATGAATTCGATTTAGTTTTTTTCTAATTACAGTCGTGGTCCAAAATGTGAAAGTTTGATGTTCTTATTTGTTAGTTATCTTACATTATGGAGTTTGCAGGAGAAGGTGGCCGATGTTGGGTCTTTATCTGCATTGGTGAAATCTTTGACAAGGAATGTCAAAGAGCAAAGGGAAGCTGTCGGACTGTTACTGGATCTTTCTGATCTTCCTGCAGTTTGGCGGCATCTAGGCAGAATCCAGGGATGCATTGTTATGTTAGTTGCCATGCTTAATGGGGATGACCTAGTTGCTTCACATGATGCTGCGAAGTTATTAAATGTATTGTCAAGCAATACTCAGAATGCACTTCATATGGCAGAGGCCGGCTATTTTAAGCCATTAGTACACCATCTGAAGGATGGTAAGCATAATTTTCCTTTTACGAGTTGCATTTCTTATGTCTTGTTTCCTCCTTTTTAGACGGTGATCCGCTTGAATGAATCTACAGGTAGCATAGTGTTCTAATTGAGTACTGTGGATGAATGAAGGGAATTATGTGATTGGTAAAACAATGGTGTTGTCAAATTCCTATGAGCCGTGGCAAGTCTGATTTTCTAGTTTGGTGTCTGCAAATGGAATTTAGTGTGGTTGTATAAATGAAAACTAGCACACAAGACCACGTTAAGTTTCAATTACTCAACCTTTCCACTTTGTACTCTGAATCTAGATTAGAACTGAAATAAACATATTATAAAGTCCCACGAATTTCAGGGGCCTTATTCTCTAAAAAAATGGTCAATGCCATGTCTTGCAGGCTCCGACATGAGTAAGATCCTTATGGCAACAGCACTTTCAAGGATGGAGCTCACAGACCAAAGCAGAGCTTCCCTTGGAGAGGATGGGGCAATCGAGCCTCTTGCTAAAATGTTTAAAGTTGGAAAACTCGAAGCCAAGCTATCTGCATTAAGTGCATTGCAAAAGTTGTCCTCCTTGGCAGAAAATATAGCACGTTTGATCAGTTCGGGCATTGTAGTACCTCTGCTGCAGCTTCTTTTCTCTGTCACATCTGTGCTCATGACTCTTCGGGAGCCAGCATCTGCAATTCTAGCAAGAGTTGCTCAGTCAGAATCTATACTTGTCAACCAAGATGTGGCTCAGCAAATGCTTTCCCTTTTAAATCTTTCGAGTCCAACAA
This sequence comes from Xylocarpus granatum, assembly GCA_019650275.1. Classification (NCBI taxonomy): domain Eukaryota; kingdom Viridiplantae; phylum Streptophyta; class Magnoliopsida; order Sapindales; family Meliaceae; genus Xylocarpus; species Xylocarpus granatum. The sequence continues at coordinate 349,751 of BNST01001022.1, forward strand.
TTCAGTGTCACCTCTTACAAGCCCTCAATAGCATTGCTTCCCATTCAAACGCACCAAATGTTAGAAGAAAGATGAAGGAAAACAATGCAATTAAAATTCTACTACCCTTCCTGATGGAAACCAACACTAAGGTCAGGACAGCTGCACTGAATTTGATTTGTACTCTTTCAAAAGATGTATCCGAGGAGCTAACAGAACAGCTAGGAGATACCTATCTTAAAATTATTGTTGACATAGTATCATCATCAACATCCGAGAATGAAAAGGCTGCTGCAATTGGCATATTGAGCAATTTACCAATCAGTAATAAGAAAACTACAGAATTACTTAAGAAGACCAACTTGCTTCCCATTCTGATTTCCACAATGGGTTCAAGTACTGCAACGGCAACATCAACCTCTACACCTCTTTACTTAGCAGAGAGTGTTGCAGGTATATTGATTCGGTTTACAGTTCCTTCTGATAAGAAATTACAGCTTTTTGCAGTAGAACATGGGGTGATTCCTTTGCTTGTAAAGTTGCTTTCAAGTGGATCAGTGGTTGCCAAAAGCAGAGCAGCGTCTTCACTGGCTCAGCTATCCCAGAATTCACTCTCGCTTCGGAAGTCTAAAAGGACAAGATGGTTTTGTGTTCCTCCTTCTGCAGATGCATTTTGTGAAGTTCACGATGGCTACTGCTTTGTCAAAAGCACATTTTGTTTAGTCAGGGCAGCTGCTGTCTCTCCACTGGTCCAAGCTTTGGACGGTCAAGAGAGGGAAGCTGATGAAGCTGTGCTTGGCGCCCTTGCAACTCTCTTGCAGGACGAAACTTGGGAAAGTGGAAGCAATTACTTGGCAAAATTTTCAGGTGCACAAGCCATTATAAAAGTTTTACAATCAGGTAATGTAAAAGCTCAAGAGAAAGCACTATGGATATTGGAGAGGATATTTAGAATCGAGGAACACAGAATCAAGCACGGAGAATCTGCTCAGGTTGTGCTTATTGACCTGGCCCAGAATGGTGATTCCAGATTGAAGCCAACAGTTGCAAAATTATTGGCACAGCTAGAACTCTTGCAAGCTCAATCCAGTTACTTTTGAAACAATGCTTACATTCTAAGCAACATTGTGATTCTTTTCTTAAACTTGAATATATTCGATCTCTGAACCAATTGTTTATTTGCTTCTCATTTCTTATCGATTCTATGTATTACTGTGTAATTAAGTAACGTTTTTGCCTGCTGTATTATCCTTATGATCTAAGAAAAATGAAAGAACTCTGGCAGATATCCCAAACATCATTCTCCAATAAAATCTATCTTGAAAAGTTTAAAGGAAGTTAAATCTCTCCGATAATATTAATAGAAAATTATAACATAATCAATGCTCATACATCCAAATGGTCTCTCACAGAGAGTTATACATAGGCTAGACATAAATACATTAATATAATTCAAGCTTTTACTGTCCGAGGAAGCACTGCACTGCCATCTTGCTTCTGCACTGCACTAGCCTGCAACAACACTGACATCGAAGCAAGCATCACATATCCAACAGCAGCACAAAGCGAAGAGGCTGCAGAATGAATACAAGAATAAGATTGTCAGATCATCAATATCCACAAGAATTATCATACAACAAGAAGTAATCAATTGAACCATGGAAACTGTAGTATTTTTTTCCCCGGAGTTCAAATAGTGTTTTTACCATCCTTCTAAAAAGCTCCTCTCCCCTTTCTTTTTGGTTCGTGCTGTAGTGCATCTTCCACACATAGAACACTTTTTCTTCCCTCCTGTTACAAGTTTTCAATACATAGCCGAGTTCAAGCAGCTCCATTCAATGAAATAACTTTTAACAAGGGCAAAAAAAATCACATCCTTTCTGCATATTAACTTCAAGAAGCACTCTTACCTGTTTTTTGTGTCTCTGCTGCCTGATGTGCAATCATAGGATGGTTTTTGTCACCACTCGTGTGCTCTTCTGCCATTGTAGAACCTGAAAGCGAGCATGCAATCCTTTCACTGATTGTAAATTTATACACACATGTAAGGAATTTTCTTTGCGAAGGCCTGCTGCTACTTTTTTGTTCTTTGGCCAAACCAATTCTCACACCTGGATGTTCTATTTCTACACACACATCTAAGAATATCATCAAAGTCTAAAGTCGGATTCTCCTTCAGACTAGCGAATGCCCATGGCGGTTTAACTTAAGTTTCTGACGGCTAATAGATTTGTTCCTTTGTCCTCGTGGGATTACGCTTCATAAGCATATATTCCTTCCTTGGCATGAACACAATAATAAAGAGAATGAATCGAATGCGGTAGTTTATTATTTGCATCCATTTGATAAAGTTTAATACATTATACTTTTATTTAATAAAATGTAACACATTAGGGACCCAGACGATATTATCTTTCTTGAAAACGGCGTCGTTTATATAATAAATTATGTACTCTGCTGATTCTGTTTGAAGTCCAAAAACCCTAAAATCCTTCCACTCCCTTAAACCTCGACAACGCTCGCTGGCTCTTCATAAAATTATATTTTTATCCAATATTGGCGACGATGTTGCGTCGGAACATTCGATTGAGGCGGGAGTACTTGTACAGAAAGAGCTTAGAAGGAAAAGAACGGTTGCTTTACGAGAAGAAGCGCAGAATCAAAGAAGCCTTGCAAGGTTTTATTTAATTTTGTTATTTTTTTAAAAAAATCAGTGTGTGTGTATTTTAGTTACTATTCTAAAGTGGGCTTTCGTGTATTTACAGAGGGAAAACCGATTCCCACCGAGCTCAGGAATGAGGAAGCTGCGCTTCGCCAAGAAATCGATCTTGAAGATGAAAACACAGCTAGTATGTTTTTTTTGTTTTTCCAGTTTGAAGATTAGGGAAGTGTTCAATATTGATTTTAAATTTTTGTTTTGGTTTGTTGAGATTGGGAACTTATGATTAGAGAATGCTTCAACTTGAATTATTTTGAAGTTCTTTAATTTATTTTACTTTTTTTTCCTTTTATATGGGATAAAAAGGATTTGCATAGTTGGCATAGTTGGTAACCTGTTTCTGCCTCTTATTGCTGAAACTCAGTCCCAAGGAGTCACATTGATGATGAATATGCAAATGCAACGGAAAGAGATCCAAAAATTTTGCTGACTACATCTCGTAATCCAAGTGCTCCTCTAACACAGTTTGTAAAGGTTGATCTTCTCGCATATTATTATTTATTATGTTGCTAGTGATGCAAGCCTAAGTTTTTTGGATCATCAGTTGTGATTCACTTGGTTCTGTTTCTGCAGGAATTGAAGTTTGTCTTTCCTAATACACAAAGAATGAATCGCGGTAGTCAGGTTGGTTTTTTTAGTTGCTACACCCTTCCACATCCTCAGCTAACGTCTTAGCTTAGTTTATCCTTTTGTGACATGTGAGCAATAGTTGCCGAGTATTCATTTGTTTAGTTCCTACTAGTCTAATGCACACTTAATTACACACTTTATCGAGATATGTCCAATGTATGCCTACCTTGGTGGTTTTTTTTATTAGAGAATATTAAAGGAACGCCTATGTCTATGAGACAGGAAAATAAGCCATTTTTGTTCTATTTTCCTTTTTGGCTTCTTATGAAAAATTTGATTTCTCAATGATTAAAATGATTAGATTCAAGAACTATGATTTATATCACATTGTAGCATCTCAAATTTCATCTTTAAGCTGGAGTGCATGGGGCATGATTTCTGGGATTTTTCTTCTTGTAGGTCATATCGGAAATCATTGAAACTTGCCGCGCACATGATTTTACAGATGTTGTGTTGGTTCATGAACATCGTGGTGTGCCAGATGGGTTAATTATATGCCATCTTCCTTTTGGCCCAACTGCTTACTTTGGATTACTCAATGTGGTAAGTAGTTTGATCAGTGTTGCACTCTATGGACCTTTGCTGGCGTATTTTTCTTTGCCTGACTACTTTAGTTATTTTTTTGCCTGTAGGTTACCAGACATGACATTAAGGACAAAAAAGCTGTTGGTACAATGCCTGAGGCTCACCCACATCTGATTCTTGACAACTTCAAAACCAAGGTATCCCTATCTCCGCGGAGATATTGATTACTTGCTGGGTAGTCAAACGGATTCTGTATAATTTACTTGTTAAGAAAGCTAGTCATACAGAGGTTCAATTTTTCATATGAATAGTGTGACTGCAGTCATATTGCTACCACTTCTAGCCTAGCTCGCTTCATGACATGAATAGTTAATTCTTTCCACTGAAGTTTTCCAAGAATATTATATGATGATTACATTAAGTTCCTGAAATTCTTGTTGTTGAACTTGTCTACAAATGAAGGCATTATATTATATATGGTAAAAGTAATTTTAGAAGGATCTCATTCTTGGAAGACAAAATAGGATCCTGTAATTTGTTGATATGGCCATATGGGCATCACCATCACTGTACTAATTAAATATGGTTGTCATTGAAAGAGTGAATCCCTATACATTGCACTTGTTTTCTCTTTCACTGTTGGAATGACACACTCTATTGTTATGTTATTCAAATCATTTCTTGCATTTTCTTATTCTGTAAATTTGACAGTACTTGCTCACATATCAGTCATATTTTGAATTTGTGGATCGCTTGTATTGTTGATAGCTAGGTGAAAGGGCAGCAAACATTCTAAAGCATCTATTTCCAGTGCCAAAGCCTGATACCAAACGCATTATCACTTTTGCTAATCAGTCCGACTATGTTTCATTCAGGTTGGTCTGTTGTTGCATATGCCAAAGATCCTCGTCTTTGCTATATTTTACTTGGTGAACTTTATGCATAAGTGATGCAAGGATGAAACTTTTCTGCTCATGTCTGGTAAACATGCAGGCATCATATCTATGAAAAACAAGGAGGTCCCAAGTCAGTTGAGTTGAAGGAAATTGGTCCTAGGTTTGAATTGCGGCTGTATCAGGTAAAACATGCCACTTCAATGGATGCCGTAATATTCAATTGAATCTCAATATTTCGTTTCCCTTTTTTCTCTAATTGTTTTCCCATCTTCCTGAGAAGATATTCAAGTGATCTTGTTTCCCGTTGTTTGTATTGCAGATAAAGTTTGGAACAGTTGATCAGAGCGAAGCCCAGGTCGAATGGGCCATTAGACCATACATGAACACGACCAAGAAGAGGAAGTTCCTAGGGGATTGACCACCATTAAAATGACATTAGCCCCATTTTCTCTGTAGAATTATGGTTCCCGATAACTTTGATTTTGAAAACACTTGCGCTCGTTGATCAGTTTGATTTATATAATTTTTGTTGGCTGCGAAATATTAATTGCCGGTTCAACAATACCAGTAAAAAGCACAAATTCTGATAGTTTTCTGCAATTACACCTCCTGGGTTAGAGTTCATTTTTCAAAATAAATAGAAATAAAACTTTTGTAAGACAGCTTGAAATTCCTTTGTCTACCTGACACAGTGCAAATAAATTTTCGACGTTACCAAGATTCGGTATAATCCCATGAACATCAATGTATTGGAATCATTGATAAGATTTGCAAAAGAAAATCTCTTTCATAATTAATGACCATTATTAAATCTACTTTACCAGTTCCGTATTAATTCTTCTCAGTTCTCAGCCAATTCTCCGACGCGTTGGATTTCGGACAGGGCTATAGAGCTCGGAACCTCCACAAGTTCGTCGCCCTGACGGTTCGGCAACTCCACCGGCTACTCGGCGAGCCGGTGCCGCCTAAAATCGGAGGTGCCCGTACCATGAACTTTTGTCATTGTGAAATTTTTTGCAAAGAAAGAAAGAAAGAGAAGAAGAAATTGTTGTAAAAGAAACGATCATAAAATAAAAAGAAAAGTTGGGGTTTTAATCTGGCTCTGAACGAGCCCGAGAGTACAGTGACTGCAAAGTTTGTAGTAGTTCATGGGCTTGGGTCGGGACATGTAATTTGAGCCCAATCCAAATTTGGGCTAGTTGAAATACTGGTTTTAAATCTAAAAACACCCCATTTAATTACTTAATACACTGATATTTCATATGATTTATTGAGCAAAATTATACATATAATAATAATAATTTCTATCTAACACGCAAAAGTTTGTCGTCTACCGCTGGTGGTCTCTATCACTATCATTGTTAACAAAGAATGGGGATAATAACGTCGGAATTCCCAAATTTTGTGATTTCTTGGATAAAGACCTAGTTTGGTCATTTTATCAAATAGGTCCACTTCACCAATTGAAATAACCGAAATGGGCTTTAGTATTTTAGCTGTCAAAATTCCTTATTAAAAACAATAATTTGGTGAGTTCAATGAGGGTGAGTGAGAAATCTCTTCGATATAAATGAACAAAATATATCATTTTATTAAATACATATAATCATAGGGACTCAAATGTTATTATCTCGTAAATGGAATCTGCTTTTGACCATGGAAATGCTCAGTCAACTCACTCGCTTACTCTCTCAACCAGCTTCATATTGCTCTTATCTACTTAGGTGGAAATGACTTAAAGCTGACATTTTTATTTATATTTTGAGACTCAGAGACAGACAAAAGTGTTAACCATGTCGGCAGCCAACTCCAACTCTACTGACTTACCGATTTCTGCTCAAAGGTAGTAAGTTTTTCTCATCTGCATGTTTCGTATCATTCCCATATATGATTTGTTTAATTTCTTTTACCGTTTGCTTCCATGCAAATGAATGTTCCTTGTATGACTATCTATTTTCCTTTTAGGATCAGGATTTGTGTTTTCCTCTAAAAGTTTTTCTGGGTTTGTTATGTTATCATGGTTTGAAATCAATGGTTGTGAGGTGCTGGGGCTTTGGGGCAGGTGAACTCTTCTAACAACCTATTCATTTGGTTTCCTATATATGCGACTAATTGTTTGCTTGATTTTGAAAGAAATACCCGTTTGGTTGATATGTCTGGTTGGGTGCTTCTAGGTTGGCTTCAGGAAATTAATAATTAACAGAAAGATTTTAGATGGTGCTCTTTTCAAGTCTTCTGAAATTACTAATCAATTTGATGAAAACAGATCAGGATTTCTAGCCTTGTACTTGGTTTTGAGTTATTTTCTATTTTCTGGTTGAATTTTGGAGTTGCAACTTTAAGTTTTCCCGGTTGAAATTTGAACTCGTGTCAGAGTTTGGAATCCTCTCTGAATCTACATTTGGAGAGTATTTTCCAACACATTTGTTAAACTTGAACCATATTTTGTTGAATGTCTCAATTCCGTAGTATTTTTTTGTGGTATGTCAACTTGTTGTTTGGATAGTAGTGGCTAATAGCCTTGTAATAAATTGGTGTGGGGTCTATTGCCTTCTGTTGCAAGTAATGTTTGGAGTAACGTGTTAAACAAACAAAAAATTGAGATAGATAAGATGAGACTGACTTCAACACTTAAAACATGCTGAGGCAAAGAGGCCCAGAAAAGCTAGCATATTATCGTGCCTTTTTCTTTTTCTTCTAAGAAAAGAGTTTTGAGCCTATCCTGGACCATACCTCATAGGCAAACCGGGTAATCCTATGCTTGATTAAGTAGGTACCAAAATGCTAACAGAGTTGGTGAATGCCAGATAGAGTAATGCCTGATAGCCAGTACTCTTGCTTAGCTTAACATTGTATGGACATTCTGGCCACATGGTCAATGCTATTGTATGCCTGATCAGTTTAAATATGTTTGTGGAACCTCAAACCTTGCTCTAAAACAGTGAAGTACATTTCAGTTTATGTCAGAATTTAATTTCTAATAGTATGGTGCAGTTATAGGTAATTTTTAGATAATGCATTTATGTGACGAAATTTTGGGCTGTTCATTGCTGTATAATTGTATCAGCACCGCGATGTTAGTGATGTTGGTACAACATTATATAGGATTTGTATCTTGTGATGTCAATCATACCTTAAACCTACTTTAAGTCATTGCTTGAAGCAATCTGTGGCATAATGGCGTCTTTCTGCAAAATTTTCAACATATATTTTGTGTATGTTGATCATCTTAATATTTAAGATGTTTATGATCAATTTTCTGTGTCCAGATTAGTGGGGAAAGTGGCATTGGTCACAGGTGGAGCAACTGGGATTGGGGAGAGTATTGCACACCTATTCCACATGCACGGTGCAAAAGTTTGCATAGTAGATGTGCAGGACTACTTTGGTAAGCAGGTTTGTGAATCCCTTGGTGGTGACACAGACGCTTGTTTTTTCCATTGTGATGTCACAAAAGAAGATGATGTTCGCTCTGCTGTTGATTTCGTAGTCAATAAATTTGGCACACTTGATATCATGGTTAACAATGCCGGCATTTCAGGCTCACCTTGTCCTGACATCCGTAATGCAGACTTATCAGAGTTTGAGAAGGTATTCGACATAAATGTGAAGGGAGTTTTCCTTGGAATGAAGCATGCAGCTCGGATCATGATCCCACAAACTAAGGGCACTATCATTAGTGTCTGCAGTGTTTCAAGTGTCACTGGGGGCCTGGGTCCACATGCATATACAGGGTCCAAGCATGCTGTTTTGGGACTCAACAAGAATGTTGCTGCAGAGTTGGGAAAATATGGGATACGAGTAAACTGTGTTTCTCCCTATGCGGTTGCAACTGGCTTGGCTTTAGCTCACTTGCCTGAAGAGGAGAGGACGGAGGATGCCATGGTGGGTTTCCGTAGTTTTGTCGCAGGAAACGCCAACTTGCAGGGAGTAGAGTTGACAACTAATGATGTAGCCAATGCTGTGCTCTTCCTAGCAAGTGATGAAGCAAGGTACATAAGCGGAACCAATCTCATGATTGACGGGGGCTTTACATCTGTGAATCATTCATTGCGGGTCTTTAGATGATAAAAAATGGCGTTGTTTGCATCTCACTTGAATGATTTACTACAGTTTGCCTCCTTTCTTGGTGTTTCTGGGGGAGTTTATCAGGGCTATATATACATTTATGTTGTCAATCAGTATTGAAATCTTTATTCTACGCCAATGAACAAATCAATAAAAAGACTTGAGTGTGTCTGTATCGCATCTGCTGTTTCGTTTGTTTTTCTGTAATTGAATCTCTGCTTATTATTTAATGGCTTTGCTTTCATGCTTAACTTTGAAAGTAAAGATAAATTGTGTTTGATAACACTAATTTTTAGTGAACTTATTCATTTTTACACCAATATATAACCTTTAATGCTTTCATTTTAAAGTAGTGGCAATTCATAAATCAATATATTTCAATACCAAACAAATCAATTATTAGCAGGATACATGAACATGTGGATGCCGGCTGCTGCATGCAGGAGCTTGGGGCGGCACCCACAAAGAAGCTATAATTTGTTCAACAAGGGTAAGTATAATTCCAAATTTGTTCCATCAGGAAAATTATGATTGTTACTCAACTTGAATTCTGTCATTCTTGAAAGGCACCCCCGCTTTGTATTATTGTTGTCGTCCCTATCAGACTCTTACAACTTGGTTATTTCTCCTTTGAAAATTCCATAGCAATCAGTATAATTAAAAAAAAACAAAACAAAACAAGAGAAAGAGTCTTATCACGTTTTTTCGGAGTCTAGATGGTGGTAATATAAAACGAAATTCGGCTGCTCAATATGGGCATTTTTACAAAGACTTCAGCTTTGGCAACCAGGAATCTAACGGCGCATGTTTCCTGGCGCTCTGTTACTACAGTCGCAAATGTGAAATTTAGTCATTCAAAACCAATGATTCAGATATCATGCTATGAAATCTACGTATAATATATTAAGAACGTGCGTTTACTGCCGTTTACTTACCGTTCTATTCACCACGATCATTCAAACTTGGAATGCTTACGAGTGACTACGAATTTCTTCGTCAACTGCGGAAAATTATCGGCAGTTTGTTCTGTCTGCGCAAGTCACCTGCAGAGACCAATTATAAGTAATAGCCATATCGCTAGCTTCATTCTCATCTTTCTCAAGCTGTTCAGTATCCGGCCATGCCTAACTCCACTGTCTCATCGCTTCCCGCTCAAAGGTACACGATACACTTGGCTATATATCATACAATTTATTATTATTTTTTTTTAATTTAGATTGTTTGTTAACATCTTTTTGGCTTACAGATTAGTTGGGAAAGTTGCGTTGGTCACAGGCGGAGCAAGTGGGATTGGGGAGACCATCGTGCGGCTATTCCACCAGCACGGTGCAAAAGTTTGCATAGCAGATGTAAACGACAAGCTGGGTCAGCAGGTGGTTGAATGCCTGGATGGAAACACTTGTTTTGTTCACTGTGATGTCTCAAAGGAGGAGGACGTTGCCTCTGCCGTAGATTCCACTGTCGCGAAATTTGGGTCACTGGATATTATGGTCAACAACGCTGGGATTGCAGATCTTGCTACTTCTGATATCCGCAGTGTAGACTTCTCAACTTTTAAGAGGGTGTTAGACATAAACGTGAACGGAGTTTTTCTCGGAATCAAGCACGCAGCTCGCGTTATGGTGCCGCAAAAGAGAGGGAACATAGTTAATATGTGTAGTATGGTGGCGGCCATTGGAGGGATTGGCCCGCATGGATATGCAACGTCGAAGCATGCAGTGTTGGGGCTGAACGAAAATGCTGCGGCGGATTTGGGACAGTATGGGATAAGAGTAAACTGTGTTTCTCCTTACGCAGTCGCTGGAGGCATGGGGTTGTCTCACTTGCCCAAGGGAGCGAACAGGGCGGAAGCAATCGCAGGCTTTCGTGAATTTGTTGGGAAGGTTGCGAACTTGCAGGGAGTGGAGTTGACGATGGAGGATGTGGCTAATGCTGTGCTGTTTTTGGCAAGTGATGACGCCAGGTACATTAGTGGAACTAATCTCGTGGTTGATGGAGGATTTACCAGAGTGAACCATCAATTCCAGGTCCAGAAACCTGAACAATGCGGTTCATCTGTATAATTTCAGTATCTTTGTTCCCTTCTTGGGTAGTTCGTTGTTTAAATAGGTTGATCGGTCATGATCGATAACTAATAAATAACATTTCCGTCTATAGACCTTTGAACTTGAGCCCCAATACTGCTATAGATCGACAACCAAAGAGCTCCAGCGTTGGATGAACTTGAGCCCCGAGTTGGCCACGGGATAACAACCTCCGCCCCACACCGTCGGCCAACTTTGCCAACAAGAGGAATGAAAATGTTTGAAATACCCCACTTGGCAGCCGCAGAAACTGCACAAAGTGAACATATACTTGTAAGAAAATTGAATTAAAATTCCAGCAGAAGCACAGATAAAGCCTAAACTCTATTCTTGTTTCATTCTGGCGGAAGCATAAGTTGCTGTGTTTTCTCCTCCGGGAAAACTTCATCATTGCCGTCCTGATCATCACCGTCTTCTCAATTGAACAAATCTATAAAACCATGAAAGTGAATAAATGTTGTAAGAAGTAAGTAAAATAATAATTGTAAGCTGAATCACATCATCAACAAATTCAACCCCGCAAATTGACCATCATTTGTAAAATTAAAATCAACGTTTTCCCATCAACAAGTTATCTCGATTTCCGATAAAATATATCCGTGAATTCACAAACTATGGGAAACCATCAGATATCTCATCAAGAAAGTCCGTACCAAGTATCAACCACTTGATCAAAGTGAACTGACCCGCAAAAGTAATTTCAGTAGGAATGAAGGATTTATTTGATAGAAAAAAAAATACTATACATTTATTTGTAAATAGTTTAAAATATAGGGTCCAATGTTAGTATCCATTTAAGTTCACGATAATTTAAGTTTTTGACACGTTCGCGCGTTTCATGGCCACTCACTTCTTCATCTCACCCCTGCCTTGCGAGAACCATGACTTCTCTGCAGCCTTCATGGCTTAGTCCTACGAACACCATCAAAAATTTTTCCTCCGCCAAACCAAAATTCTTGTCATTCAAAGTTTCTTTCTCGCTGAATTCATCATCCAAAAATACGGAAGAATCTGGGCAGCCCACTTCAGAAAACTCGCCAGAAACTACAGTACACTCGGTAAAACTCGCTTTCGAGAGAGCTAAGGCCTATAAGAAGTTGAAAGAATCGAACCCAGATTCGAAAAATGAGCAAAATCCAGGGAAAGCACTCAAGGCTGCAATGAAGGAGGCGAAAGAGTACAAAAACAATAAAGGGGATGCTGAGAGTGGAATAAATTCAGGTATTATCCTGAGAAGTGTAAACTGAGGGAATTGATGAATTTTTCATTTTTTAATTTTATAGAACTGAGAGATTTCGTTTATTTGCTGAGATAATCGAGGCAATGAGTAGGTCTATATGTATTCTAGGTCACCAAATTTGATCACTAAATGACTTTTAAATTTTTCTAGTGAATGGATATTTGGTTTTCGGCTCTTAATACAATGTATACTCACAAATTTGTTATCTTGGACTCACTTTTGATGATATTTATGATTAGGACGTTTTTATTGATCGATAAAAAAGACACATTTTAAGGTGCAATGTGAGCTGAAGATTGGGCTTTTGATCTGTAGGCCTGAAAGAAGAAAGTAGGGGCAATATCCCAAATGAGAATGTGGAGAAGGTTGGTAAGAAGGAAGAATTGAAGATCTCAAGTGTTGATTTTATGGGCCTTAACTTTGCGGATAAAAAGGAGGGCAGGGCACTGCCAGCTGGATTGGTTCCGGTAACTAATCCTTTTCCGGAAGGTGAAATCTCAGAAGTCGAGATTATTGTTGGGGACACCAGCAATTTTGGAGAGGACACTGCATCAAAGCCGGAACCAACCCAAGAGGTTAATTCTGAGCTTTACAAGCCAAAGGTTTCTACTTGGGGAGTTTTTCCAAGACCTGGCAATATTTCCAAAACGGTATTATTTTTATAGACATACGCTGCAACATATATATATATGGTTGTAGCCAAAAGTTTGATGCATAAATTCTTTAGATACTGTGTGTTATAAACAAGATGAACTTCTGGGATTCTAGCATACAGCTTGTGATAAACCTTCATGGTTAAGCAGCATTTAATATGTGATATTCAACATGGACACAATAACGAGGAGTTAGGCTCAGTCTTTATGCATTACGGTATGTCAAAGAGAGTTAACTATAGGATGCATGTAGGTGGGAACAAATTTTTCGTACCTGGTAGTTGAATGAGGCAAAACTTTCAATTTCTGCAGTTGTGGAATTATTGTTGCCTCCTTTGAATCTCAGCAACTTTTAGCAATGTTTTCGTACCCTGAACCTTAGTTGACAGGGTTTTCTTCCACTTTGTGTTCAGTTTGGTGGTGGAAAGGTAATTCGCCCTGGAGATTCTCTTGAAACTGCTGAAGATAGAGCTGTGAGAGAAGAGCACACTAGACAACTACTTGCTGCCTACAAGAAAAAGGTTGGCTTAAATGTTGATCCGATGCTAAAATCCAAATGCGAGAAGGTACTCTTCAAAGAGAATTCTACTTTTGCTTTATGGAGAAAAAGAAAAAACTAAGCTTTCTAGAAGGAGATAACAGGTGGAACTAATGACCACTAAGACTAATGTATCTACATTTACTTGTACAATCATCATCAATTTGTTGAATGACTTTTACATAATAAAAAGGTGTTTGTAGTTTGATAATATGGAGTGTCATTAGCATGCTACTCTACTCTCAAACTCTAGCGTATGTGCCAGAAATCTGCTTCAAATAATCTTTGCTTAGAATTTGCTTTCCAAGTTAGGTATTGATATATACTTAATTTCTCTTCTCCACCATATAGAAATTATTGATATTGGCATCTAATGTGCATGTCTATGTGTATTTGATCAGTAGCATTATGCCAGACTTCTTAGGAATTATAACTATGCACTTATTCTGGCTTCTAGTTTTGCTGTAAATTATGCTGATATGTAACATATGTATGCAAATAATTCTTCTCTCTAATTTGATTTGTGTAATTATAGGCCTTGAAGGACGGTGACTCCTTGATGGATTCAGGGAAACTCGAGGAAGCTTTGCCCTATTATGAAAAAGTCATGAAAAAAATGACTTTCAAGGTAATAAGTTTATAAAAGTTGGGACCATAGTTATTTGAACAATTGTAGCTCTTGCATATGTCTTATTAGCATGTTCTACTGTTTCAGGAGGATAAAATTCATGATCTCTTTGGACTGCTGCTGTTTTTAGCTTAACATAAATTGTATAGTCTTTCGATCCTTGTACACTCTATTTAACATTAACTATTTTGTTTGCACAGAGTGAACTTCATGGATTAGCTGCTTTGCAGTGGTCAATCTGTCAGGATTCTCTTCGCAGGTATATATATGTCATTATTCATCATTGAACCCCAATGAGGAGATATATATAGTTGTTCAATATTGAACCCTAATGAGGAGATATATATTTATAGAACCCGAATGAGGAGATATATATTTATAGAACCCTAATGAGGAGATTTTGCATTCTACGAAAAGCCAGTGTTTCGCATTGGTTTTCAGATTACTGATTAATGAAAAAAATGGATAAAACTACTTACCATTGACCCCAGTGTAGCATTTTCATTGGTGTATTATCTGGCACTTGATTAAGAGAAGGGAATTAAGAACTTATTTGTGACCTCATTTTTGTGGAGTCTTTCTGATTGTGGTGGTGTTGTAAAATCAGGAACACAACTATTGCATTCAACTCTCTGTGTTAAGTTTCCATGGGATGCTGATGCACCAAACTACAAAGCTCTAGTTGAACAGTTATGCAAACTCTGATTACTTGTCCCATAAGGCTGATGGTGCAACTTGCAAAAGTTTGCCTTTGTCATAAACCCTTAAATTAGTTCAACAATCTTCCCTCGGTTGTTGAAACCTTCTAGGCTGCTTTACAGAAGGCAGCAATAAAGTATTAGATGGTCGTCTCTGTGTAACCTTTGATAGCCTGATGTCTAAGTGCTAATTGATGCTTCTTTTGAGATAACTATTATTTTCAATTATTACACAGTAAAAATGACGGTTATCTCCAAGTTTTCAGAAATTGAAATAGGCACTAATGATGTCAAAACAAAATTATAACCTTCTGCCACACAAAGGCCCAGAATAGCTAAGGTTGGTAGGTAAACACTTGATATAGCAAGTCTAAGCATATGAAAAACAATGATTTCTACTATTGCTTCACGAGATGGGTGCATTTGAAGGAAATTGACAAGATAGAAGAACTTAAGTGAAAGGGAGTGTTTTTGCCACTACTTCTTACCCAATGGGTTGAGAATGAAAGCATTTATTTTGTTGTGTGATATTTTGTAATATGGTGACTCAGTCTGTGAACATTAAGATCTTTGTGCACTTCACAAACTAGGCAGATATAAATTAGTTGCAATGATTGCAGGCCAAAGGAGGCTCGAGTTATGTATGAGAAGCTTCAATCTCACCCAAATGCCATGGTGAGCAAGAGAGCTCAGCAATTTATGTTCAGCTTTCAGGTATACACAAAATGACATGGTCATTATATATTTGGTAGCAAACTCAATTGCTATCATTATGTCCTCAACAGAGTACAATGTGTGATCTTTTGTTTATTTAACAGTTTCCCTCATAAATACTGTTCCATTTGTGGCAGGCCATGGAAATGATGAAGGTCACAGGCTCTAATTTCTCGGCATGGAACACAGGGTACCAGAATTATTTTGAGGCTTTTGTCGAAGATAAAACCAACTACCCTCTCCAAGAGACTGGAACAGAAGAAGGTGCACTTAGTCAAGCTGTACCGTACATGATTTTTCTTGCTTCTCCCATTTTTGTGATACTACTTATTGCCGTACAGAAAGGAAGTACAAATTTCTAATCTCATAACTTGCTGCAAGGATGTAATTAACCATTTCACCCGCCCTCAACACCGCCACCCCCAACCCCAAAATATACAGCATACAAGTTATTCATTTGCACCCATAGAACTTGTGTTCCAGTGGAAAGAACTTAAAATACACTAAAGCCTCTACATGATTGATGTATAATTTCATGCCTTCGAAGTTATATCTTTACACGACCATAAACCAGCCAATATAGGACTGCATGGCTGATCTGATCCTTGAAATTGGAACCAAGTGCCGTGCATATCAAAACTAGTTTCATTTGTTACACAATACTGTTAACAGAATCTAGAAAATAGTGTGATGTGAATGTTACCAGTTTAACATTTCATGTTATTAATCTAATGTCTGATATGACCTTTTACATTCTCTCCTAATGTTGTGAAGCAGATGCATGATTTATTTAAAAAGTAATACAGTAAAAGAATGAATTATTGTAAAGTCTGAGACCCTATTTTGCATTACAAAAGTAAGCATGCACCCAGTTTAAAGCTACTAGTATTGATCTCTTTCATGCCAAAAGTTGATTCATTGTCTCCAGAAAATCTGCGCAATGTTCACGAGACTCTTCTTTTTCCATTTATCAATTTTTAGCTCTAATTATTATGAAAAGATTTGGGGTTAATCCACCTTTTTGTTGGTATATTACAACATGCCCATGTGATGTAGTTTTAATGTTTCTCATCAGTCATACATCTATTTGACCTTCTCCTAACTTATTAGTTAAAAGAAATTGAAAACTGTGCTTAAAGAAGGTACTAAATCTTTGAAAGAAACACACCAACCTTTTACTTTATGATAAAGTTGCCTTGATGTCACTAATCCCACCTTAATCACCTTCATGAATTATATGCTTAATTTGTCAATGATTAGGTTTTTCTTCATTGACAGATAATCAAATCAACCATTTCATGCACAAATATTCATGAACATGAACATAAACAAGCCATGTTAAGGCAACATGGATAGCGTTGAATCCGATAAGTTTTTGTTCATTCTCCGAGTTGTCTTGAACAAAAATTTCCCTGGAAAGTTTCATTATTCAGGAAAACTGGACAAGAATCTTGGTCCGTTTGTTAGCTTTGTATGGGTGCAAATGATTTGGACTGTAGGAAGAAAACAAACTGTATTTGAAACTTGTTTATAAACTCATACAACTGCTTACAGGAAAGGTATAAAAATACATATCATGGAAATATTTTGGCAGCAAAGAAAACTGAAATGTTCATGAATACAGAGAGATAGCTGTGTTTCTCATACAGAGCATGTGGCCCCAAGATAACTCGTACTGGTTTTTCATGGTCAATGCCTGCAAACTCAAGCAGAAAATCATTCACATTTTTATGGTTAGACATGGGATTGTCTGTGTCCATACCCACTCTCCTTCTTCCTGCAATAATTCACACTGCCAACATTGTAACAAGGAGAGAATTTTAGATAAACAAATTTGAAGCTATAATGTTAAACTGATTATGGTGAAAGTAAGGTAATACAGTGTACAAGGAAAACTCAATTGGTCAAAAAAAATGAATGCACTACATATAAATACTATGTAATAAGCAGAAATGTGACATATTGTACATGTTCATTATAATTATAAGGCTTAGGTTATAGGATTAGTTTGAACCAACCAGGTGCCTCAATTAAAAGTCCAACTAATGGTTGGGTTGGCTAAATTGATAGAATATGGAGGCAAGTGTTACTTTATATTTAATCATAATTTATCTAAATTTAACTCAATCTCGACCGATTTTTTGAATTAATTTTTGGGTTTAATAATTTTATTAATTAATTAATTAATCAATCAATTTGTGGGATTAAATAAAAAGTTTAAAGTTAAATCAAATGTAAGAAATTTGTTAAAATGATAATGACCTTTGCCATTAAGAGGAACAGCCCCTTAATTACCAATTTAAATTAGGAGTAGGCCGGTGGCAAAATAGGGAGTGACTGTCAATTTGGGTTATATTCTTTAATTAGAAATCATTATTTATTTATTATTATTATTTTCATTTTAAAGAAAATGGTGGGCCATAGTTTTCATTGGGGATGGATGGAGAAGAGGAGCGTGTGTGTACATGGACCTTTTTAGGGCCCACAAAAGCGGCCCATTTCGGCAGACTACTTGCCTTTTTGTCTTTTACAAAAAAGAGCAACCGCCCAATCTTTCCGTTGGTGGGGTGGCTTCCCTAGTCAACAGGTAGGCACAGCATGCGAAATTACTTTAATACCCTCCCATCCTCCGCCGCCCACCAACGACGTACCATTGCTATTATTGTTTCTTTGACAATTACAAAGCCAATTCAAAATATGTACTGAAGTATAACTGTTAGCAATTATTATTCTGAATAATGACAATTACAACATTAAATGGGTTATGTGTGCGCAAATTTTATATTATGGCTCTATTAGTAGAGGTGTTTAAAAGCACATCAAGAAGATGGGTGGGGGGATGATGTTTATCTATCCATACAATGGAAGGGTATTGTTGTCATTTCATGAATTTGTTAGGACATCTAATCTAGCTAATTTAAAAACTTTAAAAGCAAGAAACAAGACGGTGCCATGTGTAACAATTCAAGTTCTTCAAACCGGTTAGGTTCAAGTTTCTTATGCTAAAACACTGTTGGAAGGAAACCCAAATGTCCCAAGGAAAAAGCTACCGACTAAAAGTCAGAATAAGCCAAACCAGGTCGAAGAATCCCATCTGGTGTTGTCTTTTCAACTTTGAAAGAATTCCTGTTTCTTCCTTGGGTAGTTTTCATCATAGACAATCCAGGAGAAACTTCTTGTCTTCCAGAGCTTGAATTCCCAGCTTGGCTTATTTCTCATTTCATTTTGCCTATGGCTCGGTTTCTGGTTTTTCTTTGAAGATGGTACAGAGAAGGGTATCCAACAAGCTTGGAATCCAAGCTGATCATGTTAAATCCGAGAAGCGGTTGGCAAACCTGAAACCATCTTACTCTTATCAGTACCAGGATACCAAGAATAGAGGACCTGAAATGACGAAGAAAATGAAGAAGTCGAGATCAATCATGGTTTCTGATATTGAGAGCTTGAGATCATCAACTTTGAAGCAAACTATCTCACAGCCTGGAAAGCCACCACCATTGAATGTTCCGACGACGGTAGCAGCTACTCCACAGAAGCAGACTCCGGCAAGAACGAGTGATGGATCGCCGAATTATATGAAGTCTACCAGCAGTTCAGAGGCGAGAAAGGAGAGTTCCCAGGTGAGTTCTTCCCGGTATTCTCAAACTGGTTCAGATTATAAGAGTCTGCGCCAAAGAAGCTCTAGTAATACAAAACTTATCCCTGGTTCTAGTAGTAAACCAGCGAGAAGTTTAACAAGGTCATCTAGTTTGAAACTGGCTAGGACTTTAACAAAGACTCCCAGTTTTAAGCCAGTGAGAGCAGGTACTAAGAACTGTTCTAGAATTGTCATCTGCGCGAATATGGATGCACAGAGAGCTACGTGTTCTTCAACTCTGAAGGACTCGAAATCCCCAGATTATCTTATGCTTAATCCTGGGGCAACTGAAGCTGAAGGAACTTCAGCTGTGAAGGTGTGTCCGTACACATATTGTTCTCTTAATGGTCATCATCGCACTCCTTTGCCGCCATTGAAGTGCTTCTTGTCGGCAAGGAGGCGAATGTTGAAGACACGGAAGAGTATGAAACTGGAAGCTTTATCACCGCGTAGAGTGAAGCCAGCTAGTAAAACAGATGCCGGGGGGTTGGTTTTTGATGACAAGCCTGGGTTTGAAGAAGGAGATTTGGACAATTCACCTAGGTCGCCTCTTATACAAGAAGGGGGCATGAATTTCTTCATTGAAATCTCTGCTAAAAATAAAGAGCACAACCATGATGAGCAAATTGCTGAGAACCTGTCTGATGGATCACCACGCTCTGAGATTGATTTCGAGGAAAATCCTGAGCAATACAGTGATATCACTTCGATGGGAGTCGATATCACGGAAGGTTTTCCTGAAGAAGAAACAGTAGAAAATCCAGATAAGGGCTACACAACAATTGCAGCTCAAACAGACGGAGTATCTGGAAATTGTTACAATGGAAGGGACTTTGAAGATGAAAGCAATGACAGCAGTGAAGAGAATGATGGCATTTCTGAAGTTAGTGACATGGAATGGGAGAAAGGGGAACTGCCTACCTTAGAACCTGTTACTCCGGCCAATGATTCGGTAAAAGATGACAACGAATCTGATTTAGATGATGGGTATTTATCAGAAATCGTGGATCATGATTTGTATGGCGAGCCCATCACTAAATCAGACAAAATCGTTATCAACTGCTGCGAGAAGATTATGGTTGATGAGATCTTCCAAGAAGAAAGTGCATGCTCTGAGACACAACAGGGTGAGAGTGACAGCGATGCTGAAATGAACCAGAATTTCGAGATTGTTGAGTCAAGCAAAGCGTATGAAAATGATCAAGAATCCTCCACTGGGGAAGCCAAGAGTGATTTAATTGGGGTTATGATAACCTCTGCTTGGACAGAGGAGCCAATTGTGGAACCAACAGCTACCATTGAGGAGAATGGGGAGAGGAACAGGGTCCTTGAAGCAGAGAATGAAACAATTGAAATCAGTCCTCAATTTGGATATGTTGAAACCTACTACACTCCTGAGGTGACAGATGAAACTTTAATGACAACGGGGCTTCAGAACCAAATCTCCGATTCTTTCCAGGATTCAGACGAAACAGAGGGGGTTGTAACAGGTGAAAATTACAATGGAAGCCAGGAGACCGAGGATTCAAAAACAGATAAAAATGTTGCCACCAGTGGATTTAATCTGCATCAGGAAATATCCAACAATGAAATCGGGGTCCAAATGGAAGAGAAAGAACAAGTCATTGTCACCAAGAGATCAATTGGGGTCCAGGTTCCTGGTGATTTATTTGAAGCATATCAGGATGATGTGGAGATAGGTGACAACCAAAACCACGACATGATTGACACCTGCGAGCTTGATGACTGTGCTGAAAACAGTAATTCTGGTCAAGATATGGTTGATAAAATCCACTCGGCTGAAAATCAAGAGGATCCACCAGAAGGTGAGTACGACGGCCTTAATGTTGCTGAGGACCAGAAGAATTTGGAGAATGATGAAGTTAGGAATTTCAATATCCCAAGTACGATGGATTTTGTGGAGCAGAGTGATTCAAGGATGAACAAAATCTGTTTGGCTGAGAGTGGTACCGCAGAAGTTGAGAAAATGGAAGTTGAAGACAACACCCAATCAGATAGGACAGAAACATTGCCCATGACTGAGTGCAACACCTTCCCAGAATTGGAGACTACCTCAGTTCCTTTAGGGTGCAAAGCCAAACAAGAATTGCGAAGCACCTGTAGTAATCAGAAATGGTCAATGAGATCCAAGAAAGCCGTCAATGATGAGGATGAACTGAGGAATTTCAACCCACGAGAACCAAATTTCCTGCCTGTGATTGCTGACCCAGATGCAGAAAAGGTTGATCTCAAGCATCAGATGATGGATGAAAGGAAAAATTCGGAGGAATGGATGGTTGATTACGCGCTTAGGCAGGCAGTCACAAAGCTTGCTCCTGCTAGGAAGAGGAAGGTGGCATTACTAGTTGAAGCTTTCGAAACAGTCATCCCAGTACCTAAATGCGAAACAGGACTCAGGCATTCTTCAGCAACCTTTGCTCCTGCAAGACCTATTCAAGCTTGTAGCTAATGTTGACGTCTGAGGTGAATAAGAAAACTAACTTCCAAACCTCTTCCTTCTCTTAGTTTTTAAACTTGGTTAAAACCTTTTATGACTTGATTGCAAATTTAAAATATATATAAAAAAAAGAAGAAATATAGTCTGTACCTAACGCATCAAGGCATTTGGTGTTGGGAATGCAGGTGGTGGCTATGAACCCACAAGTAGAGAGTATTATGCTAGCAAGCTAGCAAGGCGCATGTTTCAGGACTATGATCTTTGACAAAACTGCAGACGAAGCAGCTTGATCGAGTAATGGTGGAATGGAGATAAAAACTATAGATGCAGTTGCTGGTTCTCCTAAGCTAGGAGGGTGAAGTAAGAGTGTCTATTTCAATAATATGTGTAATATGGTTTCCAGTTTCTTCAAGTGGATGCTATAAACCTATCCTTTGTTGCTCTTGAGAGGAAGTTTACCTCGGAACATCGATAATCTATTTAATGTGTCTTTTATTATGTACTAATTCAGTTTGTGTCTGACTAATCACTTGTTACCTCTCTATTGATAAAATCTATGCATTCCGGAGTGAAACCTTCTAAAGATGCTTCATTCACTTTGCGACCAAAATGAACACCCTTGTATTCTGATATGGCTGTAACACAGATATTTAGCTGCCAACTCCAAGTCTAAGCATAATCAACAAGAACCTCAACACTCAGTTTCAATGAAGAACAGGCGCTACAATGTGAATGGGAAAAGATACCTAGGATTAATATGACTCTTAGGTACTGTCTATTTGGCATGAATGTCCTCTCTAGCAAAAATCAGTCATTCCATCCAATTGCTTTTCTTATTATGGCTATATTTTCCAACCCCTGTGCTCTGGCTAAGACTAAATGTAAACAGAATCTGTCTACGATCTCCAACAGCTGCTACTGACAATATCATCAATAACAGAATATATTGAATAATATCTCTCGTCAAAATAATTGGATACTACAAAATTTGCTGCCCAACTGCAGGCAGATTAATTCACCGGATTTGTTTTCCTATCTTGTGATACGATGACACCAACTACTTTAGAACTTCTAAATGTACTTGAATTGCCGGATTTTCAAGAAGTGATCGAAGCTCTCCCAAGTGATTATCCAGACAACTGCAGTCTGAACTTTGATCTTGCAAACCTGTTACATTTGAGCTAGCTTCACCATGTTCACTGAATTCGCCTGCTTCCTTCGTCACTACATCATCGTGAAACAACTTTAGAGCTACTCGACGAAAAGAATCAAGTCATGTATTCATTTGCAGGACAAACTGACAACGAGATATTCAAATCTGACAGACCGAACAAGACAAACATTCATCAGTTACATAAGCTCATTGACAAAAACAATCAAACGGATCCAATCTTATCATTAAAAACATGGAATAATCAGATTTGAAAAAACAGTATTATCAGATTTCAAAGACCAATAAAAACAACGAATTAATGGAGATTCTGAATAAAGAGAAAATCTCACTGTCCATCTCAACGATGGGGCTCGCAACCTTGACCTCCTCAAATGCCGTCTCCGATAATTCAGATTCGGTTCGAATGAGGGACTGATGCGTCAAATATCTC
This sequence comes from Xylocarpus granatum, assembly GCA_019650275.1. Lineage (NCBI taxonomy): Eukaryota > Viridiplantae > Streptophyta > Magnoliopsida > Sapindales > Meliaceae > Xylocarpus > Xylocarpus granatum. The sequence continues at coordinate 372,822 of BNST01001022.1, forward strand.
AGGCGCGCGACCGAAAAGAGAAGAGTGACACAGCACAACACAATGGCTACTACAGCTGAACCAAAGCAGCTGTAGTAGCCATTGGCTCACTGTTACATACATTTTCTACACTATTAAACAAGATAAGCTTTCATTGAACTTGCGGTAAATACTACCGACCTTTTTGAATATTAAAAAAAAAGAAATGCCCTGAAATTTGACGGGCCTACCAGGAGATAAGTAGAATAAACATAGCCACTGTAGACAGAGGCAGCGCCGCCTCTCGTCATGAAATTGTCGGCGAAATTTCGGCCTGACCGACAAGTTATCGGTGTCACGGAAGTGAATAATCGCTGAACGGCAAAGAATTCACCTTTCTGATCGCTCCAGAGTTCAGTCCATTAACGAAGTTCGTTATTATCCGATGAATAGGTAAAATAAATAAATGAAAATTCTTAACGAAGACTGTGGAATGGGCTTTTTAGATTCTTGGATCAGCCCAAGTTCTTTAATAGGCCAAATTTGAGCTGGACTGGCTTAATAATAAAGATTGCGTTTGTGTCCCTGAACTTTTAGAAAGTTACTAATTAGCCCCATAATTAAAATTAAATAATTTAAAATTTAGTCCAAATCAAACTGAACGGATTACGGTTCGTGTCCATTTGAAATTTGCTATGGAATTGAGATGCAAGAATGAGGGCAATGAAACAAGACATAAAGCGTAACGAGAGTGTTGGGTAAAGTGAGCTGCTGGTCATGTGAAATTCTAGACCGACACAAGGACAAACGCTCACGGATCCAGGACTTAAATTTGTAGTGTTCTTTGTTCAACCAATCCAGCCGCTCCGCCACCAACCCCTTGTCTCAAAAGTCACAAGCATGTGACCGAATTATACAGTAATAACCTCGGATGCACAGTAGGGCCGGGGGAAAGCCGTTGTCTGAACGGAGAGGGAGAAATAAAAACATAACATGCTGCTTCAATTTAATTGTTAACGACCGTAATGAATACAAAAGCTTCAGACAAGGAAACGCTGTTAGTTTCATTTGTCTTCTTCTCCTAGTTTGTTACATTAATAACAGATCAGTGCGTAGCCTATGTAACTGTAGATTCTCTGTAATTGCTTATATAGAGCAGCTTATGCACGAAGCACTTCTCTCCAGTTATCTCCAGAGAAACAAACAGTATGGGCACTTCCGGGACAGAGAGATCTTCTTCTTCTTCTCCCCTTCCTCCTCCTCCTCCTCCTCCTTTCTGTGTTGCAGTGTTCGTGATTTTCTCATTTTTGTGTATGGGGAATCCAGAGAAGAGTGCTGATGCCAAGTGGCTGAAACACGCAGTAAGGGGGAGCTGTAATGTGTACCAAGGCAACTGGGTTTACGACGAGTCGTATCCTCTCTACGATTCATCAGCCTGTCCGAATATTCGGAAGGAATTCGATTGCGAGAAATATGGCCGGCCTGATAAGCTTTACCTGAAATACAGATGGCAGCCCAAGGAGTGCGACTTGCCAAGGTAATCAACTAACCAATTTGAAATTTCCTGTTGCATGAGCTAAATCTTCAATAGTTGTAACGGTAGAAGAAGAACCCACCTGCCAAAAGTGCTTTTCATAACTCCTGATATTATAGCTTTTTTTGAGTAGCAATCCAAGAGCAGCTACTCTCACAGTCATAATGCTGATATAATGCTTGCTTTATAGGATTCTCAACTGACCTCTTTCCTTTACTACATTCAATAATTGAGTTCAATTATGAAATACATAATCTTCCGAGATACATTAGCATAATCCATCTCTCTTTTATCATCGCTGCCGAGAATTTCGGCTGCCGGAGGAAAGCAGCAAGTGAAATTTAAGGGCCTGTTTGGCTTTTGTTTTCTGTGTGCTTCTGTAAAAGGTCTGTGCCTCTTGTCTTCACGGAGGAAGAAAATTGGCGATACGTGTAAGGTCTAGCAGTCGATTTGGAATAAAACAAACGACTTGTCTTCACCTTCTCTTTTATTTCAACGACGTGTCAGTTCCTTTGCTGGCAGAGGATTTTCAATTTTGTCTTCTCGTGACTTGTTCAAATGATCTGTCGTTTTCTCAATTTTAAACAAAATGACGAATCCTACGTGTGTCCAATCGCTGTTTCGGCAGCTTGTCTCTGTCTTACCTAACGTACAAAGTTGGCAATGCCTGATTGGTTGCAAATTTGAAATACAACAAACGACGTGTCTTCTCTTGTTATTTTATTTCAACGACATGTCCGTTTCTTAGCTGGCAGGGAATTTGTCATCCTCAAATCTTATAACCACGTCATATGTCGTCCTTATTTTTTTAAAATTAAATGACTTGTCGTATAGGCGTCGAACCTGCATTTCCCCTTTTCTTTTCCTTCCAGTTATCCCAAATTATTGTCTCATGTTCATCCATGGTTCCTAACTATGTTAAATCACAATGCAGATTTGATGCGAAGGATTTTCTACGTAGGCTTAAGGGCAAGGAAATCATGTTCATAGGGGACTCGGTGAGCCTGAACCAAATGCAATCACTGATTTGTCTGCTTCAGACTGCCCTGCCCAGTGCCAATATTGTCAGACAGTCGAATGCCACAATTTCCTCTGTCATATTTCAGGTCAAGGAACTCCATATTACCATCATTATGGCTTTAAATGATACAAATCACTGTCTCACGGGCCGTGCTAAATCCTCTGAGAACTGTACTGAATTTTGCAGGACTATGGAGTTTCGGTAATGGTGTTCCATTCTCCGTACTTGGTAGATACAGAAGTAGTGGAAAATTATGGTCGAGTTTTGAAACTTGAGTCCATTAAAAATGGCAGTATATGGAAGAACTTCGATGTTCTGGTTTTCAACACATGGCTTTGGTGGTACCGCAGAGGACCTAAACAACCGTAAGAATCAGCACAGCTCGCTCAACTCAACCTCAATAATTCTTGCAAATATATATAAACACTAACGAGAATGATTTTCACCGGCACAACTTTTGGACCCAGATGGGATTACATTGAACATGATAACATGATTCTGAAAGACATGGATCGCATGGATGCTTTTCGACGAGGTTTATCAACATGGGCAAAATGGGTTGATTCAGATGTGAATACAACAAAAACTAGAGTAATTTTCCAAGGAGTTTCTCCTTCTCATTACCAGTAAGTCATCTTATATTCTCTCTCAATTTCTAATCAATTAGTTTCATCATTTTAGTTACATTGCTACATTTATATGTGATCAGTGGGGAGGAGTGGAATGAACCGGGAGTGACAAACTGCTCGAAGGAGAAACAGCCGATAACCGAATCAGAGTATCCGGCTGGTATGCCCGCGGCACAATTGGTGGTGAATGATGTTTTGAGTACCATCGAGAAACCTGTTCATCTGCTTGATATCACGACTCTTTCCCAACTAAGAAAAGATGCACACCCGAGCTCCTTTAATGGCTTCAGGGCAATGGATTGCACCCACTGGTGTGTTCCTGGACTCCCAGACACGTGGAATCAACTTCTGTATGCGGCTCTCATAAATTATTCGACAGAGACATCAAAGAACTAAAGAAGAATGCAGAAATTCAAATTGATCATAGAGCATATAGAGTCATTGAAACAAGCAAGCTACTGAATAACGACATGAACTTCATGGCATAAATATCTATTCAACGTTGCAATGATTTTAGATCAATTCATTTAAGCTACTAGGTTTACCTTTGGTCTTATAAAATATCACTGAAGTGGTAGAATGGAAGCACAATCATTCTTTCTCCAAGGAAACGAAAGCTCATTGTATGCATTAAATATTCAGAACTGATAGCATCACGCTTCCCTTTTTCTCCAATATTTATAACAACAGTTCTCGTTCTTCATCCACAGAGTTAACTTGGAAGAATTCCAAAATACATTCTTCTTGTATCATTTACACTCTTCACTCTCCTTTCAGCTTTTCTCACTACCACTAATGGAGTTTTCTGTGAAGAATTCACATAAGGCTTAGTGATAAAACAGGGAACCTTCCCTTCTACTCCCATGACATTGTCAGCGGCAAGAACCCTACTACTGTCCAAATCACTGGACCCCCAAATGGTACCAACCGCTTACAGCTTTGGCAATGTAGTGATGGTCTGACAATGTTTTAACCTTAGCACCTCAACCCACTTCCAAGCTTGTCGGAGAGCTCAAGGACTGTATGCCATAGCTACCCAATAAGATGTTTCTTTGCTTATGAATTTAGCTTACATGATAGGGAAATACAATGGGAGTAGCATCAGCATTCTAGAGAGAAGCCATGTTTTTTACGATGTTAGAGAAATGCCGATTATTGGAGATAGTGGATTGTTTAGGTCTGCTCATGGATATGCATTGGCACACCAAATCAAAGTTTGATTCCAAGTCGCCATTGTTGAATACAACGTTTATGTATCACACTATTGATCAGCTTCAGGATGCTTTTTCTTTGTTAGTAATATGGTAACCTCTGATAATGTCAGTTTGACATTATGATTGTGATTGCTGTAGTTGTTTGATTTTGTTCATTTTGTTGATTACTAAGTATTTCTTGCAAGAATGTGAGCGTTTTGTGGTAGTAACAGCTTCTTTAATAAGAGAAAAAATGTGAAACAGAGAATGAAGTCGTTCAAACCTTTCAGTGGAAACACTATGCAATTGCATAGAAGGTAAAACATAAGATCCTTTACACAAAGAACAAGGTGAAGGGAAAAAGGAAAAACACAATCCCAGCATGGAATAATTTCAATCATACCTTCTAAATCTCCAGGCAGATACAGAAAAGAGGGGTCTATCCTGCCAGCAAATAACTAGGCAACCATTTTCTTCTTTGATCTTATATCCATCATAGCCGTAATTCTGCAATAATCTCCTGGCTAGAAACATACCGTGGTAGCTTAAAGACACTCTTCCAAACCCAGCTAACTCAAGCCGCAGAATCCATTTCTCAAGCTTTTCATGCCTTTCCTTTCTCTCAGTTCCTTCACATGCTAAGATATTCTTAATTTCCTCTCCAAAAAGCATCTTTTCAACCTTCTGACGCTCTATGGATGCTCTTGATACAGTAGATTCCAAGCAATCAAACATTGCAGCGTAAAAGTTCAATGCTTCCATGACCCTCTCCATTAAAGTAGGCCCATTATGATTTGATTCCTGCTCAGTTACTACCATCACTTTTGGTGAGAGACCCCAAAGAATATTTAAAAAGTTTCCCATCTTTGAGGAAGCAGCCAGAGAAAGTGGAGTTGATGCTGATGCAGAATCAGGGCTTGGGCTAAAAACATGGATGGAGTCTTTCTCGAGCCACTCTCCTAAGGTAAGGTGGTTCATCTGTTTAACTCTTTCCAAGGGATTTGAATTTGGAGTTCTTGATGCAGATGGTGAATTCCTCTTGTCATCTTCAGTTGCCAAGAGGGAGTGCAGCTGAAGAACAGAGCTGACTGCAAGAGCTTCTCCTGTCTTTACTCGTAAACTTTTGAGATCAAGATTCTCCAATTTGCTTACAATAGGATTGAATTGAAATGGAATGTCCAATTTTTCAGCTTCCTCTGTCAACCGAAGAGCCATTTGTTCTAGTACCTCTTTCTGTTCATGAATTCCTGTAATCCTCAAATGGGGTGGGCCTTCGGGCCGAGCACTTAATGTCTGAAGAAGGTTGATCCATTGAGCGGGTTCAAATGAGTAAAGATCAATAATATGAACCACCTTCTCCCCTTCCATAGCTTCTAAAATGGCCTGATTTGTGATTACATATGCAAGCTTCAAGAAGGGACAGAGCTCAAAAAATAATTTTTGAACAATTATTTCTTCGGCTACTGATGTTATTTTCGTGGAATTGAGGGCTTTGTGCAGACCAGGCCAGGCTTTAAGCATTCGGTTAGCGAGTGCCTCAGTAAAATATGCAGCAATTCGCTGCATGGTATCACCGTCAGGAGAAGCAAGGTAGGAAATTTGCTCAAGGCCCATATTTGCATTCTCTACACTGCCAGCAGCAACATGGTTAGCGCAGGCAACAAGGAGATGGATCAGACACAAACCCCTCTCTTCAGATTTCAGCTCTCGAAGCCACGGATATGGTGATCCAAACCCAGGAGATAGTGACATCAAGGAGAAGAACTGAAGGGGTGATGAAGTTACAGAAGATGACCCGTCCTCTTGAACCATTCCTTCCATTAACAATAAAAGCAAACTCCCTGCCCCGAAACTGAAAAGCAAAGAACATATTTGGCCAGAATCAGAACATGTGGTTGACAAACAAATTTGGAGAACATGAAAAGGATAAACGAAACGTTTTGAATTATTTCTTTCACAGTGGGTTTCTTCCATTATGAAACATGGTTTGATTTTTCAAGTAAAGAATTACAGATCTCAGTTGAAAATTCTGTTTAAAATGCCACAAGTTCTCAGTGACACACAAAGTGTTTCAGCAAGCTGACTGACTTGCAGTTGAAAAAGGTAAGGCATTTAACTGAAAGAAATGAAGAAAGAAAAAAGCTAAACTAAATGCCCCTCGCTTGGTCGCTAAGAAATTGAGGAAAGAAAAAACAAGATCATGTTTCTCATCTTTCTTTTAGTAATTATTTCCAAACACATCGATGCGAAAAACAAATAAGGCAAATGATTCTGTGAAGCTCAGTGGAGGGACAAGAAAATCTGCATTTCTTGTCCCAGAGTGTCATTTCCTTTTGTCTACAAACATTTTCTCGCCGACCAAAAGTTCCTAAACAATTACAGTACAAAACAAGAGCAAATTCGCCTTCTTCAGCAAGAAAACAGAGGAATCTCAAATGGGCACGTACTATTTTCATCAATTTTCCAAATTAAGCAGCCAAAATCAAGAAAAAGCAACAGGGACTCACCGGAGAAAGCTCACAGGCTCCTGTTGAGAATTACTGATGAGACACAGCAGCAAATTTAAATTCCCAACTGGGTTTAGAAGTTCAGCAAACACAAACAGAAGAAAAAAATTTGCAATTTTGGTGAGGCGAATCTCCTAATGCATTCAAAGTGGGTCAAGAGAAATTAGGTAGGGGTTGTGGGTTAGGGTTTTGTTGCAAAGTGAACAAATTGGAATTAAAGCTCGTCTCGAGTGACTTTCCAATGGCTGCTTTGACGACAACACAAGAGGTTGATTTTGTCTGCATTATTTTGTTGTCCTTTGGGGATCACAGGAATAAGGAATTTCTTGAAATACAATGCAACGAGAGCACTCACTCATTCTCTCTCCCTCCCAAAATGAAAAAAAAATGTTTTTTACTCTCTCTCTCTCTCTAAAATGACAAATGTCTGTTGCATTCTCTCTCTGAAGTTGATTTCCCTTTGTCCTGACGTGAGATGGATGGGAATAAGAGCTGGCCAAACTTGGTGTTATGCTTAATACTGTATCAATCTAAACATGCCCTTACAAAACAAAACAACACCGTTGCTTGTTGCCTAGTGGGTGATAGTGGGAATTGCAAGAAAGCGCTTTTCAAGTGCTTCCAAATCCATTACTTGTTCTCTTTTCAAAACCATAGACCATCCACTTGGTACTTTCTTTTCATAAGAGGACAAAGAAACAAGAAGATTGGGGGAAAAGCCAAAAGTAGATTCAAGATTTAAACTTCAAGGGCGGAGTCTTTGGTGGGAAGTAGTTGGAGTGTCCATGCTCCGATGGTTTGTTGATTATTAATATTTTAAGTCATGCCAAAATCTAGGATTAGTGATAAACCACATCATCCTACCAGAGATAAGAAGAATATGCTAGTGAAATTTGATGTGTAGGTATTGTTAACTAATCGTCTTCTGCAAAAAGAAAGTCACCCGTGGTGGATTTTAGACAAATGATACAAAATACCCACTAGTCTTATCTAAATTTGTGCATTATATAACACAAGAAAGTGCTGGCCATAACCAAAAGTTAACAAGTAAATAAAATAAAATCCATTAGATAAAACTAATGGATTCTCACCATGGCTTCACCGCGTTAACATTCACAGAAAATTCAGAAGATCTCTCCTGCTTCCTGTGGCTAAAAACATAGAAAGCAGGGAAAACAGGAGAATATTATTGGAAATCTGCATATAGATATTATGGATGGCAAACAATGGATCATCCATCCTCTATTATACAATCATCACCACGATCCTGTAGAGTATTCTGGAATGAGTCAAATATTGCGCCCGAGATATAAATGCCAAATATGATTGGACAACTCAAAGAATCTGCAATTGTTTTTACTCAAAAGATCAGTAAATTCAAGCCCCTCTATGCTCATGCAGCCTCTATTTTCTTCTGTGATGTTATCCACGTACTAATTTTGTTTGCATACGCTCGTATGGCGTTCAAAAATATGCCAGTCAAACTATGACAGCCATGGTTGCAGATAAGGATCTTGACTATAAATTTTAAATAACCACAGCCACTTTAATCACACTTTCAAAATAATGCAAGGTAGGGAAGCACAAGCACTATGATCTCGGATTGGATAGAATCTACAAAATTTCAATACATACAAAGCAGATGTACATGAAATTACTAGGTGTTTCCGATGTTAAGTTTGCTATTATGCTAAAATCCTTGCAAGAGAAACAACATTGGCATTTGTATTTTCTTAAAGCAGTTCGGTTCCATCGATTCTAACAATGTTCAGAGGAGATGTTTTCAAGGGATGACATTTTTGTAGCTTTGCGGCCCGGCATTGTTAATGGTGAAATGGGGTATTAAGATTAGTTTAAAACCCTCTAAAATTCAGGTAAAGTTTGGCAGACTGTAAATTTGGACAGGAGAATAGAACTTTTATGAAGAAGACAAACACTGGTGGGCAAGAGTTGGCTTGGAATTTTTAATCTCCTAGACATATGGGGTCAAGTCACAGGGCTTGGAATTGCAGGAAAAAATAAGACAATTTCGTTGGATTCTTCGAGCGTTACAACTCAAAAATTGTAATTAAAGGAAACGAAGGTGGTGGGTGCCCATTAAGAGATGCCCTAATTTACTATTTGTTTCTAGTTTAATGTCTCTTACTAAGATAATTGCAAAATCAGAGCTTCTTGTCTCAACATTACCTGAAGACTATAGCTTGAGCTTTATAATTGAAACAATCAATTGAGAGACATGATCACATGATCCAACAGCATGCCTGCCTCGCTGAATAATACTACCCAATTATTTGCTTGGAAAAAAATTGAATGGGCTGTGTTTGAACTAAAACCAAAGCTAAACATAAGAGCTAGGCCCAGGCCAGCCCAATCTACAGATTAAAAGATAATTAGTCTTGATTATGATATGATAATTAAGATCAATTGTCTCAGAATCACCACCGTGGCTTTGGTTTGTTTTCTCCGGTGCTCGGTAAATACTCTGTTTTTCGCTATGAATGGATGATGAAGGTTATGGCTTCAGTTGATCGATCAAAAACCTCCTGGTTAATCTTTGCTGGTATGGATAATATTGTTTTCTGTTGAGTTTCGCGCCATTTTGTTAATTTCTGTTGCCTTGCAACGTGTGTATAATGCAGACACAGACCCATGTGTACTTCCTCACAGGGACTCTTCATCGTTGATAAAAAATTTGTTCTTGCAGCAGTTTCGCCATTGCTGTTGAAGAACAAGGTTGATCTGGTTCTCTTCGGCCACGTCCACAACGATGAGAGAACCTGTTCAATTTATCGAAGTCACTGCATGGGCATGCCTAAGATGAAAACAGGATCTATGATTACAGCAATACACAGCACCAGTTCACACAGTTATCAGCATGCCTGGCTTCTCTTTGGATAAGTTCACAAACAATGTAATCAACTAGGTCCCTGCTTTTGGAGATTTGTTGTTGTGAGTGCAATCTTAGAACACCTGCTACTATCATTCATTGGCAAGCTACTTGGAGTTTGTCAAGGGTTGAAGAATTTGGCCATCTACGACATGCAACAAGCAAGTGATTAAATTGGAGGTCTGTACATGTAACTTGTAGTTGCAGCTAAAGCTCCTCTGCTAAATCAGAAAGCATCTATATATGTGAATATAATAGATTTCAGCCTGATTCATTTTCTTCACTTGTTGCAGTTTGTAAATACAGATGCAAGAAAAGTTGAACACAGTTTCCTTAATATTGGAAGACAGAACAGAAAGATGAATAGACAGGTGAAAAATGAAAAAGAGATAGATATACATTGCACTTGATGCATTTTATTTCTTAACATGAGAAAACATAAAGATGATATCATGTTTTTCATACAGTTCAATTTCGCAATTAAAGACACTGGATTGAAGTATCGTCAAAGATGATTCGATGCGATCACAGAGTATAAACATAAACCGACTCTAAGTTCACAATTGAATGCACAAGCTGTAGTGATTTTCATAAAACACAGCCAGTTTATGATGTCAAATGCTTTCTTGGGGTGAATATACTAGCATCCATCTTATTTACAATGTGTGACACAGCATGAGACAATGTCAATTGTTGGTGCAGAATGCTTTTGCCTCCGCAAAAATCAAGCACCTCACCTACGATCCACCGTTTTTGCCACCGCAATACTCAGTTGACCCAAACCATTTGGAAAATATTTCTACTGGCAACTGCACTGACTGCATTGTTACTCTGCTTCCAAACCATCTCCTCTTGCACACAAACATTATCTTCCTTTTTAGACAGAAAGTAGTAAACAAAGTAAAAAATAATCATTGTAAAACCCTTAAGCATCAAAAAGAAAAATGAACAAAAATGAAACAGATATGGATCAGATGAAGGAAGGACCCACAAGAAGAGAGTAAGCACTAGCAATAGATAGAATGGTATGGTGCGAATCCAAAACAGCAATGGCAACCTCCTCTGTTACCTGCGGTACCTGCAATCATTAAGTTGCAAAAGTTAACTAACAGTTGTACCTAATGGCCACAGATGTAATCTAAATATCCATTTCTTCATGTAAACAACGCTATTCATACTTCACTTTTCCATAATCCTTCGGGGCCGTAGATGTGTGAGCCCAAGTCCACATCTAGCATCTAAACACCCGCATTTGCCATTAAATTTGAATCTTTTACCGTTAAATATGGGAAGGTCCAAATAACAAACAAAAAGAACGCATCAAGAAACAGTTTGATTGGAATGACTCGTCCAGAAACAGTTTAATTGAAATGCAAGGCCAGCTACCCTTACTAAAACTTCTAGATGTAAAGATGAAGTTTTTGAGCAGTTGTATGCTTCTAAAGTTGTGCGACTTCAACTAAATGGCTGTCATGGAAACATGGGTGTAAAATTTCCATTAAGCAGAAATTATTGGGAGAGCAATAGAGCTTTTGCAATTGGTTAATTCAACTTAATGACCTCAAACCCTGCCTCAATACAAGAAGTGTCTATCCCACTTACAAGAACGATCATTACCTGCATAAGCTGAACTGCAAACACATCACTGACAGTCATTTTATCCAGATCTTGGCACCTTTTGATAAATTCTTCGAAAGGAGGACAGACCATGTTGTGTTTAAGCTGGTCCTCGGGAAGCTCTAATTTATAATATTCAGTTATTGCTTGAGCAAGATAGCCATACTTCCATAGTGTATCAGCTAAACCACAGGTTCTCTGTAGAAGAAATGCCTCCAAAATCTCTGTGCCTGAAGCCTGAGTTTATATAAGAAAGCAAAAAGATTTCTTGGCAAGGAAACTAAAACAAAAAATATATTATCTACACAAGCAACAATCATCATCATAATGAAACAAACAATTTAGTTATTTGAATATGAATCAGTACCTGAAGCCTGAGTTTCTGATCTCTATAGCGATTATCCCTGATTGAAGAGAGTAAATCCTCAACTTTCTTCCTCTCAAAAATAAAATCGAGAACATATTCACTCTGAAGATATTTATGTCAAGCTATCAAACCATCTCCAACTGGTAAATGCCTGACCTGTTGTATGGCCATAATGCAAACAAGTACTGATCATATAAAGTGGATGGCTGAGAGGAATAAAACATTCAGATTTCCACTGAATCAATCAAAGAAAAATCAAGATGAACCAAGGCCATGACACATTGATAAAATGAGCAGAACATCTACAAAAGATCACTCCTGCACCAAAATGTGGTTGCAAGCTAATCCAAGTCTCTGGACTGTTATAGCTTTCTGGAAATACACATTAACCAAATTCAGATTCTTCCTACTCTGACCTCATCAAGATGCATATAGCACCCTCAAGTAAGGTCAAACAATGAGGCCTAAGCCCTAACAAAGATAATGTCCAGCAATCACCCACTGAAGATTACTGTATAATTTCGCATTATTTCTTATAGTAAAAGGATTCTGGATGCAAATATAGCCACACACACCTCTGATACCCCACTGGATCCATGGACAGGACACTTCTTAATTTAAAGTTGTCAAGACATACAATATATGTTAGTTGAAATTTTTCAGATATCAATCACAAAGTAGCCAAAAGTGATTAATAGTAACATACTAAGTAATAGAAAGATAATAAATCACTAATTTGTGTTAATTTTACAAATGGAATTTGAGTAATACATATATAGGAATCACACCTCAAAAAGAAGCCAGTATCCCTTTATTATGCAATAAAAGTTTAAGAATAAACACTGAACAGAAGACTTGTAAGACTTTGGATCTTGAACTGACAGCAAATATTTTCAATAATTCTCCTGGAAAGAGGCCTACAAAACACAGAATATATGCATTAATCAGCATGACTATTCATGACAAACACCAGCAAGAAATAAACCAAGAGTAGAAGTTTAAAAATACCATAATATATAATGTCCACAAGAATGCACCTAAGCACGTAAAGACATACACAGAAACACATATAGCTTAAGTAGTAACAAGAAAACATTTACCAAAAGGCTTTTGAGGAAATTAAAAATTGTCATGTTGAATGTTATGTGTATACCATGGATAACCTTGAATGATTGAGAAGGAAGAACTGAAGAAGAATCAGAATTTACTAACCCTTGAATGGAAAATTGCTCTTGATCATCTAATATTAAGATTACTTCATATGCATCCTCAAATCTCTCCCCAAAGCTCAGAGGTGGTATACTTAAATGATTCGCATTCATTCTCGGACCGTCTGACTTAGTGCAGAATAATCCTAAAAAAGTGCAGTATAATTATGAAAATTTTCATAATAAAATTACAGAAATAAATGATTAGATAATTAACATAAGCTAAACTACACACAACTAAGCATCAACGCAACTGATGGCACAAAATTGAGGCTTTCTAAAATACAGAGCTTTTGAAGATAAACAGACGAACAATATATCACAAAAAGGAAATTTTTGAATATTAGGAAACATTGATTCACAGCAACCATTTGATCATGCAATTAGCAAAAGGAATTGAGTTTTTGAAAATGCATGCATGTGGGAATAGTTTGATTTAGAGTATAAGTCTTTATGCAGTCTTTAAGACAGTTATTGCCGTGTTTGTATATAGGAATGCAAATAAAAATTAATAATAGAAGTTCTGTGAAGATATTATGATAATACCAGAGTATATCCTAATTTTAGGTAATGTCAAAACATAAGTGGCCCTACATGATAGCAGGCCATGCACCATTTACCACATGCCGTATGTCCAGTCACAATGCTTCAGAAAACTATCATACATGCAAGATGTTCCCTCTGCACAGAGTAATGCTGACTCAAATTGCCTAAGGCACACATACAGATGATGAGCAAGCTTTCAAGGTAAACAAGTTCGATGTAGAACCAGCAGAGAAATTTGAGGCATTCCTGCCATTACAACTAGAACCCTTCTGATTCCTGTAACTTCCATCAAGATCTACTTGACCTGAGCATTTACCAAAGGCCTGTTTCAAGAAGAATATTCAGATTTCCAATAAAAACGAAAGCTAACTTCCATTGCACTAGTTCTTGATGCTGCACGGAAATCCTCTCAAATTTTGAGACTTTGAATGAAAACCATACATTTGATCTTCTCGAAGACGACAGAAAACTGCATGCCAGAGTGATGAGATCTCCTTGTTTTGGGAAGATTCTGAAACTTCATTAAAAGCACGAAGAACCTGTTCTTTTGAATACCCCGTGCGCATGAACTAAAAGTAGGGAAACCCAAGTCACAACATCAAATTATTACCAAAAAAATAATAAAATAAAATTAAAAGAAGAAGAAGAGAAAGTGAGGGTAAGCAAAATAAAGGACTAGACTAAACATAAATTTTAATCCTGCATACTTAAAGTAATGATAACCAGGGGATAAAATACCGAAATTGGATAAAATTGAAATCTACAACACCTTGAATTATAGAATATTTATCAGATGGCAAAATAATGATTCTGCAGTTAAAAGAGTAAAATAGGACCAGAGGCCTTCCTACAAAGGGAGAGAAGGGTGCAACACACAATAAATTTAGGAATAAGTGGTGCCCAGCTGGAAAATATGTAGTCCGGCAAACCAAGGAATAATTGCAACAGCAGGTTAAAATCAAACCTTTTCAAGAGATTCAGATGGAACATCAGTTGATTTCTCTGGCCTACTTAAAGATACATAACGCATTGTCGCTTCACCGGTCGAATCAGGGTGAGCAACATCCAGATCAGAATCTTTTCCATCAACTGAGCTCTCTATAGGATCTGCCAAACCAGAGACATTCCTGTGCTGCTTCTCACCCTTCCTGAGTCAGCATGTACCCGTAAAAGCACAGAGGTTTGTCTGTTGATGCATAAAATATCAACTAAAATTTCAACGTGCAACATTGACTGCTTGAAACAGCTTCACGCCCAAGAGGCCAAAACTGACATTTGAAATGCTGTCATTTCAAATTTGATCATAGTCAACGAAAAATGATCAAAGTGGGAAATACATCTAACCCATCCTCGTGTTTCTCACCTAAAGATTCAATCATTAAAGCACCAATCAGACAAGTCATGCCTTTTCACTTTGAATGGATTTCGACAACTGAAAACAAGCACTCGAGTTATGGATAATGAAAAAGTGTAAATCATTAACACTAACTAGCCTAGCAGCACATCAGTATTTCAGTGAGTATATGCCTTTCTATAGATATTACCCATTCCTAAATTAAGGCTTGAAACTCTACTTATTCAAATTTAATCAATCTCTTGTAAGAATGAGATAAACAAAAGATAAAACTAAAGAAGTCTTACTTTGCCGGGCAACTCGATTTCACAACTAATCCTTTAGTTATCAAAGTTTTCATGCAGCTCCATCCACTATACCAGTCCATTGGTGAACTTCCAAATTGCGCCGATTTTCCTTTTCCCTTTTCGGGCCTAACAACACATAAATCACTTGTATAATGGAGAAGCAATCTCAAAAATAAAATCAATTAACATACATAATTGGCACCCGAGAAAGACCACTTGCTTCAGCTGCATCAATAAACTCCTGTTTATACATGAATTCATTCCCATTTGTAGTTCCCCTAGAAAGAATAGGTAATCGATTCAGAGTTCATTACAGTCCACCATTTTTAGCAAAAAGTAAGAACCAAGTAAAAGAGACGTACGATTTTACCTGAACAAGGAAATCAACAAAGCATATCCTACAGAATTCCTTTGTGGCATATAACGGCTGGTTCCTTTAGCTTTCGTTGCTTTACCTTTCCTACCTAAATGATTAAATTAAGAATTTAACCAGAAGATCAACAAGTTTTCAGTATATATTCCTAAAAAGAGAAAAGAAAAGTGTATGGCAGCATAACTGGAGTACCCTAATCAGTCAAGTCTTCTGGTTCAGAACTAGCTGCATCCGTCTCAAAGAAATCTTGCATCAGCTTAAGGATCCACTTTCCAACATCCCTGTAGTTAAACAGTAGATATTGTAGATAAATTGGTAGGATTTAAAAGGAAAACACTGCAAGAGGAACATGTACTTGATTTGAGACAAGCCTTTGAGAGTATTGATCAGATTCTTTGCATCACACGCGTTGATACAAGCCTTGGACAGAGCAATGTCGATGTTGTCTGATAAACCTTTCGGCTTCTCAGCCATTTCTTGCCTCTTCTGCAACATGTAAATCGCCAATTCTTCGTTCTCCGAACAAACAACAATTCTCTGGTGGTGATTCTCCATTTTGAATTAGTCTTGCGGATACTGATTAAATTCAAATCTTGGGGATTTTAAAGGGAGGGAGAGTTCGACTTCGACGAGCGCAAAAAATCGCGCCACATCTTTTCTGGATTGGAACTTTAAATTTGGGCCTAAGCTGGCCGAGATCGGCCCAGATTCTAATCCACTACTCGTACCTTACGTGGCACAATATAACTGGCTTTACCTTGCAGAAAAACGTCCGCTTTTCCGCTGGATGAACTTTCTCGATTACCGTAATTTGTCTTTGATTAATCAAAAAGAAACTCAAAATATCTCCACTATCACCTCATGTAAACCGTCCGATCACCTCCTTTCTCTCACAGCCGTCCAATCCACCAACATTGTTGTGAAATCTAATGTACACGTGTCTGTTGAGACCCTGGCTTACCAGACATTTTCCATTTATAAGAAATTCGTACTGTCATAGCCTAGCAGTAGACCCTGCGTGACTGAACCGTGAACCTGCTAATCAACGAGCAAGGCAAGTTCATTTTTCTAGATCGGATAGATTTTATAGTTTCTGGTATTTGACTACTTTGTCATATGACTAGTTCGTGATTTGCTTTGATCAGTTAGGTTTTTGAGAAGCAATGTCAATGGTGGATGATCGAAGGTCGAGATTGAATCCGAATGCACCGGTATTCATTCCGAACGCTGCGTTTAGTGAGGTGGAGGATTTCTCGCCGGAATGGTGGGACCTTGTGAAGACTTCGCCGTGGTTTCGTGATTACTGGCTGAGTCAGTACCAGGAAGATGATTTTATCAGCAGTTTCGAGGATTACGACGCCTTCTCGGAGGCAGAATTTTCCGATATGGACGGCGCTCAGATTGTGGAATCTGAAGAAAAAACTGAATCAGCTCCCAAGAAAGGAAGAGAACTTGTCAATGGTATGTAAATTTCGACCGATTCATCCTCATTTTACAAAGTGCTGTTTCGATTTAAACGTACAAAAATGGATGAACATGTATAATTAAAAACTGCAAAACACTAGAAAATATGTCGTTTTATCCATCACAAATTTCTAAGTTCTGATCAAAATCAGAACTCGTGTTGAATTTTAGATCAAAGTTTAAGAATAACCCTCTAAGATTGTTTCTTTCTTCAAGCATATAAATATGTTTCCCATTCCTCTTCAGCTTCAAGAAACACCAATAAGCTTTGAAATGACGATCTGTCGAGATGGAACGGTCGAGAAATGTATTGACATGTTGAAATCAACTTTAGATTTTGGAAGAACATGTAGATTTAG
Source organism: Xylocarpus granatum (assembly GCA_019650275.1). Lineage (NCBI taxonomy): Eukaryota > Viridiplantae > Streptophyta > Magnoliopsida > Sapindales > Meliaceae > Xylocarpus > Xylocarpus granatum. The sequence continues at coordinate 390,126 of BNST01001022.1, forward strand.
GACTTTTAGTTTTGAAACAGAGAAAAATTGCGGATTTGTTGAAACTGTGATTGTGGCGTCGCAGAGCTTGAACTGGTTACAGCGAGCCTTTAAAAAGATGCTAAACTCGTTAGTTTAGATTCTAGGAAATGTAAAGCTTCAATTTTGGCGCCTCACAGTTGGTTTAGAGTGGGAGAGAAAGTGAAGACCGTTGTTAAACTGACAGCGTCCTTCACTTAGATTTCTGGTATTTGTTATCTGCCACCATGAATTTCTAACATAATAATAGTTTTCAAGATCTGCAAAATGGGGTTATGTATACTATCCATTGGTGTTGAATCTTCTATCTATTGTTACATCTCAATCCCAAAGTAGAATACAATTAAGGCAGATGCAATTCTTCAATCTAATGGTGCATTAATTGTTCAATCTATCTACAGACGTCATTGTTTCGTTATTGCGATGACAGGCCTGAGGAACGGAATGGATGCGAAGGCTCTGTTGCAGAGCCTGAACTCAAATGTTTCAAAAACTCCAAAAGGAAGAGGACCCAAGTCCCCAGTAGGTCCAGCAAAGTTTGGCGAGAAGAAGCTAGCTAACAAGTGTGTGAAGATTCCAAAATGCACCACCACCCGACGCATTTACCAGCCTCGTTGAACGAAGAAACCCTCAAGACTCGGAAGAGTACTAGTGCCGCGCTGACCTTCAGTTGCTCCGTATATATAAGCTTTTCGTCTTGTATCAGAGTATTTGCGTTGTTTCCAACTCTTTCTTCTCTGTATGTAGTTTTGATGCGTAATAGTTTTCCTATTGGCGGTCTTCTTTGTAGCCATTTGCAAGATCGCAACTGAAGGAATCAGGGAAGCTGTTGAAATAACGGATGACTGTTGTGGTCGTATTCCTTTGTTGCCACGTGTTGATCTTTGCTGGAGAAAATTAAGAGTAGACGAATTGCTTGAAAATCAATATAATTATGACGAATGACTGGAAATTCCGGTGTCGGCTAGTTTTTGAACGATTCCAGCTGCAAAAGTCTAGATTCAAAGAGAAATTGGTTCTTTAAGTGGAAGAGACATCACAAAAGCTCCCCTCAGCGCGTGTTTTTGGATATTTTCCCTCGAGGAAAGTCTTGAGTTCCTGGTGGGCAAACTGCAGAGAGTCAAAAGACTCGAAATAAATAAAAGAAGGAAAGCACACAAAGAAACCCTTTTCTTGGGTTACGGGAGAGTCCCCATGCGCAGTGCTTTTGTTTCTTAGGATGCTTTCGAAAAATGGTTTGAATGCTTTAAAGAACTACTTTGTGGGTCTAATGAAGAAGCTGAAAAAATATGTTGCAACGCACCATCATATTCAAAGGCAAACAACATAGATCACGTTGCTTTTATAAAGAGAGTTAAGGTTGCAACTCATGACATTGTATTTCCTAGTTCCTGCCTTGTTTCTCTGCTGGGTAGTTTTGACCAACTTGATTAGTGAAGCTTTATACTGCAAAAATTATCTTTTTATATAGCTTTATGTTAGATTACTCAAGAGTCAAAAAGCATTGTCTAGTGCAATGGACGAAAGCAAGAAATGAAAATGTGGGTTGCATCGAAAAGGTCTGAAGATACATATCAGCAATGATATATGTGGTCAAGATTGAACAACATGATGCATGCAGGACCTAACTCCAATTAACTATGGCAAGATTGGGCGTCTCTCATGTAAACTGGTAGACAATTGCATCATCCAGTTATTGTTTAATCTCTTCCCTGGAATAAGTTGCTTATAAAGCATAAGCAACGTACTTATTTTACAAGTGTTGACTGGTGAACTATGGATTAAAAGTTAAGGGAGCTTTCTTCGAGTCACGACGACATGAAAAGGATCGTTACTTTCCTCAGCATAATATATTTACAAGGACATGCATGCTTGAGTTGAGTCTGGACCTAGTAACTTTGGATCTCTCCAGACGGGTCTTTCTGCAAATTGAGACTTGTGTCAAACTCCATGTCATGTACATATATGCGTGACTTGTTAAATACTAAACCAGTACACCAAACCCTACCAGCTGCACATATATACTTGTTGAAGAAAACGAAAGTGAATGTTGCTTGAGTTTCAACTTTTGTTTTAGATGTTTTGGTAATAATATATCTAATTTATTATAGCCAAATTGATATATATATATATATATATATATATAGGACTCTGTTATCAACTCTTCAAAGGTATTTAATTTATTGTAACATTTCAGACCAAAGTTTTATGGTGACATGCTAACATCAAGCATTTGGTATATGAAATTTGTAAAACATCATACCGTGTTTCGGGTAGGATGCAGACATCTTTGGTTAAAGACAAATGACTTCGCCTTAATTTAATTCTCAAGATAAGCTTCCATGGTAATTAACTAATTATTTAATCGGCTACCCTTTTCAACGGATACAGCTATTTATCAATCAAACTTTTCAAGTAATTAATTAAATTTTCTTTTGTTCTTTCTGTAGCCGACCACTTCAATTTATCAAAGAATCCTTTAAAATTGCATGTTAAAACAAGATTAGTAGTATATTAATCCTATGTAATGGAGTAATTATCGGATCTAGCTGGTGGTCATTTGTTTAATTTACCAATTACAAGCTTTGGTTGGGTGGGCAATAACTCCGAAATCCAATTATCTGTCTGTCTTCGTTGTGGTTAATGGCGATGGCTGTTGCTTTAACAAGTTGAAACTAAGATTAATGGCAGCATACTCTTTTTGCCTGCTTTTTCTGGGAAGTTCGTGGTAATATTAGCTAAAATTGCAGTGGGAGACAGCTGAGACAAAGATTTAGTTGGCCAGAAATTTAAGGAATATCATCCGAAGTTTGATTTCTTCTGGATTCTACATACTGTTTTGTCTTCATTGATAGATAGTGGGTAAAGTCTCATGCTTCTTAGTCCACCATTGAATCGGGAAGTGAATCCAATCGGAGCAGACACATGATGTCCAAAGCACCAACCTATCATTGCTCAACAAGAACAAAACAACAGAGCATTATCCGTATCATAAAATAGAGAACCAGTGCAAAGTGGTCCCTACATTTAACCAACTTAGTTGTGTATTTTCAAAGTAGCCGTTACACCAGCCGCCCTCCGGTGTTTAAATTAATGAATTCACTTTCCATGGAGAGATCCGTGACAGGAGAAATCCGTGACAGGCTCTTTAGCAACTACCCGCTCTCCTATAAAACTGTCTTTCTTTAAAGAACTCAAGAAACCTAAAATTTTCACTTCTGCTTGTAGAAATTCAATATGGTTACTACTCTTGTTGTTCAAGAGACAACGCTTTCGACGCCGCTATTGTCGGCAGCGACCAGTACCAGGAGCATGAGTAGCACTAGCAGTAGTAGCGGCATCGGCAGCGATGTCGACGACAGCCCGCACGGATCGCAGCGTTTCGAGTTGAAAGACGTTGAGTATCGGATTCCATGCAAACCCTTTTCCGGGTTTCAGTCGTACAAATCGTTGGCGGTTCTTTCTGGACATGTGGGTTCTGTTTCTTGCTTGGCGTTATGTGGGGAGTTTATTCTGAGTGCGTCTCAAGGGAAGGATATAATTGTGTGGCAGCAGCCTGATTTGAGGATGTTTACGAAGTTTGGACAAGGTAATGGATCGTTAAAAGCGCTGGTAACTGTGGGGAATAAGGTGTTTACTGCCCATCAAGACAGTAGGATTCGGGTATGGAAAGTCTCGAGAAGTTCGGAGAATATGTTTAAGCTCGTTGATACACTTCCCACAACTAAGGATTATTTAGGAAAGTTTATGATGCAAAGCAATTATGTGCGAACTCGGCGGCATCGCAAGAGATTGTGGATCGAGCATGCTGATAGTATATCTTGTTTGACGGTGTATAATGGTTTGATTTACTCAGGTTCGTGGGATAAGACCCTCAAAGTTTGGAGGATATCAGATTTGAAATGTTTGGAATCCATTGAAGCTCACGACGATGCAATAAATGGGCTGGCTGCTAGTAAAGGGATTGTGTATTCAGCTTCAGCAGACGGGAAGATCAAAGCTTGGGGCAAAGAAGTTAAAATTTCTCACACCTTGAAGGCAATTTTAGAAGGTCGTAAAGATGTTTCATTGAATTCAGTTGTTGTTTCAGAAGATGGGAAATGGGTTTATGGTGGAGGGTCAGATGGATTTGTGACGGGGTGGGAAAGAAATGCTGAATTTGAGAGCTGGAAATTGGCGTGTGAAACAAAAGCACATCAAATGGCTGTTTTGTGTGTGTGTTTGGTGGGAGAATTTTTGTGTAGTGGATCAGCTGATAAGAGTATTGGAATATGGAAAAGAGAAACTTATGGCAAACTGTGTAAAATTGGAGTCATTAGAGGCCATGAAGGACCTGTCAAATGTTTGCAAGGATCACCAAACGCCGTGGGCGGCGGGTTCCTGCTCTACAGTGGAAGCCTAGACAAAAGTCTCAGGGTTTGGTGGGTGCCAAAGCAATCTGCTGAGAAAGAAAACAACAACTCTACAGCACCAACATCAGACGAAAATTAAGTTCCATCATCTTGTCTTGTGTTAGGAAATAAGATTTTCAAGGTTTTGAGTCCTGAAGAAGCATTGCTTCCTTTTTTAATGTGTTTGCAGTGCTTCCAACAATCACTGGTTTTTGCTAATTTTTGCAAATTGTAACATAGAAGAAGGCTAAATTAAGGCCATAGAACACTTTGGATCTGTTAACCAATTGTAATTAGTGTTTTGGGGAATCATTTCATCAATGAAATACAAAATAATATTGTTGTGCAGCAGCTACATGACTATGTTGCAGCTTTCTGTCTTGATTAGTCTGTCGAATATAGATAGGAGATGCACGTCTAAGCAAAAAAAGTAGGAAGACCTGGTATTCTCCGACATTAAGGACAAAAGTAATGTTAATTAACCAAGGGAAGCAAGAACATGGCAATGTTACCCTCAAACTAGACATTGTAACCCCTACCATTTTGGGAATAGTAAACACAAAGATTAATGACAAAATTTATGGATAAGTACATGAACAGACATTCCTCTTATTCATGAGAATCTTTCCTTAAACCGACCAAATTGTCCTTTATGTAATAATATTAATCAAATGTTAAGAGATTATTCAGCCATTAATTTGAACCATTTTTCATTTTATTGGACCACAAAAGCCTTAAGAATAGAAAGAACAACAGATCCTTGACCCATCTTAAAGCAAACATCTTGGTTAGTCGAGCCTGCAACAAGCAGTGAACCCACAAAACAATTTCATGTTACACTACCCACTTGGGGTATACATTAAACCATTCATTTGTTTGCTTCTCTTCTCGTTGGACCGCAAAAAAAGAAGCCTATAACAAGATAAAGAACACTTAGATTATATTTTATGTGAAGGAAATGGTTCTGTTGTTCTTAGAATTTGGTACGGAGAAACATGGAATGCAACCATTGGTTATTGTCAACCTTGTTGTTCTTTCAATGTAAAGAAACAATGTGCCAAATTGGACCATCTTTTTTCCTTTTGTGTGATGAAGAAAACACATCTTTCGAACATATAATACAGAAAAGAAATCAAGCAGCCATTTAAAGCAATACCCACGAAGCTTTGAAGGGATGCATTGCATTTACAAATGTATTTGATATTTGTTAGGTGTAATTTTTGATGGACCATTCAAAGGGTTCTTGCAATTCGGTCAACACACAAACATTTTTAACTTTGGGTTCAATAAATATATATTTTTTAAAATTTTAAATAACAATAATTATGGGTTTAATGCACGTTTAATTGGTGTAAAATGTGGTAAATTTTAGGAAAAAAAAATAAAAATCAATTATTGGTTCTTCTTGTGGGTTCAAGTGGTTAGCCCAATAGAATTAAGCCCAAAACATATGAGCCCAACTCGATTCCAACCAGTAACGGAACCCGGTGGAATTCGTCTTCTACGTTATCTTCTCCCGCTAAAACCCTAGAAACTGAGGTTTAAGGTTTAAAATTTAGTGTTAGTCTCTCTTTCTTTCTTCAGCATCAGAAACTCTCATCATACTGGGATAGAACCCTAATTTTCTTATTACGATGGGGAAGCAATTCGATACAAAACGAGGTATTCTGTTTGTTTCTCCAGCTTTTTTCCTTTACTTACGTTTGGTTGAGGAGAAGAACGAGCAAGATAAGTTTGAGCTGTTGGTTAGTTTACTTTTAAGTTTGATGAGTTTAATTTGCTGCAGGATTGAAAAACCGCAAGATGCCACAGAAGTCTGGTATAAACAAGCGTCCGAGGAAAACTCACCACATTGAAGAAAATGTAGTTCGTAGCCCCTCTCCAAGTTCTTCAGGCATGTTACAACTCATTATCAATATGGAATGTGAAATTCATTGATAAGATTGTCCGTGGAATTACTGAATTGTGTGTGCCAGAGAATTCATTATTCAAGTTGCTGTTTTTGAGTGAATTAAGGGTTTTAATGTTGATATTGATGCTATTTTTTGATCAATTGTTAACACAGAGGATGCATTTAGCGAAGAATCTGGTGGCCGTGCAACTGAAGAAGTAATTTATAAAGAGCCTTCGGTGTATGATAACTTGCTAATGAAACTCGGGTCGAGTAGTGGATCTGTTGCTAATGCATTTAGGATGAGGTAAGTTCTAATGCATGATTATTTGTTGTAGCATGTACTTTAGCTATCTTATTCATTTACGGTAGTCCCATTGTAGTCGCTTTCTATATGGAGTTGCAACTCTTTCTTCTTTTTCTTCATTTTTTTCCCTGATCATGTACTGTACTTATGAATTTGGTCACTTCATATTCAACTATCTTATCAAGCATTTCACACAAAATTGGTTTTGATAAAATATCCAAAACTGAAACTTTCATTTGTGCTTTTTTTATGAATAGACAAAGACAAGAAGAAGGCAGAAGTGACTCGGAGGAGGATGAAGGGGCTGGCTCTGAATCTGCTAGTGTGTTGGAGCAGGAAGACGATGACAGTGCTGAAGGTTAGGAATGCCGTATAGTTTCTTTGGAAATTTTATAGCTTTTAACTCTTTATGAATCTTTTTCTATCCATCTGTTAATTTTCTTTGGTGATTGATTTATATTTGCTTTCTTTTCTAAGTTGATAATCTGCAGTGGATCAAGTTGTTTGGGTGAATATGGGTAGGTCACTTGACATAATTCATATTTACTTGAACTGCTTATTTGGGTTATATCAAAATTGAGTTTCATGTTGATATGAATTGCAATTTGCTCTGAGCATAATCTTTTTTTGGGGGTGAATGAGGTTAGGAACTAAACAGACCATACTTTTATCAGATAGAAAATAGGTTGGATACTTTAGGCCTGTCATGCTTCTAAAAATTCCTCTGTTGAATAATTTTATAAAATAATAGGCATATTTTAGGTGTTGTGAGTGTAACCAAATGTTTAGTCTTCATCTTCACTGTATGAATTGCACAATATTTTCTGCAGGCATACTTTATCTTCCTGAATTTCATTGGTTTTGTTTATTTTTGTCTATAGGAACTGACAAAGAGTCTGGAAGTCATACAACAGAAGGTACACTCAGAGTTGCCATTGAGGAGCAGAATGAAGATGCTGAACCTGATGCTGATAACGAAGCCTCTGACTCAGATGAAGAGCTTGGGTTGGGTGTCAATGATCAATCTTCTTTACAGGCATCGGCACATGCAAGGTTTATTTGCATTACATTATTTTTACATTTTATGGTATTTCGTGTTTTTATCATAGTATCTATATGATGTATTGAATTAAGATAACTTCTTCGATTCATGGTGAGGCATGGTTATTTTCATCCTTTTGTGAGCTTGTCGTTCTAATAGATTGAAGATAACTTTCTTCATACAGTTCTTTTAGCAAACACTTTGCATACAAATTGTCAAAAGAAGAGGTTGAGGATATGTCAAAGAAGAAAGGGAAATATAAATGGGAGGTACCTGCTGTTGACATGTCAAATTGCAAGTGGACGGGAACAGGAGAGTGTTTTCTCAAGGCATGAATTGCAATCCCTTTTTAGTTGTAGATTTGCTTCAAATTATTTGGCCATCCATCAAATGGAAGTATTACTTTTTTTTTCTATGCAAAAATATGAGAGAATTGATTTTGTAGAAATCCTTGCGGATATAGCTTGCACTTAAATATATTTCTTCATCTCTATTTTCCGAGGACGGTTTGCTTTCTCTTTTGTACTTAGTAGTTGTCTCTTTTGATTCTTATTTGGAAATGTATATTTCTATATTGATAAATAGGACCTCATTATAGGGTAGTTAGGGACACCTTTAAATTAGACATGCCTGGGATGCTTTCATTTCGCCTCAAAGAGGATGATCTTTGATGTTTGAGATATGATGTCATTCTTTAAGCTTGTCACACATGTCCTTTTCTCTTGACTGTTTCCTTCAGACATTTTTCTTTCATTATTTTGATGACTCTGAGGGAATAGTTTAAGTGGGGCTTGGGTGTGCCATGAGAACTGCTGGAGTCTTCCATATTTCTCTTTGGCTAAAGGGATGATCCTTAGTCTGTTATCTTGGCCAGTAACCAAGTGAGTCAATTTCAAAATGAAAATTGTGAATTGCTGGGTATGCCATGAGAGACATAACATGTCACTGTTCAATCAGAATCTTAGCAAATATTTAAGTGAATCAATTTCAAAATATCGTATCCTTGGTGTTTTCTCATATTGCTGTCTCAAATATATGAAGTAAACCATGTGCAGAGGGGTCATCCAGGAGTTTTCACAAAATATCAACCTAGACAACATGAAAATTGAACTACTACTAGCTTCTCTTTAGACAATCCCACCTGGTGCTCATCTCAGCTTGCACACGTTTCATTTTTCTCCTTCATTACAATCTTAGAGCTGGTGATATTTGATCTGCTTGTTCTGCAAGTTTGGCAAGCTTTCTGTGTAATTCTTTATCTTTTTGCAGGACATTAACAAGTATTCTCATTACGGTCTCAAACCAAAGTTGTATAATCACTGGTTGGATCTTTACAAGACATCTGGAGGCAATGACTTCCATTCATCTAAACAAAGATCATTTTTCTCTCTATGTAAGTAGAACCCATGAAAGGCTTCTTGGAAGTATGTTATGTTTCTTGCCAATGTTTTCTTCATGTATATGTCAAATTCAGCTGCATATCACTAGTTAATATGAAGGTAAAATAGGATTGTTGTCAATGTCATATAACTCCATGACTTGGCTTGTTTGAGTTTCACTTAAACTTTCTGAGTTTGATATTTTGCTGTAACTCTGTCATGTCTGTCGCCTCTTCTGGTATGGTATGGGTTTATATTGATGTTGATATTTTGGCATATATGCTTGTCCAGGTAACTGCCTTTTGTCACGGTAGAAAATGTATGATAGGATTGTTGTCAATGTTATATTACTCCATGGCTTGGCTTGTTTGAGTTTCACTTAAACTTTCTGAATTTTATATTTTGCTGTAACTCTGTCATGTCTGTCGCCTCTTCTGCTATGGTATGGGTTTAAGTTGATGTTGATATTTTGGCATATATATTCTTGTCCAGGTAACTGCCTTTTGTCACAGTAGAAAATGTATGACTGCAATTGTGTTGATATTGATTTTCATTTGATCTTCATATGCAATGTTTCTCTTTTTAGGCAACAGCTATCAGGATATATTGCACTCTAACAAGAAACCTTTTTACCTCAAAGGAATGGAAGAAGACTCAAATGTTATGGATGCATACCTTATGCATTCTGTGTGTCCACGCTTCTATCCCTTGTTCTCAATAAATTTCTCTTCTTTCATGCTAGAATTCTGAATTTCCATTTGTTCGTAATGATGAAACAAAGAATGTGTCATGCAGCTCAATCACATCTTCAGAACTAGGGATCTTGTAACAAAGAATGATGCAAAGGTGGCAAAGAATAAAGAGAGTGCTAATGAGGAAATACTTACTGGTGATGTGTTCCTTGATCGAGGATTTACTCGCCCTAAGGTGGTGCTTGGTGCTGAATGTGATTTATTCTTATGTGACTTGTCTTTGCGCTTTATGTTGTAATTGGTAAATGGGTCTCTATATACAGATTGGGTTGGCATATAAACTTGAATCTATGAGTTCTTTGTTCCTTTCCTTTTTTATTTCCCTTTTTTTTGGGTTAGATTTCACTGTTGGGGATATAGTTTGTGGCTATACAAATTGTGCCACCATTGTTTTTTTTTGACAGCTCTTTCAAATTTTTATGGACACAAAAATGGCAGCAAGATTGAGAATTCCATTGCTTAACTAGTCTACTGTTAAATCTTTAACTGCTTAACTGAATGCTACTAGATTGTTTAATCAGTTTGTACTGTTGTTTATAGATTGCTTATTCAGTTTGAAAGATGACTTCTTATTATGTGTTCCAGGTTTTGATATTATTGCCACTGAGAAGCATTGCACTCAATGTTGTTAAGAGGTTAATACGACTGACCCCCAATGCATACAAGGTAATCATATTTTCTCCTATATTTTATCTGTTAGTCATGTGCAAAACCCCTTGGATGTTATTTAACATTAATCTCAGCATTATTCTGTTACTTGTCAAAGAAAAAGTTACTAAAGAATTCTTTTTAAGGGTTGCCCTCACTGTTTAACCCTCATTACTTACTTGTCAGGTAAATGTGGAGCACTTTGACCGCTTTTGCCAGGAGTTTGGGACTGGAGAGGAAGAAGATGAGGACAACAATGATAAATTGCAGAATATCCATGGCACTGGAAAGTCAAAACCTAGTGATTTTCAATTCCTTTTTGATGGAAATAAAGATGATGATTTTGCAATAGGCATTAAATTCACGAGGTATATTACTTCCATATCCACTGATCTGAAATTTCTTCCATGCAATTAAGTGTTAAATTAAACTTCTAGTTCTGGGTGATTTAGTAAGTTTATCATTTATTTCTGTTATGCAATCTGAAAAGAATTATGAAAAGAGTATTTCATTCAAGTAAAAGATAATGAATATATCTTGGGACTATAAATGGAGATTAATATTCTTGTATTTCTCTTGAAAAACTCAAGATTTAAAGGCCACAATATAGGTGACGCAAAGATTATCTCATTATATTTTTATAACTGATCTTCAACTTGAATTTGTGCAGACATTCATTTGCTAATATTATTTTTAGTCCTTTTCTTTTAATTACCTTAAATTTATACTTTATTTTATAAGTATTAAACTTTATGTAGGTCAATGGCAGAGAGATAATGGATTTGCATGTTATTCATTTTTTGTGTTGCCTAAGTTAAAACTTGTCTCTGTTCTGTTCAGGAAGAGCATAAAGTTATACAATGATTTCTACTCTTCAGACACGATTGTTGCTTCTCCAATCAACCTACTTGCAGTAAGAATTTAACCTTTTTATATGACTCAATGCTGCAAATTTGGTTTTTTGCTCTGTTTTCTGCTTTTGATGGTGTAATCTTACTGCTGATTCTGTTCACGTGGTAAACTACTAATAAAATGGTAAACCCAGAAAGAACAGTGTTTTTGTGAAATTAGAATATTCTAAGGCCTGCCTCATGTACATCAATATGAGAAAATGTAGAAACTTCATCTCATTTTTCCTCGAAACTCTGTTTCCATCTTGACATATTTTTTAATAGGTGAAGTTTTATTTGAGTCCTTGAGATAATGCTTAATCTCAGGGCTCTTCATTACTTGGTTTGGTGGCAGCCAGCATTCTTGGGAATGCACCTTGTTTAATTGGGGACAAAGGTGTTAGTGTTTCGCTAGTATAGATCTCCAGTCAGAAGTAGCAAGAGTTGATTTTGAGATTCCATAGCAGCGCCTTCTTTTGTGGAGTCAACAGGAATTGGTGGTGGGACTTTTTCTTGTCCATTTTTACATTAAAACTTTTCATGAACTGTCATGTATTCCTTTCATGATGATGCAAAGGAGAGGATTTTTGGGAAATCTGCAGAACTTATAGTGTACTTGAATTCTCATATGTATTGATGGTCAAATTGAGTTTTATGCTCTGATTACCTGTGAAATGTTATATGTGGGTATGCGTGCATGGTTTTGTTGTGACAACATTCTTCATCTTTTTTTTTGGTTCAATGTACAGATAAAGCAGTTATTTATATAGTTTGTTTATTAATGCAATTAACGTACTTTACTACCCTCAGAAAATTGGGAAGACTCAGAAAAACAAGGAGTTAGATGTTGATTATCTTTCTTCTATAGAGGTACAAATCCTTTTTATAGTATGTTTTAATACTTCTTCTCTCTTGCTTTTGGTTGTGCTTGCATGGTTCCCTTTTGTGCTAATGAGGACACATGTTTCATTGGTGTAAACAGGTGCTTATTATTGATCATGCAGATGTAATATCCATGCAGGTATATACCATGATTTATTGATTTATTTCTATTTGTAATTGCAATTTACTATATGGAGTACAATTTTCAGTCTTTATCTATTTGTGCTATGTTTTTTGGCTAATTAACTTCTCCTGCTTGATGAACAATATCCAGAATTGGTCCTTTTTGACTTCTGTTGTTGAGCAATTGAACTGCGTACCATCAAAGCAGCATGGAACTGATGTTATGCGCATTAGACAGTGGTATGTGTAAATAAGTTACTCCAAATTGATAGAGATAGGCATTTTTTAATTTGAAAAGTTGCTGTATTGGTTTTTAAACTTGTTCTTGTTGGGGTAAAGACTTCCATGTTTTTCTAAACTTTTGAGACAAGGTTGTAGAATGGTAACGTTTTGTGACTTCTTTTGGACTGGAATTGATTTGGTATCATTTGTTCTAATAAATTAACTGCTGAATATTGTATTTTATGTTTAGGTACCTGGATGGATATGCAAAGTTTTATCGGCAAACAATACTTTTAAGTTATTATCCAAACCCAGGTAACTTTTTTCCAGCCAATCTTTTGATTACTTTGCCTGTGTTTGTGCATGTGCAAATTTTAAGGAATCTCAATAGTCAATCATCCACCATAATCAGGGCTTTACTTAAGTTAGGCTTTTGATTACTTTACGTTCTTGTTCCAGACATCAATGCTTTCTATAACCACTGTTGCACAAACTATCAAGGAAAGGTGAGTTGCTGTGCTTTGTTTTGTTTATAATTTTCCATTAGTTACTATGTTTATTTTATTCTCTTTTCCCCACATGTAAGTGTAAATATGAAATAATCAACTAAATGGTTTACTCATCTTCCAGTGATTAAAACGCCTAATCTTCCACTTTTGTACCCAAGTATACTGATGAAGATACTTGGCTATTCTTATATCATATAAAAAAGTAGTCTTCCTTTTAAATTATTTAGATATTTTGCAAAGTCTGTAATATCCATTTGGTTACCTGTGATTTTAGGTGAAATTGGCATGTGAATATAAAGGTGTTCTTCCTAAAGTGTTACTCAACGTGCGGCATGTAAGTCTGTCTAGTTTGTCCAGATTGTTTTTGTCATAATAGAAATCCTTGCAAAATTATCCTTTTCTGGAATTTCAATTACTAATGCTGATTTATTTTGTTGCTGTTTAATTTTACAGATCTATGAACGATTTAGTGCAGACACAATAGCAGATGCTGAGGATGCACGTCTGGAGTATTTTACTAAGAAGGTAGATGCTGAAAAGTTATTTCATGGAGTGAAAATCGGCTAATGTGGGGTTGAGGGGAAAAAATATGACTTCTAGCAGGAAGGCACTCTAAAGATTGGATACATGATTGATCAATACAATCTTGCTTTTTTGTGGTCTTATTAAAATATTAATGTATGATTATGATCAATGCAGGTGTTCCCGAAGATAAAGGATTCAGTTCAGGTATCTGTTTTCGTGTGAAACCTGAGATGAGTTGTGGTGCATTTAGCTTTTAGCTAATTACAATCATTGTTAAATTTTTGTATAAACTTTGCAGTTTCCATTCATCTATGCAGGGGGGGATTATGTTATTTATCAGTTCTTATTTTGAATTTGTTCGGCTTCGAAATTTTCTGAAATCACAGAATGCATCTTTCTGTCTTCTTGGGGAGTAAGAAGCCCTACTCTCTCCTGTATTCATGTTTCGGATTATTTTATGCATTCTCCTTGAAATTTTAGTGTGTCAAAGTTCCATCATTCCTTGTGAGCTGATAGTTATGTTAGCTTTTTTCTTTAGTTACACAGAAGCAAGTGATGTATCTCGTGCACGGGTTTGGTTTTTTGAAGGAAAGCGAAAAATGATACTCTACACAGAGAGAGCTCATTTTTACCACAGATACAAGGTACTTAACTGCTTTTATCCCCATTATTGCCACAGTGAAAATTGTTTCTTCAAAGTGTTAGTGGCACTTGTATAGGAAGTTCTATGAGAGTGGAGTTAAGAAACACACTTGATATGATTGTTCACGTTATAACGTATTACAAATACATTAATTAATACCTGGAATTTGAACATATGTTTATTTATGCCTGTAGTGCTGTCATATCTCACATGCCAGCGTGATGTTTGGGGTTAATTGCTTACGTGCAAAAATATAAGATGAAGAAAATAAAAAAATAACTCAAAATTTAAATTGTTTTGGATTACTTTTTCCCATGAGATTGTTGGCTTTGAATGGTGCATAGTGCTGACACACATCTATGTAATTTGCTGGTGGTTAGATTCGTGGAATTCAAAATTTGATAATCTATTCTCTGCCAGAGAGAAAGGAGTTTTACCCAGAGGTGAGACTGATATTTACAAAACTGATCACCTTCCAATTTTGCTCAGCAGTCTGGCTGACTGTGCGTGCAACCAGAAAATTTAATCTTGTTTCTTTGGCATGATAAGCGATACTATTAATTTCATTGCAGATTGTTAACATGCTTGAAGGTTCCCACTACATGACATGCACAGTGCTTTTTTCTCGGTTCGATATGCTCCGGGTAGGATTTCTTTTTCCTTTTTAAGATGTTGTGTATGAACTGATAATTTTAGGGTCATATGAACTCTTGGCGTTTGTTACTTTTCTTGATATATACTGGTTCATTGGTAAGTAGAAAATATTAATTTTAATTCTGTAATTGGATGTCTTAGCTTGAGAGAATTGTAGGATCTGCCTCGGCAAAAAGAATGGTGAAATCGGAGAAGGGAGTTTTTGTTTTCTGCTAAAGCTATTCCAAGATCATTTCAATTGTTTGGAAATTCATATATTGAATGGTTTCTTCTCAGAACTCCAAACCCATCCCATCCACAATTTCATGTAAGAATTAAGAGTTAAATGTATTCTCTCAAGTTATTTATATATGCGGCCTGGCCTGGCAATTTATTATTATTAATTTTTTTTTATTTTTTTCCTCCTCAAGAATTTATTCTTAGGATTTATATATCTGTCTCTGTGTATTTTAGTAGAAGCCTGTAAAAGGAAAAATAACATATAGGTCCCTGAGTTTTCATGTTTTCACAAATGGAAATATAATTCATACATTTCTATCAAATAAATTCCAAGACGTTTTATACGAACAAGCGTTAAAACCCCGGGGACAAGGACGACGTCTGTGGACATTGTCCAGCCAATCAGCTTTATGTCCATTGCTTTCAGAACAAGCAATGTTGATGGCTATCATATTCTCATAATAACAGAGCATGGATCGTTTTGTTTAGTTGCATGTTCTGAAAATAAATAATGTCACCATTGAACTTATAAACTCAAATGGTAAGAACATCAATACGTTTTCTATTAATATCACAGAGTAAATAGGCTGTGATCCTTCATTTACAGCTAACAAAATTGTGAAACCACTTATACTTAAAGAGGAAACAATAGCAACAATTTCCAACCTTACAAGCAAATTTCAACCTCAACCCAAAGAGAATCTTGCTGATGGGGTTAACTGGGTTGAATGTCGGGCACAAAACATTTTAATGCAAAAGACTGCTCCTTTCTTCCGTGGTAACTCCTCAACCTTCTATAGTTGTTTGTAGAAGAGGACATATGCCTGATCGTGCAATACCTTACCTGTCCCAATGGCAGTGACAGAGGCATCATCAAAACGAAGCCACTGGCTGTTAGAGTAGCGGGCATCAGCAGTATAATGCCCCTTCGAGGGCTCTCTTCCATGGTGGGTTATTGTGGCAACAAGTTCATATTTACGGCCCTGAAGACAGAAAGTAGAAATAAACTATCAGCTGATAGTTGCATATTTAGACGTGCACTGAAAATTCCATCTACCATACAAAGCCTAAGAATTCTACATATCCTAGAAATTAGGCCTCAAAAGACATGCTTGAAAGTAAGAGAGATATGTCCAAGGATCACAATGATGTTAACATTACCTCAGCAGATGGACTAACTAGCAGTTCCCGGCCCATAATCAGTTCAAGAGGAAAATGGACAGGTTTATGCAACTTGGTGCTCCCTTGGCTTCCATAACCAAAACGCATTAGGTGCAAAATCATTATCTTTGGAAGCGTTTGTATTTTGACAGATTTTTTGGCAGTCACAACACCAGCCTGTAAAGACATTAACGAATGTGAATATCATGCATTCATTACAGTATTGATCAATCATTTGGGCTTGAAGATGGTCAGATTATATGAAGCTTAACAAAATAGTCCTGAAAAGAACTCATGGCCTCCTTCAGTAGCCAAAATTCAAAATTAAAAAAAATTAAGATACTAGATGAGGTGGACCAGCA
Organism: Xylocarpus granatum; assembly: GCA_019650275.1. Taxonomy (NCBI): domain Eukaryota; kingdom Viridiplantae; phylum Streptophyta; class Magnoliopsida; order Sapindales; family Meliaceae; genus Xylocarpus; species Xylocarpus granatum. Next base: position 406,744 of record BNST01001022.1, read on the forward strand.
ATTCACAAAAATAACATCAAAACAGCAAGAAGAGACAAACAAAAGCTTAACTTATGTAACTAAAAGCGATTAATCATCTAAGTAATGATAAGTATTCTTTCATCCAGCAATTGTATGAAAATATACCCGGACATATCACAACACAAAACAAACATAATCAACTTTAATATACCTTTCCAGTTGACGATGCTCGGTATCCCTCAAGATTTTCTGGAGCAGAAAACAAATGAAGAGCATCCTCAATTGTATAGACATCATCAGGATATATATCAAGGTGGAGCAAGAGAAATGGTTGAACTGTTGCAGAAGCTTTATTTCCTGACAGAGATGAAAAATAAATAAAAACAAACTACATTAGCAAATATTATTAAGCAAAACCATGTAGTCAAAACCAAAACTAAGGAAAAATTCTTAACAGTGTCCATAAGAAATTGGCCCACCTTTTGCCTTCACCACGCTTTTCAATTGTCCTCCAAAAATATCACTAAGCTCAGAAGGCGTGAAACTCTGTGTTCTTGTCACAGCAGATTTGTTCTTTGGGCCTACTGTTTCCCATTCCTCATCTTCTGCAGAAGAGACTAGGGATGATTTGGCTCCATTACCGCTCGCACAGTGTCCTTTAAACTTAAGTAATTCATCGTGCATTTGATCCATGATAAAACTAAGAAATTCCTGAGCATCTTCCTGCCTGAGGACAATTATGTTAGAAATTAACTTTGAAAATATCAAATTAAATAAAATCAGAAAGTGCACAAACCTCGGTCTGCCAGATATGCAATTTGGCACATCTGGAGTAAAATTTTTAAGAACAGCTTCAAACATGGAAGGACTAAAGGGCCTGCCAATATCAAGAACAGCAATGTCTTTCTTCTTTGAGCTTGCACTGGGAAGCAAGTCAAAGTTCGAGGCAAACTGAACGAATGCAGCTAATGTTGGATATCCAACCTAATAAAATGAAAATCAAATAAACAAAAGAACAGGTAAGTTTGTGGCCTTGTAACATATCATACTTCAGTAACAAAATTAACAGTGTAGTACATTTTTATCATTAGCTATTCAGTGTGCATGACTATCTGTTCTACACAACATTTTTCTAACAAAAGAATTACAAGGAAAACACAAACCCAGAGGGTTTACTGCTCGCAAACAAAATGAATGCAAGAAGCTAGCTTAAGGAGGAAAAAAAGACAAAAAGTAAAAAGAAAATTCCTGGAATATGAAGTTTAGAAGATTAAAAAAAAATTGACAGAAAACAAAGATAAGGCAGGAGACGATTCAATTGAGATAGCATGAATAAACCACCTCAGCATCTGCAGCATGAGGATAAAGATTATTATGAATACATCAGAAGAACAAACCTTGGGGATTTCACGCCTTCTAAGTTCCTCCAAGAGCTGAACAAAAGGGGAACAGGACAAAAGAGCCTGCAGAGTTGCATTAAGAAAGCATAAATTCCCCAAGTTTATTAAGCCTCGTGGCAGTAAGTCTTCAACAGACTTAACAGGATCATTAATTGCCTTCCTAGTCTCTTCTTTGGTCCCAGAAGTTAATGAATCCCATAAAGTCCCATTCTGATCCCTGTCCTCTACACTTCCAACATCAAGGACTTGAAATTTCAACCTTGTGGATGAATGTGGGAGACCACCTTCATTTTGGGACAAGCACAATGAGGTTAAATCAATGCCATCTGCTTTCAGATGTTTCAAACCATTACCAAGGGCAGCGCTGTTAGCAGAATTCTTAACATGTCCATTTTCTTTTGGGATTCCTAATGCCCCAAACAAGTGATCATTCGGTGTTTTTACACTCTTATCTTTATCATCCTTCTTAAGTGGAGATAAGGGCTGGAAAACAACCTGCCCATCTGCAATACTCAAATGTCCATTTGGTTCACTATTCACAGCACCCAAAGATCTTCCACTTTCAAAATTTGATGAGCCAGAGTGCAACTCTTTATTTTCCACGGGCTTTTCAGCTTTTCTCCCAAATGAAACAGCCTTTTTCACACTCCCAGAAGACTGGCTTTGCAGCCAAGATCTGGTTTCATCTTCAGTGAATGACCCAAACACAAATAACTGGAATTCCAAAAGAAACAAGCAGACAGTGAATAAATAGAGATATAGCCACAATAGTGAGTTGCTCAACAACAACATTTATGAGATCACAGCAAAACCAATAAAAAGGGATATACAATTCCATAATCAGACAAATTCTTCAAAACAGAAACACAAAAGTGAAATCTTTTGAAAAGCAATGGGAAAAAGAAAGCTAATAGTTTACCACTCAGTATGTTACATCAAAATCAAACTAGTGATTACTTATTCTTTTAAACTATAAAATAGCATAGAATACTGTGTTTTCCAACATCAACGTATAATCCTACACTTTAACAACTCAAAGATGTTCAGCTCCCTGCCAATTCTACTCTTAGAACTCATCAACAAACTTAAATAAGCAAGGGAAAAAAACCCGTTCCTCGGACCTGAGAACAACCTAATTAAACAAATAATCCAAAAATCAGAATGGGATTTCTCCACACTGAGCATGGCAACAAAGGAGCAACAAACGCCTAAATTTCAACTCTCCAGGTAATCCAAAAATAACACAATTGAAAACTCTTTTTTCCCGGGATAAACAACTGATGAATTCCTAGAATTCATTGATTTAGCAAGTTCAAACAAAATAATCATTCCCAAATTCATTCAAGCCGAGGTCACATCGAAAACATCCAACTTTTCTTAAAAGCCAAAAGCCCATCAATCAAAAAATTAAAAAAATCAACCAAATAAACGCAAAAAAAAATTTGCAGCGAGCGAATACGGACCTTAGAATTACTCATGTTCGCAAAGAGACACAGCTCTAGAATCCAGACACCTAATGTATAGCCTTGATTTTTGACAATTATTAGGTATAGAAAAGAGATCAAAAGCAAAACGACCTAGGGTTTGAGCACACCCTGAAGCAGGCAAAGAATAGAGACAGGTGTCGTCGATTGAAGACATGAAAAGATTACAATAGACTGGTAATAAATCGGAGAAGAGAGAGAGCATTTAATAGACGAACCCTCTCCTCTTCTTCCTAGAAGCCCACCAACACAGAGCATCGACAGAAAGGAAAACAAACAGAAACAGGAAAACAAAGTCCAGTCCTAGACAATTAGGGTTAGGTTTGTGCTTGTTTTGTCCTGGGAAGGAACGGATTTGGGTGTCCCGTAAAATGAAGGGAAATCACATTTATAAATTTAACTAAAATTTAAAATTAAAAATGGATAATAACATACAGATCCTTAACATTTCAATATTTTCAAAAATATATAATTTAAAAGTTACTTTGTCAAGTCTATTGAACCAATTTTTCAAAATTTTACAAAGAAATCATAGCTTCCATCAAATTAATTTTTAAATTATTTTAATTATAATATAATTTAAAATTTTATATTCATGATTAATTTTGTCGATATTTAATTTATTTTAATATAAATTTAATAAATATGTATTTTGTAAATTATAAAATTAAAAATAAATAATATATATAAAATATAAGATATATTTGTTATCAGTTAAATATGATATAATTTTAATTTAAAAATATATATAATTTAACGTTATAATAAATAAATAAATAAATTATATTTTTATTTATTAAAAATATAAAATTTAGATATTTATTTTTTAATATATTTAAATATTATTAAAGATTAATTATTTAATAATAATAATAATAAATTTATAAATAATTAATTAAAGAAAAAGATTTCTTTCAATTTAAGGAATGAAGTGAATGAGATAACAATATTACCAACCAAAGCAGGCGGAAGAGGAACGCTCTGTCCAATTTTTTCGGTGGTTGTGTCTTTGCGCGATGCCTAACTATTACCAGCAGCACCACCGCGCCAGTCTACTGCTCTCTTCTTCTTCTTCGCAATCTTCGTTTGCGTCAAAGCTTATACTTCTTCTCACTCTCCTCCCTCTGTCGCTAGCGCTTTTGGGCCTTCGTTCTTCAATGGAGAGGAGACTCTGCACTCGATGATCCAACCGCTGCTGTCTCTTCCAACTCCCGGTGGGCCCCACATGGGTCTCGCCTCCAGAATCACGAGGTGTTTCCGGGGATGGAGCTTTATTCTCTGTCACCCAAGGATCATCATTCTTCTTCCAGATCAGATTGCGTTAATCTGGGACGTAGTGCTTCCCCGTCTTTTCCTTATTATAGGGACTGGAAGCTTGATTTCGAGGCCAATTTGAAACCTAAGGTACTGTCGATTTGTTTTTGGCGATTGTTAGTGGGTTTTTGCTTCTGTTTGAGCTGTTGTTAAATCCTGAGGTTTTGCAGTTAGTGATTATTTTTGCGGGTACTGCGTGATTTTTGCCTATCTGGTTTTATTACGTTGTTGATTTGAAGATGATCTATTTCTGGGTTTTGCTCTTTGATAAATTTTTGCTGAGGTGCCGAGCTTTGCGATTGATCTGTAATAGGGATTTGCCTTTTCCTTTTGTTATTCTTTGGACTTTTGCTGTTGGGTTTTTACAAGTAGGTTTAATTATTAATTGGTTGGCTAAAAATTCTGAGTGAATGAAGAGTATATTGAATTTCGAATATGTTTACTGGTGGTTGATTGGTTGATCTTTTCATTCATCTCTATACTACTTAGATTGTAGGTTGTTTTGTGGATCTAAATTTTGGCCTAAGGTTTTGATTTGAGATTGATTTATCATTTTTGGATACGTAATTTTTTTTTCTTTGCTCGTTTGCTACTTTTATTGATCTCTCAAAGTGAGGCTGACGATACTACCTTCTATGCCTTAGACAATGTGCTGACTACAAGGAAGAAGCTTTGAGTGTGAGAGCTTAATTATTCAAGTCGGATACCGTTCATTTAGTCATTTTCCCATTTAAAGTTGCTTTAATGTTTGGGTTTAATATGATTTGCCTATTCTTTTCCTCTTACTTTGAATAATGGCATTGCAATGCTTCTACGTATAGGCTTTATATGGCTGAAATGATTGTTTATAACAATTACACAGATTTGTATTACAACGAGTACATCCGCTGGCTTGGAGCAGATTCTGCCTTGGATGTTTTATCACAAGGTTATTGGAGTCACGACCTTTTTCCTTTTTGTGGAAGGAAAGGCTGCATCTCCTGATGTATCTAAAGTTCTGGAATCTATTCCTGTGAGTTAATATGTCCCTCTCCTTTCACTTATTTAGATTAGCTTCTCTCCTCCCTCTCGTTTTTTCAGTCTTATCACTTGAATTATTCCCCTTTGTTTGACATTGTGCTACTTGTTCCAAATCTGCACAAGTATTGATGTTTTGTTTTTCTCTCAGGGAGTAAAAGTAATATACAGAACAAAAGAGCTAGAGGAGCAACAGGCTAAAAGGTTACTTTATTTTGCCGCTTTGACAGATGAATCCATTTTTTGGAATTTAATGCTTTTACTTCTATTGCTCTTTTCCACTTTCTTGTTGTACGTCTCTCTCTGCATTCGTTCTTAGTTTCTCATCCAGTTTTTGGACCTTTCATGTTGCATCTTTATTTAGCTTAAGCATCTTCTAACTTTGAGTGATTTCAACTTGATCTGTTCTTATTTCTTTTGGGAAATTTTGGTTCACATTGTTCTGTTTCTTTTTTGGGACCATCAGCCGCATTTGGAATGAGACATGGCTAGCAAGTTTCTTTTACAAACCTTGCAATTATGAGTTGTTTGTGAAGCAATCTCTCAATATGGAAATGGCCATTGTCATGGCAAGGGTATGCATTATGAACAAATGTAATCTCATGTATTTCAATATTCTTTATTGTTCTTTGTTCCTGATGGATGAATATTTATTTTATCTTGATCAACATATGCTGTCATGCAACAAAATACTAGAATGAAGGTGTGGACTGGATACTTCATGTCGACACTGATGAATTAATACATCCAGCTGGTGCTCGTGAGTACTCACTAAGACAATTGCTGCTTGATGTGCCTGGAAACGTGGATATGGTCATATTTCCAAATTATGTGAGAAAACTTATTCGGATTCTTTAAATGTTTTGTCAGTGGTGATAAAAATCGGAAAACTTGTAAAAATTCCATTTTTTTCTCCTGTCTTTCTTTCTTTCTATATGTAGTTTGGCTTGACATTTATTAGTAATGATTTTATGTTGGTCAGGAGAGCAGTGTTGAACGGGATGATATCAAGGATCCTTTTAGTGAGGTAATTCTCCTGTATTGCTGAACTTCCAAGCATGTCTTGGTTCAATAGATTGGAGTTTGAAGTTTGTGTTAACTATTTGACAGAGATATATGTTTTGGGACTTTATTGTATGTTATGTAGTATCTTGTATCATTTTGCTGTTGCTCAACATTGGATTCGTAAGTCCAATACTATTTCCACCATTGCTGTGACAAGTTTTTTCAAATGTGTGGATTCCATGGCAGTTGAGATTACTGAGACAACATTGATCCTACCCTTATGAGTTGACTGATTAGATGGTGTGGATTAATGGGAAAATATTCTCCCATTTTGAAGCAAGTTTATGTCAATGGTTATGAAATAACTGAAGTATTCTTGGAATTTTTATTTGCTGCTTACATTAATGCTGTTTGAGTTATAATTTTTTGCTTTGCCTACATAATGCTGTTTTCAGCCTTTGGCTAATGTCTTATTTCATCTATGTGAACAGGTATCAATGTTCAAGAAGAATTATGACCATCTTCCAAAGGATACATACTTTGGCATGTATAAAGAATCAACTCGGGGAAACCCTAACTACTTCTTGACATATGGAAATGGGAAATCAGCTGCTCGAATTCAGGATCATCTTCGTCCTAACGGTGCTCATCGTTGGCACAACTATATGAAAACCCCAAAGTATGTAGTTCTGTTGTCTTGTACAGACACAAAAGTTGTTCTCTTATTGTAATGATGCATAAATGCCATGCATGCATACACATATGACTGTGTATCTCATACTAAAAACTATTAGTTTGCATGTGAAGTTGGGTGGAGAGGTTTGTATGATAACAATTCGTACGAAAATCATTATATAATTCTCAGATGTATGTACGGGTGCTTTTCTTTCCCTCTCCTCCCCCCAGGCCTCATACTCCAGAGGATTACTGGGAATTGCTCTCCGATTATGATTTGCTATCAAATAGGCAGTTGTTTCTAATTGTCTGCCTTGCAGTAATAATAATATCTGGTATTGTTGTTTTCAGTGAGATCAAATTGGAGGAGGCCGCTGTTCTACACTATACATATGCTAAATTTTCGGACCTGACCTCCAGACGTGATCGGTGTGGATGCAAACCCACGAAGGAGGATGTCAAAAGATGCTTCATGTTGGAATTTGATAGATCTGTGAGTTCAGAGCCTTTGTTTCTGTATCTTGTTTACGTTGTTGCTTTTTGTGTGTGTTTTATTTTTAAACTACTTCTAATGTCAAGCACTGGAGTTTGTTCTGGATTTTAGTTCCCTTTGAGAACTCTTTCACTGTATTTAAGTAAATGTTATGCATTGCAGGCATTCATAATTGCTTCAACTGCAACAGAGAAGGAAATGCGAAACTGGTAACTACTTAAATGCTGAAACTATGCTTTTTGATCAAATTTGAGATAATTGGTTTCCTGTGATTACAAATGCCGAATGAAGATCTGTTTCTAGATCAAACTTTCTGGTATTTGTTTTCCTTTTCTTTTCTTAGTATCTATTTTGATGAATTAATAATCATTTTGGCCTTTGTTTCTTAGGTACCATGAACATGTCATGTGGGGTGACAAGGACCTAAAGCTGAAACTCCTTAGGAAGGGCATTCTAACGCGCATATATTCTCCCATGGTAAGCATGGTAGTGATGTCTGTTTAGATAATGCTTCAATGAGTGCAATAATAATAACAAAAAGGAAGAAGGGTATAAAGCTATCACTGAGTTCATTTCTGGGTTCCCTTCTTTATCAATATTCTGTTCTGTTGTACATAACAGGTCATAATACAAGGTTTAAGGGAGTCAGGCGTTTTCAGCTCTGTTGTTTCATCTGCCCAGACAACCCTTTCAAAAAACAAATTTTTAGAATCCATTGAAAGAAGTAACTCCTCAAGAGCTGTTGCCTCTCAAACCCTTCCCTCAAGAAAGGTCAATAGGAGAAAAGAGTTTCAGGCAACTGTTAGGAAGGTCTTGGATATTGAAGCTGAGTCTCATGAAGAAGCTGTTCCACCGTTGTCTCCACCAGGAATAAATTATGAGCATCTCCTTACAGAATCCTGATAGATTTCCCGGCACCATTGCTTCTTCTCTTCCTTTCTCTAATGGCTACCCAATTATAACTAAATCTGCTTTGATGAGAGGATTCAGGAGACAAAAAGCAAGAGTAAATGGGTTCTCATTGCTGTTTATCCTTCTTTTGTTCTACTATTTCTTCCTGATCATTTTCCAAGCGCTGCTGGACATTTGTAAGACAGATTTCTGGTTGTATCTTTCTGGGTACAGCAGCTTGATACATAGTAGCCAGAAGATCTGATCTCTAGTTCGCATTGTATAGTACAGAAACCACAGTTATACAGTTGAGGGATTTGTTTCTCTTTTTTGTGCTTAATTTGTGTATAAATAAAGAAATTAATGTGAAGATTCTTTGGTATTGAGAATTTGTCAATTTGGCAACATGACTGTACTGTTGCTTCAGATGGGAATTCTACATTAGATGTTACTGGCCATTTACGAATTGATTCAAGCCATGGCCAGTTTGCCAATTTGATATTATTTTTTCTTTATTTATGTTTTCCCATAAAACTATTTCAATGGGAAAGGATGACACTATCGCATGAAATTTTGGAAAATTAACACTTTTGCAGCCTACGTCGAAGAAATGACCTTTTTTTTCACAATTTTAATAACAATTTACGTGGAGTAAAATACCCCGACTTTAAAAATGCTATCCTTCAAACTCTTTGAACGCGAAGCACTTGGAGCTGCCTCTGTTTACCGGAGTGAGTTAAAGAGAGCGCGGGACATCCGTCCACCGCTCCCGAGCGACTGACTTGTGCGACGTAGCTGGCGGGCCAAAGCAGACGGTGCCATACTCGATTTCTACCTCAGTTCCGATTTTCTTTTGCTTTCTACTTCGCACCATTGACCGGAAGCCTATTTGAGCCACTTCAACTAGGAATGATTTCATCCATTTATTTATTTTCAGTTTTGTTGATTTTTCCTTTTGAATATGAGATTTCATTTTGAAGTCCTGGCAGGGTTTTGCTCAGCAAGATGCTGTAGGAGGAATTTGGATGGGTTTGTTTTCTCCACTACCAGCATTATTGTGCAAGCAACCATCGAAACATTACAAGGAAACAAACCTCTTGTTATTATAGTTCATTAATCATTCCACAAGCCACTAGTAAACATTGAACACTAAAGAAAAGAGGAAAAAGACCCTGAAACATGAGCCCCATACATAAAGTGATTCTTAATGAATACTATTGTAAGCTGGGGGAGATCTGTGTTCTCACAGATAGGGGAATTCTCACAGCATGCACTCCTTCAGTCCAAGTCAGGCTGCCAAAATAGTATTCCGTGTTCACCGGGTGTGTTGAGGAGACTTTAACCTTGTAGGTGATCTTCTTGGTTGTAGCAATGAAGACCAAGATATCAGGCCTTACCGATACTATAATCCCGAATGGAGGCTCAATGACTGCTGTATAAATGGATGTAGATGCTCCTACGTTTGTTACAGTTCTGGTGAGAGTTATGGAATTCCTAAGATTTGGTATGGTTATTGAAGGCACGTTTAGGTTCACAATTGAAGATTTTCTTCTCCTGCATACTGTTGGTTGACCTGTAAGCCAAGAGATGGCAGAGTTGTTGTACCGCGTGGCACACAGGTAATGAACGTAGTCGTCAGTGCTCATGTCATATACCAGACCAGGATCTGCTGCCCTATTTGGATTTACGATGCCAGCTCCTAAATCGAAAGGATCGGCATTCTTTCTGGGAGCTCCCCTAGCAAGGATAAGAGAACCTGAAGGTCCGTGCTGCATTACAGTTTAACACCTAATGATCAATTATCCTTATGGATTGGTTCGTGAATGGTAGCAAACTTTTGGAAAATTGTTCCATGAAAAATGTTGGGGCAGCAACAATTCCTGTTGTAACCAGTGCCGATTTGATGGCTGCTGGGGACCATTCAGGCCGTGATGCTTTGAGAAGTGCCACAATACCTGAGGCATGGTGAGTTGCCATTGAAGTTCCGGAAAACACATCATATCCGTTATCACTGGATTTAACAAGCGGAGAAGTAGCAGCTAATATGTTACTCCAGGGCCGTTTTCTCTGGCCGCATCCTCACAAAAATAACAAGGCCTCAAAATGGCGTGTTCGGAAGAAACATTTTGAAGGGTTCATGAAAGAAATGGTATTTACCTATGTATTTATGGCTTGCACTATAGTTAGCACAATTCCCTGCTTCAGACTGTAATTATAAAACGTACCTTGAGAATTGCTGTGCAATGGTGCTGAGTCCCCTGGATGAGAAAAAGGCAACACGGGCTAAAACAGATTTGTCAATGACTGTTTTAGCAGGGTTCAACTTTACTACAGCCGACTTGTGGATTCCACACCAGAAGTGAGATTACAATACAAGGATTCAAATACTGTCTACTGATGGTGAATCATCAGAATGAAGAAAAGGATGGAATTTGGCTACCTGCTAGAACGAATGTACATGAGTATTTGGGTTCCTATTTCGAAATCTACTTCTGTGCATGGAAAGTCATTCGTGCATGGATAATATACCTCTCGGGGAGATCTGGCAAAAATTACTGCAACAGCACCGGCTGTCTGCACTAAGTTAATAGCACGTGGAACTCTATAAAACACTGAAGGGAACAAGAGCACCACTTTCCCAGCAACCAAATTAGCAACACAGGAGAGATCATCAGAATCACTGCAAGTTGATTATTGAGGAAATGAATCTCCTTCATTATATAAAATCTTAAGAAATTCATGCAATTTGTGTATGTCTACCCCTCAGATGTCGGATTTAGCCCCTTGACTTCTGGGTATACCAAGTCTGTGAAACCAATCTCCTTTCCTGTATGCATGCATTGACCCTGCAATATTTGTGCCAATCCAAACATGTTAATTACAGCATTTTTGTGTCAGGACTGCCTCAATGAAATTTATCAATATCATAAACCTGTACCAGTAAAGTTTTGTTGTTTCCAAGTGTTATAGGTGTAACAAATGTTCGATCAGTGCTACTTGCTGCTACAGTTAAGATCCAAGGTGCTGTGTTCTGCACCGACTGAGATGAAGACCCATCATTTCCTGTGCCTTTGGCCACAGCATGGAAGGAACCGGTGGTAATCCCATTAATTTCATCAACTTCTGAGAATAAAGGAATTCCAGTAGAAATTGAGAGCGATAACACATAACGCCATCGTGTATGGCTTCGTCAAAGGCTTTAAATATATCAGAAGATGCGCAGAGTCCTCCACCCATATTCCAGCAGACCTTGTACATCCCCAAATGAGCACGGGGTGCACCACCTTTTACTGTACCAGCAGCGAGGCCTTTGTAGCTGACATTGTGCACAAAAGAACCTGCAGCGGTGCTGGATGTGTGTGTGCTATGTCCGTTTGCATCTCTTGCGGACAAGAACTCCGGGTTTCCTGTAGTGTTTAGTTGGCCATTCTCAGCGAGAAACCCATATATGAACCAACGAGCTCCGATGATTTTTCTGTTACAGTGAGTTGTGGAATTGAATTCCTCCCCTGATTCACAGGCACCCTTCCAGCGAGATGGGATCTGCGGAAGTCCTTCATCACTGAAGGCTTTTGATTCCGGCCTTATTCCTGTTTCATCAGATGACTTCTTTGAGTCCATGCACGCAATTATATAGATAGAAAGAGTGAGATTAACCTGTATCTAGGACTCCTATGATAACTCCCTCTCCCATGTTACTATTGTGAAGAAGATTATTAGGCGAATTAGAAGAGAGGCCAAGGAAATCCCAGCTCCTGGTAGTTTGCAGCTTGAAAATGGTATTTGGTACGACTCGAACAAAACCATGTAATTCAGAGTTTAATCAAAATTTTGAATAGCAAAATATAAGCACGAACTTTCCAATGAAAGCATTCGTGTTTTAGAAACGATTGTATTTGCTACAAAATTTACCAGAAATCCTTCGTGCTTGAGACTCTGTAACCTTAGCTGCAAACCCGGAGAAACCATGTTTGTAATTGTACACCATCAATTTTGAGGCCTCTTCCTTACTGCAGCATTAAAAGAAAGTAACATCTCAACTTTGCGTGAAACATGCAGCATTAAAATGTACTTTAAGCCAGCTCCATATCGTATCGCACCCCCCAACCATTGCAGCAAGCATTTCATGATGTGATTCTGCGACAAGCTTGGGATCGCCATGCTGCTTCTCTCCCAAATAAACAATGTAAACCTGTTTATATACATACAGAGAGGAAATTTAAAAAACATTTTTATCTATTCTAAAGATGAAGAAATCTTTGTTATGATCCAACATAACATACATCGCTTTTTGCCTCAATCATGAAAGTTTGGCCATAGAGAACAGTGACAATACACAATACGGGCAAGCAATGCCATTGGATTTCTCATAGTTGTGAAAACAAACTGATATTGCTATGGACTTGAAAGAAAGTTGCCCTCTGCTATTTATAACAACACAAAATCTCTCATGAATTAGTTTATATTCATTGCATCCATCATTTGCTTTTGGACACCAAGGATAAATTCACTTACTTCCTTTTCCTCGTCATTGTTCCTTTCATGCAAAGGACATATGAATTTGTCCAGATAGATAATTTTCTTCTTCTGTTGTCCTATATAACACGTTCATATGCAATGAAGATGCAGACTGTAGGTACTGTCAATAAAGAATATTTATCTGCGGGTTCATGGCATCTCACATTTGACAAGGTCTTTGAGTTTCTACTGGCGGCGTTTTCTTTCACCAGGCTGAGAGAAATAGGGATAAAAACAACTTTAGCATACGACAAGTAACAAAATTCCTAACATTTTGACCGACTGCTCTGACTCTTGTGCTGGAAACATTCTTTGGCTATCATAAATGTTATCAATTATCTCCCTTTGATGCCAGTTAGATCACTGTTAACAGAATTAAACATGGGGGACTGTCCATTTCTGGTGCAGTATCATGCCGAAATGAAATTACGTGATTCGTTAATTGTTTCCAATGCATGATAATATCAATTGCCATCAATCTAATGCTTTTGGCTTCCCGAGCGACGTATCCACGTGGAATGTTAAACAAATAAATCTGAGGTACATGTTCACCACGATCATGGGGGATTGTATCCTGCTGAAAAGTGAAAAAATTACAGAAAAAGTAACAAACACAATGTGACTTCAAGTTGGACGTGAACTGTCACGGTTTAACCTTGCATTGGAGGGACATTAATGGGATTCAATTCCGGGAACTGAATTGCCATGTGTGTTCCCTGAATAAAGTATCCTCTTGTCTGGACAGTTAACTTCACTCCACGATTTTGATGAAGGGTATCTCATTAACCAAAGGAACAAGCTTTCAAGAATCATGATGGAATAGACAAATGATTAAGTCTAGCAGAAAATATTTTCTATCTTACGCTTAAGAGATGCAGGCTTAAAGTATAGCCATGCCTGGTTGATGCCATTTGAGATTTGAGAGGTCTGCACACAGCATTACCGCGTTTCCTGTAATCAGGCTACTTGAAATTCAAGTAAAAACAACCGCACGAAATTATTAGAACATAATAACTGAATTGTTTGCTTTCTTTACAGTATCATTTGGAATGTTAATAACAACTGACTCGTAAATCTTAATCTTCAGAAGGCAGTTGAATATAGTGGTCATCAACTTGTAAATTTTATGATTTGGGTACCTATTTGGTACAGATGTAAAATTACATCATTAATTGAGAAATCATAAAAAATAAGGATCCATGTGTTATTATCTGAAAATAATATTTTATTTTATTTTTTAGAAAATATTTAAATCCAACAAAGCGTGGAGATAATACGAAGCGTAATGGCGAGTCTGCTCAGCCCCACCGCGCTTTCTCTTACTCCGCCTCCGTCTGCCACCGTTCGCACACGTGCGTCTTTCAGGCATTCGCACGTGACATTCCATCCGGGAATTCAATTCTCCCGTAATACCAGAGGCTTGACGGTTGTGACGCGGGCGGGACCCAGCACTAGCAGCTACGTGTTCGCTTTCGTTCTTCCCCTCTCTCTTCTGGCTCTCACTGTTCTCGCCTCGATAAAAGTCGCAGATAGGCTTGACGAAAAGTTCCTCGAAGAGGTACTTGACGTTATCATGTAATTGGGTTTTCGTGATTTTGTGAATTTTATATCTGGGGTTTTGTTGAATTTCAACGGGATTATGAAATCTAATTGCTGTTGAATTCGCCAAATTTGAGCAGCTTATACTCAATGAAGCAACAAAAGAACACGACGAAGACGAAGACGAAGAAGAAGAGGAAGATGCTGACATTTTTCTGGAAGAGAAGTTACGGGAACCTGTGCTTCCGCGCATCCGAAACCGACCCAAAAAGGAAATTTAGATGTTTTCATGTGCATTGGTTTTCAAGAATTTTGATCCAGAGCTTGAAGTTCTTCTTCCAGTTTCAGTACATGGTGTTTGCAATTTGAATTTTAGTTCTAGTTGTGTATATCTATCACTTTGAGATCTTAGATTTTATTATGTAGTTATTGAAGATGAGAATGACTCTAAAGAATGCCAGAGTGCGAGAATCTTCGCAAATGGCAATCAATCCCATTCTTGCACAAATTTGGAAACAATTATTAATAAATTTACACAGCAATTCTCTTCCAATTTGATCTCTGCGGCAAATTTCAATTCAGAAGAATATGTTGTCAATAGACCACTCCGCGGTCCGGGAGAGAAAGATGAGAATGTGGCGATGAAATCTGGATTATCTTTCAGCCATGAATCCATAGCAACCGCAGAAACTTATGTCAAGTCAACAAATTCCTTCTGCTCATCAGGAAATCTAAGAAAGTGGCGAGTGTCAAATACCACCCTGAAACAGGGCATTACTTTTTCGTTAAGGTTGACCAAAAGAGTGAACATTGAAGAAAGCTCAAGATTAATGAGTATGGCAACAAAAGAAAATTGAAAATCAGTGCCCGGTTTCTAATTGAACAAGACACAAGAACAGCATAATTTCGAAGCAGAAAACTTCAGCATAATGAGTTAGGCTTTGGCGATAGTTGTGGGGGTTGGGGGGTGTTTTGGCGGCATTTTCGGCTCCCAGGTTTCCAGTAAAGGAAGCCAACTGTTTCAAAACCAAACTTTTTTCTAACACATGAAGAAACGACGAGTATAGAAGACAGATTTAGAAGTACAATTCATTCATGTCAAGACTTGTGAAAGAGTACGTGAGAATTAATTTACTTGAATTTGCTTTTTGTTTGTATAATCTGGTGTGAACAAAATGCACACCAAAAACACATAACTCTCTTGCGGCCTAAGAAATTGAAACGAAAGATTGTGACTAGCTTGGCTGGACCAAAAATTGCCTATTCTAATCATTGACTACTCAAAGGTGCCAAACGGCACTCTCTTGTTAGCATTTCTGCTCCTCCAGCATTGTCCAGATTGGTTATAATCCGGCTGATGCCCTGAACATTGGTAACTAGTAAGTTGAGAACCTTCCCTTTTCCGGTACCTCCCATTCCAGGCTCCCCAATTTCCATCACTTCTTCCAAATTCCAAATGCTTTGGTTCATTATTATGATTGTAACCCCCCCATGCATCGTCCCCATTATTTCTCCACCCGTTATCCTGAGCATTGTCTCGATTATCTCTCCATCCTCTATCCTGCGCACTGCCTCTGCTATCTCTCCATCTTATATCTTCAGGATGCCTAGCACACTCAGTAAAATTGAGCTTCCAAGGATTGTCACAACTTTCCAGCTTGCAGGACTTCTGCTGGCTCCATCCCCGAGAATTGTTCCCTGAATCACCCCATCCCCTGTAATCCTTCACAGATCCCTGGTTCCAACCCTCACCACAATTTCCCCAATTATTTTTCGTTACAGTTCCATTGCCCTGAGTAAAGCTACACTCCCAGGGATTCTCATCATTATTTAATTTTCTTGCATTGTTATTCTGGTTATTATCACCCCACTGCTTCCAGCTCCCTACTTTATCCTTTACAAAATCATTTCCCTGAGTAAAATTGGTCTCCCAGGAATTATCATTGATATTTATATTCTTCAAATCTTTGTTACCATTATCCCACTTATTCCAGTTCTGTGTTTTATCCTTCAAAGCAACACCATCCTGCATATTATTGCTACCATTCCAGGGATTAATGCTAACAGAATTTACATTAACAGATGCTAAGTAACTCAACTTTTTGTTTCTACACCAAACCTTTCCATCTTTGTCTCCTTCATCGGGGGCAAAATACACAGATTCCAAGTCCTTGATCATTTCAGGATCAATATCAGGATTCCAATCTATTTTGTCAATATAAATATCTGGATCAGGTAAACAGATGTCACAGGGGAATCCATTGATCTGTGCCCAAAAGCGTTCTTTTGCATTTTGAAATGCTTCTTTCCCAGCTGAGTCATCCCAATTTAGTACATTGTTGCTGTACATAAACTTCTGTGTATCCACAACCTTCTGCCATGGTACCGACCCAACTAAAGCACAGAATTTCTTTTCCCATAAAGGTATACCATCTTCACAAAACCCTGTTGAGGAAAGAAATTAAATTGAGAAATATGAACCTAAAGAAACCATTAATATTGATAAAGAAAACAGAGATCACAGTACAGAAATATTCTAAAGAACCACTTAAATCCTTTGTGATAGACATAACAAGTTGTGTTAGAATTTACAACTTTAGCTTACAACTTTCATCTAAGAATTTTAACAATTTCAACTTTTGTGTTAAAATTTTTTACTTTGGTATAGGATGTAACAGCCAAGTCCCAAGCAGCTGGTCCAATAAAGCCTCTTTCCTTGTACAAAAGTACATAGATGGAAATGAAGCAGCATAACTAAAAAGGGGTTGAAATAAACATGGATTTATTAGTATTTCCTGATATCTAAAAAAATCCTGAATACATCAGGAAGAAAGCATATAGCAACACAAAAGTGTACCAATTTACACCTATTTTACAAAAGCAATCACATGTATATCTAAGCATTGAGGCACATTAAATGCAATGCAAAAGGGTAATGATGTTGATCATCTACAATGTAAAGCTGTCAATGCACTGTTAGAAACCAAAGAGACGAGAATTCCATCCAACTAAAACCCTAAGAAAAGCAACACCTGACTTTAAACCATGTGGTACATTCAGCTTACAGCAAACATGTGGCCAAAAACTGCATGATTTACGGCAGTTATCAGCACCAAACATACTCTGATATTCAAACACTGATCAAGTTGAAAGAAATGTAGCAAATAACACTTGCGCATTGGTGGAATGTTAGAACGGAAGTGAAAAAAAAACCTAAACAACGATAGGATACTCTATTATGCTACCTCCAATCAACGTTCACACTGATCTTGAGTTCCAGTAATCATATGAACAAAGCACATTACACCAATAACCCAAAGGTGATACAAAATAAAACAATCAGCAATTTCCCTCAGAAATCAAATCAGTTACCATTCCAACATATAAACCAAACCACACATGGTACAAAGAACTCGTAATTCTTTTAGCTCCCTTCTATAATTTATAATTGTTCTTGCCTCTTTTTTAAACGTATGCCCGGAATTCAGTCTCATATAAACTTCAAATTTTCAAGTTCCAATCTTTACAAACAATTTCACAGAAACTACTGATACAATCATTCACTGCAGCTTAAACCCATCTAAGAAATCAATATATAACAACAAATGATTAAAAAAATACCCGACGAAGAAGGGTCATCGTCGTACGAATACGAAGGAGGTGACTTTGGCGCTCTCTGTCGATACAAATATCTACGATTGGATCGATTTCTCCAGTTTCCCATCACAATTCAACGCACAAAAAAAACCTTAAAACTCTGCATTTATGCAATAAACAATTAGATTCGTACGAAAACGTCAGTCAGTTCGGGTTAAAAAAATCTAATAAGATTCAGAGTTAAAAGTCCGACGTTTGCGTACTCAGAGCGACCCGCCTGCTCTTCGTTTAACGCAGTTGAATGACAAGTGTCTTTATCGAATGAACCACTCCAGTTACGATACGACGCCGTCCAAATTCTATGCGACGCGTCGTATAAAAATGTACGACATGTCGGTTGAAAAACCAGACGACTTGTTGACATATTATCTAGAAGATAAACGATACGTCGACCAAAAATGGGAACCAAATAATTTTTTTAAAGTTGTATATTAATCTAAACCAAATCTCTGTTTAATCTCAATATTAACTCTTGATCACTTGGAAAAATGAGTGATTGAACAAAGCAATACCTAATTTATTTGGCTTCATAATTGTAATATATAGCCAATGCTCTTCTTGTTGAAGCCAAGCACAGCACCTAATGCTAATATACTGTGGACTGAATGATGAATGATGTATGTATGATAGATTACTATTGGAGTTTTATAATGTTATTCTTTTATGAATGTTGATAGTTTCGAATGTGATGTTAAATGTCATACAAGATTTGAATTGTGTTATCTTAACATCAATTAATTTTAAGAACAATGACGATGACAATTAGCATTGAGAGAAAGATGAAGAACTTTTGGTACTGAGAAACAAGGAAAAGGAGAACAAATATGCCTACTGGTGAATGTGTATTCTGATACAAGTCAAGGTTACAGTATCTATATGCATGTACTATACAATTGAAGAAATGGACATTGTGTGCATCTGTGCAATAGCATGCATCAGCCATAGACATACGAGTACTGTTCTTATGGGTCCACGAACAGCTGTGGTCTAGTGGTTCTCCATTAAAGCCAAAGACTGGTTTGTTTTCTTCTCCACATTCTCTTATCCTTCAGCACATTCTGAGACCCCCCACTACCCTCAACAATAGTGCTCAAAGAGTTCTCTCCTCCGTGTACTTATCTTTCTTTGAGGAATTGTTTATGTTTCCTTTTAGTTTGGATTGGATCCTCATCGTATATTTGGGGCTGCTTTTGCATGTTATGCTTTCTATGTGAAATAAGTCAAGGGTTATGTAGTAATTTTGTACCCAACAGACATTTGAACATGTCTGCTACAGTGGAGCAAAGTGAAGTTGGACAAAGATGGGAGGACCCATGAAGCTGAAAAGCATTTTTTCATAACTCTGAGGTCCTATTGGAGAATACAAGAAGAATGGTCCTGCCTTTTTCTACACATTTTTGCTATGGCTTAAAGGCCCACAAGCTGAACAGATGAAGAAACTCATCATGCAAAGGATGAAAATATGTGAACGAATGATTGAATTTGATTATACAAACACACCAGGTAAATTATTTCCATCGAATCAATGACTTTGAACAATCTTCTGGGTGTCTGTTGTTTCAGTTTTCCAAGCAAAAAAAATTCTTTGATGGCAATTCCTTCCCCTCCACCAACCAGTCTTTGTATTTGTTGCAATAAGCAATTGTTGATCTGAATTTAAGCCAAATCTTCTCAATTTCATGCAAGTGGCACTTTTTAGTTTCCAAGAACTGGATCTTTTACGAGCGGTAATTCCTGTTTCATTCACTGAATCTCGAGATTCCAGAATATTGGTAAGAGATCTCCTTTGATTTTCTGATGTGAGCAATAGCATTGAAAATTGGTTGAATGGTATGTAAATTTGGTCTCAGGCTATTTGACTTCATGTATCTCCAATTATTTGTCTCTCTTGTTGAATGTTTATACAAAATGATAAATCTGTGAACATTACCGGAAGCCACTGTACTATTTTCTCAGATCATATGTTTTAACTGTTATGGAGAGTGATGATTCTTCAATGGCAAAAAAGAAGAGCTGGTTCAGTATGGTGAAGAGGTTCTTTATTTCAGATTCAAAAACTGAAAAGGTCGAGAATTTTAAATACTATTTAATCTGATTAACGTTCATTCGAATGCATAAAACGCTGATGCTATGATTTAACAGAAGGAGAAGAGAAGAAAATGGATGCTTGGAAGGCTAAGGGTGAAAAGGATAGCCTCCATTGCAGCAACATCAAAAGACACAAGACTGAGTAAAGCAGAGGAAGAACACAGCAAGCATGCTGTAACCGTAGCCATTGCCACAGCTGCTCATGTTGCAGCTGAGGTCGTGAGGCTTACTGGAGCACTTGAATTAACCCATGAATGCGAAAGAGAAGTAGAAGAAGACTCAGCCACCGAAATTAAAATGGACGTTCCTCAATCTACTCATCAACGTGAGAGAGAGATCCCGGACCTTGCAGCTATCAAGATTCAATCTATTTTCCGGGGTTATCTTGTAAGAATTTTCAAATTTTTCTTCCTGTATCCATTTGCAAATTTGGTCCACAATTTTGGTAAACATGTGGTAGACTGTTGCAGGCAAGAAAAGCTTTGAGGGCATTGAAAGGGATAGTAAAGCTCCAAGCAATTATTCGCGGCAGAAATGTGAGGCGCCAAGCTATCACTACTCTCAAGTGCTTGCAGTCCATTGTCAATATCCAGTCACAGGTCTCCGCGAGGACATACCAAATGGCAGGAAGTTGGCCTTGTGATGAAAATAAACAGTTGCCGACTTTGCGAGAGAGGATAATTAAGGTTGGTGTAGAAAAAAATCAGTTAGTTGCAATACAGATCTAAGCACTTAATAGTTTAAGCTTTGAAATTCTCAGATGGACTCGAACAGTCAAAGAAGGTGGGATGACAGCATTTTGACAAAACAAGAAGCAGACGCAATGCTCCTAAGCAAGAAAGAAGCTGTATCCAAGAGAGAAAGAATCAAGGAGTGCACGTTTAGCCACCGGGTAACACAGCTTTGTGACAATCAATTTTCAGTTTTTAGCTTTTCATATAGAATTGCGCTCAAGGAGTGAAGCATTTTTGCATATGTCAGCTGAGTCAGTACAAAATAAGGTTAATGGAAGATGGAGATACTGGTTAGAGCAATGGGTAGACACCCAAGTCAGGAAAAGTAAAGAACTTGAAGATTTGGACACAGTTTGGACTTCAAATACAAAGCCTGGAGAAGAATATAGAAGGAAAGGGCTTGTATTAAAAAATATCCGGACACAGTATCACAGTGATGGATTGGATTCTCCAGTACTAGTTCCAAGAAGATCATTTCACAGAAAGCAGAATTCTCTTGGAGACGATAATTCTTTTGCTTGCACTCCTATTGTTCCAACTTACATGGCAGCAACAGAATCTGCCAAGGCAAAATCAAGACCAATGAGTTCACCAAAGCTAAGGGCTGGGAGTTCTGACACTTATTCTGATAGCCATTCACCATGTAAGAACAAGCTGTCTTTGATATCTTCATTTACAAGTGAAGTACCAGGTTTTGACAGAAGAGGCAGGCCTAGTGGTTATCAGCAAGGATCTCGAAGCTTTAAGAATATTTCAAGTCCTATGAAATCAAGCCGGACGGGAAAGGATCTAAGCTTTGATTCAGAATGTTCATTACTGAATTGAAACCGACAGAGCACCTTCAGATGATTGCTTGCAGAGGATAAATCTAGCCAATTACTTTGTTAGTCTGTAATTGCAAATAATTAAGACATGGCAAAACCTGTTGCATTGTAAGGGATCAAATGCTATAATAATTCAGCAACAAAGCAAACTTAGATTCGACCAAAACAAAGGGCACTGAGTCCACGCTCTAGCCCAACCCACTTTCACAACAGTGTCATTTTATTTGGTTCAGGCCCAAGGTAGATTCCATTAATCGTCATGTTGGAATTTCAATCTGCGAAGAAATGTACTCTGCAAGCGCTATCAATCGACACTGGTCCATTGACAAAGACTTGCATGAGATCAAATGAGTTAAGGGACAATAACAGTTGGGTCCTTGATTGTTCATACAATCATAAATAAAGATACAACTCATGTCCTTGTTAATGTTAAATGGGTGTTAATAGAATTGTCTTTTTTTTTCCTCATTTTTTACAGTTAAACAAAAATCTGTGTTTTATTCTCAGTTTTGCTCTTTAATTATGGATGCCCCAGTAATGAATACAATGATAGGAAATCATTTGAAAAAAAAATTATAAAGGGCTGCATTATATATAATTTTGCTAGAACTTGGAAATTTGACTAGCAGCCATGAAAGATTGTATTAGCCACTAAATGTTGTGTGGTCATCAATTGTTTTTGAGTAGCAGCCATGAAAGAGAGTATTAGCCACTAAATGTTGTGTGGTCATCAACTGTTTTTGAGCAGCAGCCATGAAAGCATGATGATGGTGTAGCAAGAAGTTTTCAGGCAGCAGGATACCTTTCGATGGAACTAAAAGCTTACTTAGCATTGGCACGTCCATGATTCATGAACCTTCAACAACTAGTTTCAATTCAATATGGACCAATATTCAAGCTAAACATGGCAACAACCCAAGTTAAATGACACAAAAATGAAAAGCAAATTCTTGCATGCAGCTGACCTGAAGTAGTTCGAAGAGCATTATGATGTCAAGGGTTTCAATTTCTTTTGATAGACAAATCGTGTACACCATAGAAGTTGAAATTATCAAGAAGGTGTTCAATTTTCAAACATTGTTCATTGGAATTGGACCAAACCAACCAACCAATGAGGCAGCACATTGATTTCCAGGAAGAGTTTGTGTACAGATTGTGGCCGACAGTTGAAGCTTGCACCACATAAAATATGACTGATAACAAGGTTCTGATGGCTGAATAGATAGTCTAAAAGAGGCTTAATATGATAATATTAACAATCCCAGAAGTGAGAAGTCGCTCAACAACTCTCTACATATAATCATTATTATTACTCGTAGAACATTCCCAATCTAGATTTTTTAATTTGTTCAGTGTTTGAAGCACAAAACAATCATCAATTTGAAACTTGAAAGGCTAATCCTTCTCTTTCATTCTCACAAAGACTACATCGGTGTCGATTTGTGCCCACATTTTTAGCGTGTTGAATAGTCAAGTCGAAATTGACTAATGATGGCAATGGCTCGTATCAAGGCAACCAAGAATATTGACTAAAACCCAATTCAATTATCGTCATGCATGAGCTAGCTAGCCAGCTCCTAGGGCATTCATGTCACCATTTTAATGCATACAATGGCTTTCTTCGTATCCGTCAGTCAATTAATGTATTACCCGCGTTGAGGTCAGTAATATGATGCTTATCACCATCATTGGGGGATGAAAAATCAGTAATATGAGCACGTTGCCCTCTTGTTTATTTCAATTTAATTAAATATTCCATATACACTTGGTGGCTTTAGATTGGATATGGTGCAAGCCCGGAAGCATGTTCAACTCGCGGGTTAATGTGTCATCTTTGTGTGACTGATTCCTCTCCACTACTCCCGCATTGTAATTGATTTTCAAGCAATTCCCATCATTTTTCAATGGAGTTAGACCTAACCACCAATCTCAGAGAGCACGAGCATGCGCACTTAGACCAACAAAAAGCAATGACATGGTGTGAAGACATAAAATTTGACTGGTCTGACAGACTTCCAAATCTCTTAGAATTATAGCACGAAGGAACATTCTTAACCAAGATGCTGTTAGGAGTTTAAGACAAAAGCTTTCAGTGTGAGTACTCTCTTTTTATTGTAACATTATGAGGGAGAAAATGACATCTTTGCAGGTTGAAACCCCTTTAAAACGATGAAGAATTGGGATCATATTATCTCTGTCTGGATTCCCCGGCGTGCGTGATCCATAATAATAGTCAAGCATAAAATTATCGAGTTCTAGCTAGTCAATACATAGATGATTAACTAATCAAAAACTTGATCATCGTTGGAGTTAATCTTAGTTTAAGTTTATGACGACACTCGGATAGAAGAGATGTTTGCGTTGATGGCAAGATCCAAGTTGCACAGAATTATGCTTGTTTGTCATGAGAGGGACTTGAAATGGAAGGTGCATTATTATTACAACTTTAGAATGAAGTTGACTGGAAGTAGAAGCAATGGTAGACAACAGAGGAGAAGAAGAAGAAGAGCTAGGAATTATTGTTGTAAGCACGTGGGCATGAATAAGAAAGATCATACATGGATCACACCTTTTTTCGTTCTTTCCCCACTTGAAGATTCCGTATCCATGTATTACTTATTGCAAGATAACTACATTTGATTGCATTTGCATGCAGAGGCTTATCTCCATTTTCTTTTAGTTTGATCCTTCTTTCTTTTGCTTTCAATCTTTTTCTCTAGAGCCAATCACTACTATGAAAAAATTTGTTGATTGCCATCCGTCTAGAGAGGTGTCATCAATTCAATCTTTCAGTGATTTATCTGCTTTCAATCTCTCTTGAAGCCTACTTGAAAATTCAAGAATCAATTCAATCAATTTATGTGCTTTCAATAAATTCATATTAGGATATGATTCTTGTTCATTTTTCAGGTTAAAAGATAAAATATCAACTTAATAATTTGTTGATTCTTGAAACTTTCAACATTGAATTTTTTTTTAATTTTTTGTTACTTGACATTGGTTAGGTCTTATCTCATATAAATTTGAGATAAGTTAGTACATATTTAAAGAATAAGGGAAGTACTGTCAATTTGAACTAGAACAAAAGCAAAATCAGATATATAATCCACTTTTTCATGCTGAGCAAAAAAGCCATATGACTGGTGGATGTGGTGTGGATGCTACCTAATTAACATCATTGAAAGTAATATTGGATCGACTAATCAAAGCTTTGATTCTTCATATATGACAACAAGAGGGGATGAAAGTAAACAAAGGGTAAGCCCTAAAAGAAACATAATGTGAAACCATTTATCAATTATTGATGAGGAGCTCGAAGGTATAAGGAGGTTTTGGCTAGCTATACTATAAGCATATAAGGGGGTAAGTCTGATAATTTGTTGATGGTGGACAGTTCATTTCCCCACTTGCCCACCTCAAAAGTGTTGCCAAAAACCACTTTTCTCTTTACTTTCAAGATAAATTACGCAATAAAGTAGTGTAATCAATATAATACAAGAATAGATTCATGTCATTACTTGTTACCATTTATTCTTGCTTTCTTCAATGATGGGTTTACCTTCTCTTGCTTTTCTCATCATGGTTTTAACTATTTTTACACATCTATTGCCCAAATCCCACATAAACATCGACATGAAAAGGATACCTTAATTGTGCATTACGGCTTGCTCATTCATGCATGACTCCCTAGTTAATCAAAATTATATTCAATGAACTTCTCACTCCCGTTGTCTAAGTACCACAAGATAAATATTGACAGGCAAGCAAGCAAATCAATTATACTAAGAATCTTCTTATACCCAAGTTAATTATTAATTTTGTTGTGTTCTTGCTCAACAATGACAATTACTATTTGGCCTGCAGATTTTGATGGTCATGTGGGTGTTTAACCTCATGGACGAGTCATAAAGTTGTTTAATCAAAACGAATCACGACAAAAGATGAACAAGGGATTCTCATAACTTTTAAAATCTTAACCTCGTGGGTTATGGACGTGGGCAGAGACAAAGAGACAGTGATTAGAGAGGGAGAGGGAACATGATAATAATAATTATTTTATATTATATCATGGTTTACTCATCCTAAATCACATTTGTGTCCTACCAACCCTTCTAAACCACATCTTAAATTTGAAATCATCACGAGTACAGCGCCGACCCGTCAACTTTTGCTTAGTGGACATTTCACCCACTTGCCTTTTTCTCATTGGTTGGAGCTCAATCTAGAACTGGCCAATCAAATGCTCGAGATGTTGATGACGTGGCATTCCACATGTCATTTGATTAGATGACATGAAATGTATGATATGATATGATATTGCACAAGTTTATGTTTGTTAGATTTTGACAAAGGAAGAGGCTTTGCAATCCGAATTTATAGCATCGGAGGGATGGACAAGAAGGCCCCACGATGGAGGCTTCCACCCTCTGTGCGTGCCAACAAAATTATTACTTACTAAAATACTGTCTTTGATTTGTTTATCAATGGTCGGTCTCCTTCATCCCAAAATGAAAAGTTTGTCACAAGAGGTTCAACATGTTCACACCACAGTAATTAGGAGCAAACGCAAATTTTAAGCAGATATTATATTATATATAATCCCAAAAAGGGCATCATGGCTAGTCCATTTGTATTAAGAATGTTACCCACATGTATCTAAAAATGCAGACACTAAATTTGTCAGTGATTCTGACAAGATAAAGGCAAAATTTTTATATGGGTTCTTGCTATGCTAACAGTAACCTCGTCATTATTGTAATGTCGATTTCAGTCCTTGAAAGAATCCAAGTTTCCTTTTATCTTTATAAAACATAGTCATAAACATGCGTATTTGCATGCTCGTGTGGGATCAGAAATAAGGTCATCCATTAGATTAAGGTTGGAGAAGCAGTTTATTTGAAATTTTCCCTAATATTCTCACCAAATATGAGAGTCTTCTGCAACCTGAGTTTTAGGGACAACTAGAACTTGGGTTGGCATCCGTGGTATGATATCAAATCTTCCTGGGAATGAATGTTCAGCCTAGAATCTCAATCAAAAAGATTACAGGTGAGGAAATCAAAAGCAAGCAGAGGAAAGATAAAACATTGTGCAAAATTGCAGGTGAGTAAAATAATTACCCTTTACAAGGGAAATAGCGGTGAGATGCTTTCCGTTGGAGCTACAAATCCCCCCACAAAAGTCCATTTACAACTTGCTACAAAAGTTGTAAAGCAATTATTGCAAGAAATTTAATTAAACTTAAAACAAATAAACAATAGAATCATACATTCTTGTCCAGTTGCTGGGAACTGCGACTTCAAAACAATAACAGTAGATTGGAAAAAAGAGCAGTCTTTCAGTGCTTCCCCCAAGCTGTCATCCCCATGTTCTCTCTTCGACTTCGTTAACTTTTCAGACTGGCCCAAGGAGGTCCCAAAGCGACCAATCTTAGCCCTTCTTTCCCAGAAAGCACACATGCAAATCAACTTGACTGGCTCCATGGACCTTTAGATACCCCACACTGCCATTCTCTCTCAATCAAATGAATCAAAGGCAGGCCCGCTAGTCACTCTCATCCGATCCGAAAGTAGATTCGCAATATTTGTATTACAACAACAGTGAATTCAAGGATAACACAATGCACAATTCATGGAGGGCATAGTGTATGGGCATGGTACCTGCTTCAGAGGCAGAGAAATACGAATTCAGGCGAAGCCACTGTCTTTTACTATAAATGGGAAAAGTATCCTTAACATGGTTGATGAGAGAACTCGGAGAATTTTTGTCTCTGGTGGAAAATGCCGGTTTGTGGTTGCAACTGTAGGAAAAAGTACAAAGATTTGTGAAATCTTTCTTTCTTGGGACTTTCACATCCAACTTGGCATATGTGCTATGTTTCTGTTATAAACAAGAGAGCCCAAAAAGTAGAATGGAAAGAAATTCCTAAAACTCTTCCACCCAAGTAGGCAGTCTTCATACGGATTCTGTCAACTGAATATAGGTTGACTCAACCACCCAAATCTTCCCCTTTAAATTCCCTCCTAAACCTTTGTTTCCTTGGCTTTCTATTCCACTCTTGCTTTTTCTCTCAAAGAAACTGCAACTACCAGAGTAACATCTTCAACTTCTAGCTTCTCCTATCTCTTCCAGCAAATAAATGAGATACCCAGCTTTTAGCTTCCTCGGACAAAGTAACATGCTTTTCATAAGAAGCTTCATGATCTTCTTCCTAACCTGCATAACTGTTAAAATAAACCTTTGTTTTTCCAGCACACCTGATTCTTTAAAAACGCTCACCCTTGATGGGCATTTCAATTTCGATGAGGTTCATCATGCAGCCAAAGATTTTGGCAATAGGTACCAGTTCCTCCCTTTGGCAGTACTACATCCAAACTCCATTTCTGACATTGCTACAACTATCAAGCATATTTGGGAGATGGGTCCTCAATCAGAGCTCACAGTTGCAGCTAGAGGTCACGCCCATTCACTCCAGGGCCAGGCACAAGCTCGTCGAGGAGTTGTCATCAACATGGAATCTCTTCAATGCCCAAAAATGCAGATTTATGCAGGAAATTCCCCCTATGTGGATGTCTCTGGTGGTGAACTTTGGATAAATATCCTGCATGAAAGTCTGAAATATGGGTTAGCACCAAAATCTTGGACGGACTACCTACATTTAACGGTTGGTGGTACTTTGTCGAATGCTGGGATTAGTGGGCAGGCCTTTCGGCATGGCCCCCAAATAAGCAATGTTCATCAGCTGGAGGTTGTAACAGGTATGTCAAAGCCTTATCATGAACCCAAAAAAATTATCATATTTTAAAAGTTGCATGACCCAGACCAGGGTCAAGTGATGAAGAATGAATGAGAAATGGTCATTATACCATTTGGAACATAAACAACAGGTTGCCAACTTTACTCATTATGCATGTCATCACCTTACCTTGGATTCATGAAAATACTTATACCATAAGTTATAGTTTAATCTGCTAGAAAAAAATAAAATCACATGCATAGCATCAAGTCTTACTGAAAAATGGATTGAAACTGAATGCAGGAAAAGGAGAGATTATAAATTGTTCCGAGAAGCAGAATAGTGACCTCTTTCACAGTGTTCTCGGAGGACTTGGACAATTTGGCATCATAACTCAGGCAAGGATATCACTGGAACCAGCACCTGACATGGTAAAAGCAATTCTCATCAAGGCTAAAGATTCATTCAAAAATAAGATCTCTGATACAGTTAAAAAAAACAATTCTTGTGTAACCCAATTCTCCATATTGTATAGGTCAAGTGGATCAGAGTTCTATACTCTGATTTTGCTTCATTTGCCAGCGACCAGGAGTATTTAATGTCTGCAAAAAATGCATTTGATTATATAGAAGGGTTTGTGATAGTCAATAGTACTGGTCTCCTTAATAATTGGAGATCCTCATTCAGCCCACAAGACCCAGTACAAGCCAGCTGTTTCAAGTCAGATGGACGAACTCTGTACTGCTTAGAATTAGCAAAATACATCAACACAGACGAGAAGGATTTAGCAAATCAGGTGAGGTCTCATAGCCCACCATCTGGCAGATTTGTTCAACAAATTAGATGAATTCTTAAATCATCAATGCACACACGCGCACGCACACATTAATAAGTGACAAATGAAAAGGACTTTCATAAATATTTTTGTTTAACCAATGCAGGAAGTTCAAAACTCGTTGTTGCTACTAAACTTCATTGCATCCACACTTTTCCAATCAGAAGTTTCGTATGTACAATTCTTGGACAGGGTTCATGTGTCCGAGGAAAAGCTGCAGTCAAAGGGCTTGTGGGATGTTCCTCACCCATGGCTCAATCTGCTTGTCCCTAGAAGCCAAATACATGATTTTGCTGGGGAAGTCTTTGGCAATATACTTACGACAAGCAATGGCCCTATCCTCATCTACCCACTCAACAAATCAAAGTAACAGTTCATAAAATTGAACAATAAATCTCATTAAATTCTAATAGTGTTTGTTAACTGATTGATTTATCAATCCTTCTTTCAGGTGGGATAACAGAACTTCTGTTGTTCTTCCAGAGGAAGATATTTTCTACATGGTGGCATTCCTTTCATCTGCAGTTCCCTCTTCCTCAGGAACTGATGGCTTAGATCACATTTTAACTCAGAATAAAAGAATTCTAGAATACTGTGAAACAGCACATCTTGGAGTGAAGCAATATCTGCCCCACTACACTACACAGGAAGAGTGGAAATCCCATTTTGGCCTACAATGGGAAGTTTTTGTCCAGAGAAAAACTACTTATGACCCATTGGCGATACTTGCTCCTGGACAAAGAATATTTCAGAAGGCAGTACCTTTCTCATAATACCAGCCATATTCTATTATTAAGGGGAAAAAAACAAAGAAAAGAAATAGGGCCTTACAACATGCATGGAAGATGCCTTAGCTACAAACACTGTAAACTGGAAACTATCAAATAACTATGCCTTCTCAAATATTGTAATCATAATGACAAGATTGTGGGGTTAACCAGAATTATTTTTTTTTAAGAAAATGGGTTTAATACTTTGGATATGAATATTATTTAGACTTTTAGAAGGCAATGAAAGAAAGTAGTCCTAGCAAGGATGTATATTGTTGATTTGTCTACAAAGACTAATTCTTCTCTCTTACTAATTCTTCTCTCTTAAAAACCAAATTCCAAGACAAGGCACAAAATCTTTTCCTGTACAGGGTTGTTCCAAACCCACAAAATATGCATGGGAACCTTACAGATTTTAACAAGCCCTGAAGCAAGGAAACAGATGCAGAAGGAGTATGGGACATAAAAAACTGTCTCCAGTAACTAAATACAAGTTACAAGCTAGAATGATTTACCATGGAGTCGCCTCATAACTCTGGTGAAAATTAACCTACTTTTTTGCAGTGTCCAATTTCTAGCCAACAAAACTGTCCCTTGTAACAACATGAAACTGCACTGCCACAATTATATGAGAAAATGTACAAGTTACTTTAGATCCACTTTTTGATTGAAAAAAAAGGCATTTCGGTGTGCATCAGGTTGTCGAAAAAGTTCACTTGTTGAAGTTGTAAATGTCAAAAAAACCATCCATAGACCCCACCCAGAGAAAAACACTTAACATTCTACCCATGTATGATACCTTGTTCTTAGCTTAACTTGTGCAGCATTTCAATTTATAATCCTGTCACAACTCATTTTTCAAAAATCATTGCATTATCAGATCCAAACAGTTTCCTGTTATGTCCTCATTTTTATCAGGTCCAACAAACAGAACCAACATGAGCACTGAGAAGAAAGTAAATTCAATGCAAAATCTAGAAATATATCCTTCTGGAGGATGGAACAAAAGACATAGCAAAAAATAAGAGGTTTTTTGCCAGATTATCAAGCATAATTTCAACAATAGCAATTTGTTACCAAGATAACTAACATTGCCACCTAGAAAGGTTGAAATTTATTCACAAGAAAAGAAAACAGAAATTTATAGGGGATAATACTTACATTGTAAAACAACAAAAACAAATTTGACAAAAACTAGAGACGATAATAACATAATAAAAATGCTGAACTTGTACTCTTGGTGTCATCAAAAAACAAAGATGGATCTAGGCCAGTTTACTAATTTCCTTTTCCAATTTTTCTATTACCTCAGCAACTCATAAAACAGACAAGTCAAGAAGCCTCACAGTATGACATAACAAGGATCTCTCATTGAAATATAATTTATCAGCTCTTTAATTCCTTCAAAAATATAGCATATACTTTACCAAAATGGTACATCTTTCCAGTATATTCTTATCCCTTGCTTGCTGAGTGAACTATTATCAGAGCAATGAGTCATTCTTAATTTCATTTCAATTTCACATTAATCCAAAATCAGCACAAACGGAAAAGATCTAGAATGAAAAGCAAACTCAAAACAGATTTTTCATTTTAGGAGATTCTGGCATCTTTCTGTCAGAACTGTTGGCACAATGGTGTTCAACAGTTCAGAGTGTACTCTCTGTTTAATCACTGTACAATATATTTTCTACTGAAAAGTCAAGTGACAAACATGGCCCCCTCCATGAACCTGCTCATTTTTCTGGAACCACTCAGACTACCGGTAAGAATTGGGAGACTATAGTGAAACAGGAAAAAGGAAGTTCCTGTATTCCATTAAGCATTAAAGATATCTTTGATAATATTCACGAGAAAAGAGATCTACCCTAAACAAGCTAGCATGTGATGTTTGATTTATCATTATTCATCCAACTGAAAGAGTTATATTCTAATTAGATAATAGCAAAAATGATCAAAAAAAATTATAAAGTTAACATTTCTATCATATAAGACGTACTAATTTATCTGCATGAAAACTGCAGGGCCAAACCAGTCATTTTCTTTATAAATTTTGAACTTTCAAATGATAAGTATATTAAGTACGCTTACCTTATACTATACACATGTTTTCTTCAATACATTCAGAGACCATCTAAAAGGCACATGTCTGTCAAAAGCACTTCAATACAAACATTTCATCACTGCCAGATTGACTAGCATAGTTTGATAACTATGTGAATAATTATTCATGATGAGAATCTAAAAAGTTAAAGCAAAATTGACTCTAACAACTTTTATCAAAACTCAAGAATAAAGGTCAAGAAGCAAAGATTGCACCATGAAGGACATATCATCATCCAGTAGCCAATGGAATATTAGCAGCTAGAGTGCTCATGCAAATTTAAAGTGGCATGAATTCCAACAATTATTATATGATATTTGAAAAATAAATTTACATCAAAATTTTATAAATATATGTACACAACAATAGCTTCAATGAATTTTGATAATGCAGAACACGTAAGAAACTCCATTTTGTTGTTGACAACAATTCAACCTATAACCAAAATACATCATGAGAGTCCACTCATCTGATATAAGCAATGTTCTTATATAAGTGACATTTTATATACTGTGCAAGATGATGTCACTTCGTTGAATGGACCTAGCAGTTATTAACATTTGATTTATGCTTTACAAAAATTATTCATCAAACATACAAGCACATTTCATGAAAGACAATGCAGTTCATTAACTATTCATCTGCTGAGTAGTTGTAATTTTAACAAAATTTAATTTGATAGCTTAAACTGAATAGATACCATGATTACCCTGTGAAAACACAATGCTTCTCCAGCTACATGAATTTAGATCAATTTAACATATATTAGCTATTCAAGTGTTCATAACACCAAAAACTTTGTTCGAGTACTAACTAGTTTGCCATGTGAAGAACAATGTAGCATGTAATCAACAAATTCATTTAACATAAATGTATAATGAATACAACTTAGAACTCACACTAAATCCAGTTTTAAAGACATGTACGAAGTATACTGCATGTATGCTATTATGAATCAGATGGAAATGTTGTGTTAAGAAAACAAAAAAGAAATGGAATTATTGTATATGGTAAAATATGGGAAAATTAAAAGCTCGGTGTAATTGATCCTAACAAAACTACCAGTGACAGATGATAAGCAAACATGAGTTTGGCAATTTTAGAGCAAAAGGACGAAAAGGAATATCCACAATGTTATACAAACTCCAATGTAACTGTTAGGTAAAGTTATTCTTTACAACCAAAGGAGCAATCCGTTCTAGTTCCACTTGTATAGAAAAAACTCAGGATCCTGGGTTAAGGGAGAGCAAACTAACAGCAGGCCCCAAGGCATGCAGCAATTTGGCACTTAGATTCACAAAAAAGCTGGATAGTTAAAAAATCATTCAGTAACACTATAACACAGCCAAGTTAAGATATTTCAACAGAAAATATGCAATGGAGAAAATCAAAATACATTCACCTTATCTCACATCTATTTTTTTATCTTTGGGCAAAATTATCGCACTCGCCTCTTGTCTCATAAACATCCACGAAGAAAACATTGCTCCTTGCAAAGCAGTGCCTACCACTGCAAAAAGAGGACAAGATTTTAGAGTGACCTCTGAATGTAAGGTAAATGCCCTTTGTTTCCATTTCCCATTCTCCTTCTCTCAATTCTACTACACCATAAACTTTCAATAGGGTATGTCCAATGGGATTGACAACCTGAATTAACACCATTATTCAGAATCAAAACAGCAATGCAACATTGACATATGTCACCCACTCGCACAAACCCAATAACATCAAATTCACCACAGCAAGGCAAATCTGAGAAAGGTCCAAATAAGAAAGATCTAATGTAATTTTTGAAAAGCTTTGAATAAGACTTAGAATCCAAGACATTGACAACCAACCATATCCTTAGGCACGCAAATTATTTCTCTGTGAACACGGCATAAGAAACGACACACGTTCTTGTATCCGTTCAATTTCATATATCATGAAACCAAATCCATACTTCACATACAAAAAACAAACAATAACATTTTATAAATAACCAATTCAAGAACATTTACAAGAACACTTACCGTCATTTCTTCCCCTTGCATCAACTTCTACGTTGCAAATTTTATAAGGGTTTTTAGCAATTTCACCGTGGAAGTCTATGCGGCATTGCTCATCATGAAGACCAAACTTCTAAACTAAAACTGAAAATAAATGGTGCCAGCAAGAAGATTGAAATTTACATCAAGTTCTCTTCATCACCACGGAGCTACCCAAGAATAACAGCAACCCATCGAGAAGAGATTCAGTCAATCTTCCGCATTGGAAGGAGGAGATGTGTTCTAAATATCTGTTCTAAACCCACCATCATCAAAATCATCCTCAGGTCCACAAACTTGACAATTCTATGCCAAATGAACCGATCAAAATACTACATTACCCCCGATGAAATTACTCTGGGAGAAACCGAGGACAAACAGAGCTCTGGCACTTCAAAATCTCGAGATTTTTCCTAAAGCAAGTGATCTAATGATCTCCGCCGACCATTTCCTTTTCTAAATCAGAGTCGACTTCCCAAGCTCATGAATTAAAAAAATTAATAAATAAATTCGCCATTTTTTTCCCCCTATCTGTTACTCCATTGATCACAATTCATCAACACTTCTTGTCAAAAACTTGGCAGACTAAACAAAGCTAAAACCTCTTCGTTAGACCGTCCAGGGCGGCGGCTCGCAGCTGAGATGTTTGAGCTCCGTCGGTTTTATTTAACGGTTCGAATTTTATAGTATGCGTCCGTAAATTAAAAGCGTTATATCATATTCTCCTTTCGGTTGAATTGTAAGAATATTAAAACAAAGACTATTATTCATTAACTCCATATTTTATCAAAAAAAAATTAAATAATTTTATTTTTATTTTTTTATAATTTTAATTAATTTTTATTAAAATAATTATTTTAAATAATTTTATTTTTAAATATTAATATCTTAATTTATTTTTATCAAAACTCCTTTAATTCTTCGGATATTTGGGTTTGTAAATCCAGGACAAACACGTTTCTTGGATCCCCGGATCCAGGGTACCAAAACTCACCGATAGTCTTCGAACCAAGGGCAATTTCTCTTGCCCTGGATTCGCGGACCCAAAACACCAAAACTCCTCTGAGGATCAGACTCAGGGCAATTTCTTTTCCCCTGGGCTTGCAGTGCTGTCCTGGGGTGTGAACACTACTTTTTGGATCGTTGGGGTGGCGCACAGAACTTTGCTGGGGTGTGAATACTGCTACTTTAGGTCGCTGGGTGGTGTACAGTACTTCCATGGGGTGTAAACAGTTTTTCTCTGAGTTGCTGGGGTAGTGCACAGTACTGCTCTGGATTCACTGGGCAGCATACAGTACTTTCTTGGGTTCGCCACTGCTAGCCAACCCAGAACGCACGATATTGCTCTGGGTCCACTAACAGTATTGTCCTGAGTCGGCTGACCCAAGGTACAATACACCCTAGGTTGATTGACTAACCCAAAGTTTCTTAATTTTTTTGATTATTTATTTTTTTTGATAAATTATAATAATATTTTAATAATAATAAATTTTTTTTACATTTATAACATCACTTAATTATTTTATAATAATATTTTTATTTTTTAAAATTAATAAAAAAAATTAAAATATAATTTTTTTTAAATTCGTAATTGAAAATCAAATATATATTTTTTACCTTGTATAACTTATTCAAATTAATAATTTAAATTTACAAGTAAAATAGATGAAAAATAAAGCAACCATGGATAGAGTAACGAATGCTTCTGATTTTGCACTATCAACCCTTAATAGTAACTAGTTAAGGTACTATAAAGAGATTGTATTTCAGATTCCTGACACATTGATGCTAGATTAAGTCTTGAATCTTGATAAAATTGATCATCTAAATGACGAAGATGGTAAACTGCTATTGTGTGAAATTTTGAGGTGACCAGGTCTTGATTATCATGTTAGTGGTTGTTAAAGTGAGAAATATTTTTGCTGCTTGGAGTGCTAATCTTTTTGCTCCTTAATATACTGAATTTGAGTTTCCATTTCTCTTGCTGTTACAGTCTTCCACCACAGGAGTGAACAATCAAAAGGCATAACAGACAAGGATTCTATAATAGAAAAACAAACCTTTTGTCAGTATTTGCACTGCCATTTCACTTAGTTGGGAGCTTTTCTATCCTTTTCTTGTATGCTTTTCCTTCTCATTATTTGCATGGGCTTCCTTCTTTGGTTATCTAAATTTTACCCATATTAACTTTGATCATATTCTTCTTTGCAGCTGGAGTTCTCATAGAGAACATTCTATATCTCGGAGGACCTAATATTGCCTCAGAGATTTACGACAAGTGATATGCTAATGCTTGAATAATACGTAAAGCTGAAAAGTGGAGCAAACCATTGGCAAAGTTTTTGAGGCAGCCACACTTTATAGTCTGGAATGATAGTGACCTTGTTACTCATGAAGTTATGGGTGGCTTGAAGAATGTCTATGCCATTGGAGCTGGTAAATTTTAATTTTTCTTGGTATACCGAAAAAAGGTCATTATAGATTTAGTTGGATAATGACATAAGTTTCATGTATGCAGTCTCTGTTTGTGCATTTATTTATTATTTTTGGTAAGTAGTTGAACTTTTTAGTTAATAATTGAGCTTCAAGGTTGGTGTCTATAAAGTTTATCTTAGCTTGAGTAATTGTAAACTGCTTTTCAAAGAACTCACTTGCAGTTTTGATGTTGTATAATTCAAGCATTGTACATTTAACTTCCCATTTTAATTCCACAGGAATGATAGCAGCACTAACCAGCAAGAGTGCCACCAGCAAGCCTGTGTACTTTTCGCACTGTGCATCTGACATGATATTTATAACTCATCTCTTGGCCGAGAAGCCAGAAAATCTTGCTGGACTTTTATTGGCTGACACTTATGTAGCCCTGTCGAAAGGTCATAATGCATGGTACAGGCAAGAGTTGGCCAAAGGGAAATTGAGCCTTGACATGGGTGATGGCGTTTAAGGGCAAGGGCATAATTCAGGTATCACTCCACTAATTATATTGATGAAAGTGGTGGTGTGACTCAGAACAAAGTTTCTTTTAAAGGATCTCACTGATATGTTCTATTTACTTATGTTGCTTCCTTCCGTCTTTGCTTTTGGCTAGCATATGATTTATGAGCAATGTTAATCCGTGCATTTTCTTTAGCCGGGGGAGGATGGGGATGGTGATTGTCAGCTGTGAAAGCATTTTATGAGCTGCTAAGCTAAGCCAGTCCTCCTTGAGCATCCTACATCCTGAAGAAAACTAGCCTGTGTCGCCGGTCGAGCTATACCCTATTCTAAAGATACCATGTTGGATACCTATAAAAAGGTATTCATTCATAATTTCTTTTTTTGTTCTCTGAGGTTAACTAGTCCACGGAGTTCTCTCTCTTCCTCGCGCACACACAAAAGCACACACAAACTAATGTTTTGCTTTATAGAATTTGACCAAGTTAGCTCTCATCTACTCTTCAAAGTCTGTACTGATTCTACACACTGGATACCGGTGCAATCTGATGCTCTTTGTTAAATTTTTCAGGGAGTTTCCAATCCAGGCAATTCTTCAGGCATTAAGAGATGAAACCATGAACTACCCCGGAGATCGTATCGAAATTGCACAAAGCCATGTTTTCCACAGACCTTCACTTCTTGGACAGTAGCCTTGATAATGAATTCCCAAGTCTTCCATTTGTGTTCAATGTTGTGTCTCTCTGTGGTTGTGATTAGACTTGGCAAGTTTTTGTGATTACATATTAGAACTATTGAGGGTAACAGAGGATTTTGTATTATTTCATTTGGTTTTTGTGTATGTGTATTTTAATTCACTTTGAAATTTTATAAATTTGATGTTATAAGGGTAATATAAGTTGAAACAAGACCTATTTGATATAAACGGAAAAAATATTTCTTTATTTCAGAAAACAGAAAAAATTGGGGATACAGATGTTATTGTCTTACGCAACGTTTAAAACGATTCGTTTCGTGGTACAACGAAAAACGGTTCATTTTGGATCGGGGGGATGCAGAGTTCACAGCGAGGTTAGGCGGAGAGTCTGCGAGAGATGTCTCTGGTTGACTACGGTTCTTCCTCAGACGACGACGTAGCAGAGGCCAAAGAAGAACAACGTCACGAAGACGAACAACCACAAATTACTGACGATCAATCACAAACCCCTAAACGGCAGCCTCCCCATCGTCATCTTATTAACCAGTAAGCTCTCTTTTGCTCTTTTTAGTTCAATTTAATTTTATTCTAGGGTTTAACATTTTCCTCGCTCCGTTCTTGAATTAGTGAATTAATCATTTTTTTTACATTACCGTTCGTTGTTGGAAGTAGAAGATCTGAATCGTCGTCAAATCAACGGCCGGAAACTGCCGTGCCTTCATTGCCACCGCCTACTTCTGAGAAACTTCCGGATGCTTCGATTCTCTTGAATTCGGCCTCCATGCCTGTGCTTCATGGAACTGACCACGCGTCTCGTGTCGCAGCTGCTATGGCTGAAAGTACAACACGCAAGAGAGATTCAAACGGATTGGCTTCCACTCTCCCCC
The DNA here is from genome assembly GCA_019650275.1 of Xylocarpus granatum. Classification (NCBI taxonomy): domain Eukaryota; kingdom Viridiplantae; phylum Streptophyta; class Magnoliopsida; order Sapindales; family Meliaceae; genus Xylocarpus; species Xylocarpus granatum. Next base: position 445,334 of record BNST01001022.1, read on the forward strand.
GCAGAAAAATTCCCAAAGGAACTTTATCTCATTCCAAGAAAATTCTGGGCTCTGCCAGTGGTTTGCTAGTTCCGCCTCAGCTTAGTGGAAGGTCAGTGGTGATGTTCGAACTCTCCATTCTTTTTTTTTAATTATTTTTTGTGCTTTAATTTGAGTTCAGAATTTAATTCATGGCATGTACATGGATTCTGTTGAACAATGACCGAAGTTCATGTTTTAAGAAAAGACAAAGTTACCTTTTGATAATAAAATTTCGATTTTTATTATATTCGTAGTTGTAATAGTGTTTCTGAAATATTGCATATTGTTTGCTTTGTTGTAAGAAATGGTGACTTATATCTCTGTTGAATCCTGCTTTGGGAGAATTTTCATGTTATTAATTTGAATTGTCATGCCTGTCTAAACTATCTTGCTGCAGTTGATTGAGCTTGAAATTCAGCTTTTTCCTTTGTTCATATAGTTGTAGTTTTATCGTAAGAAGAAGAAAACTGTGATGATGATGGTTTGATTTGGTTGGCCAGGAGCAATGTTGTGACGGAAGATATAAGCAAGCTGTTTGTGAGAAAACCTGCTGACCCATCATCTCGCTAGAGGATCTCTAAGTTAGTGGTAAAGCCTTACACGTGACATTGTAGCTTTGGAAAATTACAAGAATTTGCAAGAAAATTTCAAGGATACTGTATTTGTATAAATGTAAGATGATGTCGTTTACTCTTGAAAATTGTTTTTCCTTCCTACGCATGGTTGCATGAAGGTTGGCAATGAGATAATCATTTTACTGAGGTTGTTGTGATGAGTACATTAGTAGAATGACACAAACTAGGCATCTGGTTGAAAGCTAATTACTTGTGGGTTTGCTCTTCTGGGCAACCCCATATATCTTTGTTGATCTTGTGAGTACGAGGCTGTTATGGTATTTTCTAGATTCTACGTTACCTTTACCAAGTTGCATGCTGAGAGTAATCTGGTCATATTTCTATGGAATGGTCCAGTCAGGATTTATAAGTCGGCACTGTGAGAAACCAAAGTTCGGATAAGTGAAACAAAAACGAGTAACATTAGCAATCTGCTACTAATTTTTTTCCTTTTAATATCTTGATTGAAGCTTGTAACTTTATTCTGAAAGAATATATTTTTGTGTGTGCATATTCTCTGCCAGGCTGAGTGCTGCCACTCAGAGTATTCTGCTGAGGATTCTAGCTTTAGGTTATCTTATTTGTGTTCTGTAGTTTATGATTACACACTACTTTGATCTGATGAGTAACTTTGGTGTTGATGCATGGATATTAGTAACATCTTTATTCTAAGGGAAAATCTATTTGCACAGGTTGAAACTTAGTTTAAGTGTTTATGAGAACCTCGAAGATTATTGTTTACCACTTTGTGAATAAGGTCGTCCGCAATGGAAGTGAATGACTGAATGTTACTCATTCTTTATTCTTTGTTGTTTTAACTTCGCTTGCAGGACCAATCTTACAGACGTAGCAGGATTCCATATCATTTCTGAAGAAGAAAATGAGAAATCTGACACAGGAGATGTACATTTGAATTGGAAATGAAAATAATCTGAGAAAGCAAAATCATATTCCACTGCAGATTTTCCAGTAAGAAAATCTCCATTTTCGTCCTGTTTGCATTTCTGGTCAGGCATGCACTTGAGGATAACAGCAACAGGCAAGCTTATAGCTCGAATTATTGCACTGGCCAACCACGACTTCCAGTTTAGTTACAGACTCACTACTAATTATTTAGTTAATTAATTTATATGTAAATACATTTAGTCTTTTTGGCTTTTGCTAATAATTAAATAGGAGTATTTTCAAATACTCCTATTAATAATAACTAAATACCTTTCTTCAAGCTCGAGAAAATAGTATTCAAATACAAAATTTTATAAAATTAATTGGCTAAAATAATTAAAATATTTTTATATATAATTTTAAATATTATTAATATTTTTTATATACTAATTCTAAAATTTTAAAAAATAATAAAAATTATTTTTAAAAGTTATTTTTTATATTTTAATATTTGATTTAATTTAATAAATATATATATATATATTAATTTTAATAATATAATATTATAAATTACTTAATTGTATAAAATTATTTTAATTGAAGTGAAATATTTTTATAATAATTAAATTAAAAGTTTTTATTTAAAAAAAATATTTTTTTTATATTTTTTATAATACAAATTTTTTAATTTAATTAATTTTAATAATCAGAAAAATATTTATAATTGTTATAACACTTTCATAAAAGTAAATATCTTATAACATTTATTTATATATATTCATATCATTTGATTTTATATATATATATATATATCTTTATTAAGTTACATGTTTTATAATTTCAACATGAATAAGAAATTTATATTATTATTTTATTAAAATTAAAATATTATTTATATATATTTATTAAATTAAATATTAAAATATAAAAATAACTTGTAATAATATTTTTTATTAATTTTTAAAATTTTATAAAAAATATTATTAATATTTAAAATTATATATAAATATATTTTAATTATTTTAATTACTATTGAGAGATCGTCTATGTTAATTTTATGAAAACTTAAATATTATTCGCTAAAATCTCGAGAGAAATATTTAAAAATACTATTAATTAAATATTAAAAAATTAAAAATATTCTTAATTTTAAAAATAAAAGAATTATAATTATAATTAATAAACAAACAAATAATTATATGACTTAAAAATCGAAATTTTCTGAGTAATAGTTGATTATGATTCATTAACAATTGTATGGAACTTAACATGTCTCTTTGTCCTGCATCACCCAATCTTCCTCTCCATGGCTGATCTGATAGCTCCATTCCTACCCCATTATTTCACCGGAGTATAAGACAGCCTTTCAGCTATTCAATCTCTCTCTAATTATCAGTAGATGTCGAGGAAGGGAAATGCTCGCTTTTCCATTTTCGATCAGCTGTGAGTATGTATGTTTGCATGCACATTATTACTCCTCTCTCTGAATTCTTTGTTCTTTTTCAGGGTTTTAATGCAGCCTTTCACTTTCAACGAGGGGAGGGGAGGAAGTCGACTGTTTGTGCATGCCACAAGCCCATGTCTTCATTGTTTTTGGTAACCCACTTGGCCCTGTGATCACAATCTCTTTCTGTCCCCTTTCATGATTCAGATTCAGGTCATGCTCGCCATTTTTGGGTTAGAAATCATTACGTAAGCAAGTTTGGATATTTCCAAATAATTGATATCATTTTTAAGACTTATCTCTCATGATTACAGCTTGGCAGTGGAATTGGAAGGGTCTTTGATTCTCTTGCGAGTTTCGACACCTGTTTATCGTAACCCTTAAAATTGTACAAATTAATAATTACAAACACATGTAGAAGTTAATCATAAGCATTGAATAAAATGAACCATCATGTGCAATCACAGTCACAACTCACATGGGAATGTGACAGAGAAAAAGGAAAATAGCAACGCTTAGTTTCTTACCATTTTCCATTATTGGACGTTGATTCTAAGCAAATAGTACGAAGCTTCTGTTGCTTAAAACCCCATTATCCAACCCTCATAATAGCCCCCTTTGACAAGTCACAGGATTGAATTTCCTGCCATCGGCTTATGATATTCTCCTTTGATGTCTTAAATTCTATTCTCAAGGAAACAAAAAAGTATTTTAAATATTATATATTTTTTCGAGTCCTCCGGTTTAAGGCAACCAAAAAGTCAGAGGTTTCCTCCCAGTGGTAATTTGGTTTTAGCAATGAAGATGATTGAAATGCCGCCGAAAGAAGGAATGGAAGGAAGGTTGCCAGAAACAATGTATGTCAAGGTTTGCTGTAAACATCACTGTCTAAATCGATCGCCCTCGTCTCTCTAGATTCAGAAGAATCGTAAGCCATTATCGTTCTCTTATTATACATTTGTTGGTGGTGTTAAAGTCTTATCCGATTGGAAATTTGACTTGTATTAGAGAGTGAATAATTTTAAAAGGGAAAAATTAAGTACATGATCAGGGAATTCTAATCATGTTTTTCCAGCACACCAGACAAGACTCTAGAAAAAAAATTTTTTAAAAATGATTAAAAAAAGACTCAACTCATTAACTCGGAGCCAATCAGGGCAAAACATATGAGTCAATTTGTGACCCACAACAGGCCCTACGCGGCCGCAGGTTTGTTCTTATCCACCTACCTCCCAAGCCAGCCAGCTTAGCTAAGTTTGAATCAGTTGATCCCAAGTTTAGCTTTTATTTACCGAACCCGATGCCACAGCTGAAAAGAGCAAGTGAAAACCCAGAAAAGATAAAAAGTAAAAAGATGAAACAGTGTCAGCAGAAACACAGAACCCAATAGATTCCTGCAACAGTGAACCTTTGTCATGCGTGTGCGGTCCATCAGAATCGACTTTTAAATCTGTGTCTTGTGTCCTTTCCTGCCAACGAGAAGGACTTAACACGGAATTGAAAAATTAAAAAACAAAATCAAAGCGCCACTGAAATGTACTAATCCGGGCGGAGAAAGTGGCGTCGATCACATGGGATAGTGGTCATTGGCGGGCATGACCCACAAACAAGCTGGCACTTCGATTATACAACATTACCATGGCCATTTCCATTTCCATTTCATTATTATCAAAATCAGTAGGGACTCACGTGCATTGTCAGCATACCATGTGATATTGTGCTTTTCTGGTCCTTCCCCCATCAATGCCACAGAAATACAACCACAGACCACACTTTCCATAATTACAAAATAAATATTCACAATCTATGGTAACAAACGGTCTGGAGCCAGCCAGCAAGAGGAACAAAGAGAGAAGGCAGTGCACAAATTATACTCAGAACTCCATTCTTTTTCATTCAGAATTTTTTTGGTTGGGGGCGGGGGGGCTAATTTTTTTTTCTTTTATCTGTCTGATGATAGAATCTAAAAGAGGGTTGACACTCTGTAGAACAACAATTACAGTAACAGGAACACAGATGAAAATGACACTACTGCAAATGGACAATTACCTTCCCTTCTTCCATGATTCCATCCAAGCTTCCACATCAATTTTTTACCCTTCGTGGGTTATAAACAGGTTTTGTAGTTATACTGTGTCTTCTCTGGATTCTGCTGCTGCTGTACAAGAGATTTTGAACTTATAACCTAACAACACAGACTAACAAACTAAAACTAAATAAGGGTTTTCTTTTTCTTTGTTCCTTCTAGGGAAACCAGGAGGGGTAAAAAAGGGGGAGAAGGTGAAGGAACAAGAAGAAGAAATTACAGTTCAAGGGAAGTTACAACTACATATAAATTCTGACTCTGGTGGTTATCTTTTCTATGCTTCTTTCTTTTTAACCTGTGGTCCAAACTTCTTGATCAACTACTGAAATCAAAGACGAAGAAATGAAAGGCTGACCACCCACTTCCTTCACAGCCTTTTATCGTATGCAATTTTGTATGGTAGTAAGTAGTATAGTATCGACGGTCATCATTTGGTTGATGATGATGATAATGGTAGTAGAAATAGTGGCGGTGTCTCTGATGCAAGGTCTTTTTCTTTTTGTTTGGTTATTCTTCTCAATCTTCCTGTTGATTGCAAACCACCGGGACAAAAAAAAAGAAAAGAAAAGAAAAGAAGCCATAAAAGTCAAATCAAAATCATAAAAAATTTGTATGATTGTCAAGTTATACTGATCCAAGTAAAGAAAAGAATCCAAAGTTGGTAAATACATGGATTTACCTAAGCAAAGGAAGCTAATTTCCAACCGGGCATGTCGGCCCGCCCGCGCCCGTATACATGCCTATGGCTCCTCCATGCCCAGATGAAAACCTGAATTGGAAAGGAGGGAAAATTTTCAGGCACATGGAGTCTCGATAATAGCTATATGAAATGACAGTTTGTCAAGTTTTTTAACCTGGGTATTTGGCAGTTAAAAGACTTGAAAGATGTCATGTCTAGCGAAGCATTAGCAGGAATTAAGTTTGAAGAAACCACATTATTGTCAGCTGAAGATGTAGCATCTTTCTCGGTCCCACCGGCGCAAGCTGAAAAGTATTCTACAGAGCCTTTGGTAGGAGATGCGAATGGACTATCAGGGAGATTGTGCTCTATACTGCTGCAAAGATTCAATAGGAAAATAAATTTTTACATCAATTCAATGTCAAAGTTTCAGAAGCTAAAATGGAATGAACCTGGAAAGCCTGGCATGGCCAAAAACAGAACTCGATTTACAAATTTCTGAACTTTGCAGATGTTAATTGAAAGCTAAAGATAAAATTCTTACTTTTCATGCACGTCACCATTTTCAGCGTTAGATCTTTCCTTTCCATTGGCAGTCTCTTCACTGCTGGTGGATTCTTTCCCAGCAGCAGCATTTGCAGTCTGCTTAGCAGGAGCAGCAGCCACAGAAATAGTTGGCAGTGGGCTTGAGCCATTCTCTGTGACAAATCAATGCAAATCTCAGTCTTGGCATCGCAGTCTAATTGAGTAATTGAATGATCAGTATTTAAAATTAAAATTAAACAAAAACCTTGCATAGTTTCTGTACTGCTGTTGTGAAATGGAGGAAAAACACGATTTTGATGGAAAAGATTGGGAGAATGAGTTGGTGATGGAATTGGACTGCCAGTAGAAAGAGCCCTGTGATGATTATGTTTCTTCACATCAAGAAGTTGTAAACCCATTAACCTTCTACTTTGAAGCTCGAGGGCTTGCTGCAAATCAGCTTGCTCCTCCATTTTCCTCCTCCACAAGTCCTGGGTGTTACTGTAAAACATTCTTGCTCCTACGAAAGAATAAACAAAAACCTAGAAATTAAAGAAAATTAAAAATAAAATTAAACATGCAATTACCATTTGTCTTGGTTCCTCACCAAGTTGAAGATCAAAAGGATCTCTTGAATCAAGCCCAGTTGGGGTACCACATGGAGAGAAATCTCCTCTCTCCACTTGTTGCTGTTGCTTCCTGCAGATATAAAAAAAATTTCTTTCAAATTTTATTTTCCGAGAATCTGTAACAACAGGAAATGAAATTTAAAGAGGTTGAAAGAAGGAGAGTGCCTGTACTTGTCTGGAACTTTCCCTTTCTCCTTGTAAGGCTTAACAAGCACCCTCGCATCACAAACAAAATGAGGGTTTCCTTTGGCAAGAATAATCTTCACAGTTTCTGGATAAACGAAAGTTACAAATCCAAACATCCTCTTCTGCTGGTATGGAATCCTCACATCTTGCACGGGCCCGTAGATGCTTCGAAAAAAAAATCAACAGCAATTAAGCAAAGAATATCAGTTTCAAAGTTTTCGACTTGCAAAAAACTTGGAAATTAATCCAAATTAAATGAACATGTGGGAATCAAGAACCTGAAGTAATTTGAAACATCTTCCTCTCTGAAAGTGCTGTCAGCTGGGAAAGTCAAGTAGATTTGTCTTGACGCTGGATTCACTATACCCGCGCCACCGTTCATCGAAAAATCGTTCCTTTCGAGCCGAGATCGGCCAAACTTGGGCGCATCATCATTTAGGATCAAAGCAGCCGCAGCCCTGTAGCATTTTCATTTTAAAAAACAATTATTACCATAAAAGAACAGAGCTCGTTAAGGAATAATACTACACAGCAGCAGAATGAGGAGTAATTTATGTACCTCTGAGTATCATTTTGTTGCTGCTGAAGAAACAAGTTCATGCTCTTAGGAGAATAAGGAAAAGAAGATGAGCCCAAGAACTGAGAAACAGCAGCTAATCTTTGTGGCTGAACTTGAGCTGCAGATTTAGATCTAAGAATCTCATGGCACTGGTCCATCGTCTCGATCCTGCTAGGTGAACCAACAAGAGACGCACCATCAGAACCCATCATAGTACTACTACCAGTTTCTCCGTGAACAAATCTGCAGCTATTTCCATTCTTGCAGTAGCCTCTAGCGAAATACAAGCATGGTCTCCATCCAAACCCTGAATTTAAATCATCAGAAGAGCCCAAAACATCACTCACTGAGCAGCTTCTTCTATGCACGGAGCCTCCCCAGTATGAAGGGAAAAGCATGGAGTCGCCGTTGGGCGGGCTTGATGACAAGTCCAGCTGTGGGTAGAACAAGTCTTGGTTTTTGTTGCCAAGATTTGGGGAGTTATCGTTAAGGAAGGACAACTGGTCCTGGAGTTGAAAGTCATCGATAATATCGGATCCGCTACCATTTCCATAGAAAGGCAAAGCAGAAGAATTCATCGTACTACTGTTTGGAGCAATTAAATCATCTCGGTTTGGAAGATCAGATACAGCACTCCATGAAGAACTTCCGGCTGTGGAAGATATAGGGTTTGGTATTGTGAGAGGCGGGAGGTTATTGCCAAGAAGCCGGGAAGAAGAGGAGTTTTGTCTTGAAATGTTTACTGTGTTGTTGGCTAAAAAAGGAGATGGAGAAGATGGTGTTGAAGGTGAGTTTGGAGACTTGGAAGAGAGAACGAGTTCTTTCCTGGCTTTGAGTATGACTGAGTGAACCAGAGCTTCTGGGCCAAAAGCTAATCTAATCATTTCTTTCTCTCCATGATCTTGCAGGAGAAGTAGACCCATGATTTTAGAAGCATTTTCAGGGTCTAGGTTTTGGATTCTTGAGAAAACAATCCGTGTTGCTTCATAACCATCCATGGCTCCTAGAAGATGATGGGTTGGCTGTAGATTTCACACCAACCCAACTCTCTAAAAATGTTGTTTCTTTGTGCTAAGACAAGTTTTCTTGATCTGTGAGAGTGAGTGAGCAGCTAAGCTAGCTAAGGTAGTAGTAAGGTCTCTCTTTACAAGTAAAACTTCTTTCTCAACAACAAACCCTACCTACCAAACTTTCTCCTCCATGATTAAGTGACCAGAAGAGCAGTGTCTCTATTTTTCTTATTCCTGCAAAACCCAAGAAAAGGAAAGGAAAAAGAAAATATAAATGAATAAAGTTGATAAAAGGAGTATTCTCGTGTGGTGACTAAAAGTTGAAAACTTCAAATCTTATGAAGAGCTAGCGATGCTGAGAGTTTGCCTTTGTTAAAAGGAAATGAAAAATCACGGTAGTTGAATTTCTTTATACAGCAAACATGAGCATAAAAGGTTGCAGTAACTAAATATGTTGAGCAATAGCAACTGATATTTTCTCTCTCTGTCTCTCGGTTCTTGTACCAAATAAAAATTGGAAAACAAGTCCTGGCTATTGATAGTATTCTTGCCCATACGACAGAAAATGGCCTCTAGTGTTTTCCCCTACTTGGCCAGAAGCTCACAAGGCTCTCTCTCTCTCTCTCTCTTTCTACTTTCTCTCTCCTTTTAATCTTTCAAAATTTACTACAATAGCCAAAGACTAAATAAACCACCGCTTTCTTTTCAAGAATAGCAGAAGCTGTCGCAGCATGCAGCAGCAGTAGCCGAAGAAGAAAGAATCATCTATCGCTGCTGCCTCACCATCTGCTGTTGCTCTGTATAATTTTGGGCTCTGAGCAAAAGTTAACAGTGGGCATGCAGTCAAAGCTTAGCTAGAGCTGCTAAATGACTGACCTCTCTCTCTCTTTGGAATTTAGAAAAAACAAAGACTGGTGCGAGTGGCAGTAAGAAAGAAAGTTTGTGGAGTTTTTGAGTGGATCCAGATCTCCTAGTATAATGTAATGTGCCCTTTGGAACTGTGCACGTTCTCTTACTCCTAACCTCCTGACAAACTATTACTCTCTCAGTTTTTCTTCTGTTTATTACATGAAAATAATGCAAACTCCGTACTTACTTCCACCTCCCAACCGTAGCTACGTTTCTCACGCGCCAATGGTAGAAATTAGAGGAGATGAAAATCCAAAAACAAGCTGAAAAGAACGTGGATTTTAGTTGGGGATGATTGATTGCGGGGGAATGGGATGGTCTTTGGAGGCCAGTCAATCCCACTCTGCAATCAAACCTTAGGTCCTACATCGCTCACAATCTTGCTATACTTCAATGAAAAAAAAGAAAACAAAGGAAAAGAAGCTTTAATTGCGCACATCCTTTGGGTCATTTGTTGTCATGTCCCACAAGCATTCAGTCACCCCTTTTCTCTTCTCTCAATACTAAATTATTAATTAATTAATCATTTTCCTATTGCTAATTCGTTTGATAGTGTTGATCATGATATTATATTATGTAACAGTTAATGCAATAGAGAAAGAGAAAGAAGAGTTGATGTTCTTTCGATTGTATAAAATTATAGAAGATGTTGGGAACTTTGTATGGGGAGAGCTAAGCATGGTGGTTGTATTTTTATGTAAGCAGAGACAGGTATCATCGTGCAACCCTTATCATTTGTCCTTTTTTTAGATGCCCCCACAGCAAGTAAATTACAGGTGAATCTCTCCCCCTCCCTCCTCCTCTCTTTCTCTTCCTCACTCGATGCCCAACTCATGATAAATTTTTTTTCCTTTAAATACTAAAATCGTAATTAAAAATTAATTAAAGTGGTTCATGTCAAATCTAGAATAATTTGGGAGAGAATTGAGAAGATGATGATCATGTCATGTCATGATGACCATATCAAATCTAACATTTGCTTTTGTTCTTTATAATTTAACTAGCTGTAGGTGGTGATTTGAACACGATAAAGAAAACATGACAGGACTCGTAGCTTCCATGTTGGCGGTGAAAAGCAGCTGCCTCACATGGGTGTGGGCAACATTATCTTCTTTTAAGCAAACGGTGGCCATGAGTACCATTTACCTATATTGAACGGTATACAAATAAACGATGCCATCGCCATTCATTGATTGCCTCCCTTTTCTGTTGCAAAATAGGTCCAACTGATATACCCATGTATCATTCCCACTGTGCAGTGCAAATCTCTTGGAACAAAACAACATTTCTCTTTACTCTTTTCATTTATACATGCGTTGGGTTTGTGATGGTCAGATAGAATATCAAGTATCAACTACGCTGGTATCTCACCATCGCCAGTTTGTGTTACAGGAGATGAAACAAAAAATGGTTGCAATCAAAGCTTCTTATTCGAAGTAATTACTAGTAGTTATCACTTCATTCGGGAGAGTTGCCATGTATATATCATTAAGTATTAGTTGTTCTTCGCGAGGAGCAGTGATGCTATCGATCATGTATACTTTGAAATATTGCATGTTATATTTCCCAAAAATGCATTAAGACAACTTACCAACCATAAAGAGAGAGGTAACCAATGTTTCAAATACAGTAAAGAATTATAAAAAAGAAACAATGGCAACAGCACAGCATTTCCCTAATTTTCGTTTGGGAATTAGAGAAAGAAAGAAAAAGAGCAGCTCTCTTTCTCTTCTCTCTCTCTCGGCAATTAATAATAGAAGAGAGACGCGGAATTTTGTGCTCCCTAGGAATAAGATAGATGGGAAAGCAACTTCAATTGTGCATCGTGAAGATGGTCTGATGGCAATTACAATGTTTTTGCAAGCTTTGTTACATGTGCATGCAACATAATCTCCCCCTCTTAAATGATCATATGCTTTGCATGTTTGGTTTAGACAAAGATTGCATACTGTCTCTTTCTCTTAATTATCTCCATCTGTAACCCTAACCCTAACCTAACCCTAATTTCATTTTATTAATCCCCTTGGGGCCAACACATGCATATCTAAACACTAACATTGGTGAGATTTGCAGGCCAGTCTTGTCCTGACCTTTGAGTCATGTCAGTGGCCACTTGCCTTTTACAAATTAATTTAATCAAAGCAATCAAAGAGAGGAAAGAAAAAGTTACTTATGTGAAGTAATTAAGTTGTTAATCAACCTTGACCCATTTAATTTTGGCATCTACTTTCCCCTTGCACGAGACCATCTAATTCTAATTACCAAATTGTATTGTGTGTTTGATTTGGCCAAGTCCATGGAAAACAATAATGGGTAAGCTTTCTTTATGATTATCTCTAGGGCAAAAGCGAGAGTATACAACAACAACATACCCAAATGGTGATCCAACAAGCCCTGATTGTTTACTCTTTTCCTACTCAATGATTGGTACGAATGGACCTTCCATGCTCTCCCTCGTATGAAAGGACTCAAAGAAAATTAGGGCAAAAAATAAGAAAGATAAAGCACCAAAATGTGGAGTTTGCATCCCCAAAATCCCAAAAAGAAAACAAGCATTTAACCGTGGAATACAATGAGCTGTGACCTAAACTAGCATTGACTGTCGACTGAGTTCTAAGAAATGATAAGGGGAGAGAAAGAGGTGACAAATGGCCATATGAGGGTGAGTGGAGATCATGATAATGAGATTTTTGACAAATATACATTTAATTTTGTCATCGGATGCAAACAATTATGTCCAATCCATATGACCATACTTTATATTATGAAGAACAATATTATACTAAGTTGGGGATGATGCATTTGTATACCATATTATTATAACTTTCACATATTAGTTCCATCTACAAATGGTCCCACGACCAGGCTGCAATCAAGTTGCCTCCATGATTGTGATTAAGTTTTCCCTAATAAGCTCAATGCATTATTTCAATTTTTAGAATGATGAATATAATCGCACACAACAATATCCTATTTTATTTTCCGACTAAATTTTTTAACAATATTATTAAACAAATTAAATTTAAATTTATCTTCGTTTAACACAATAAATTTATTTCACGTGGTTGTGGTCAATTATTTTCATATATAAAATACTATACATTTACTATTTTATAATAAATGGTATGTCAATAATTTTATTAAATTAAATCAATTGTAGTATAATTTGAATATTTGTGTTAATGATAAGTCATGATTGCGACTATGAAATTATAAAATTATAAATAATAAGACTATTTCGAAATAAAATTATTAAATATTAATTATACGTTAAAAAATAAAATAAAATAGACCATCTTTCAGTAAAGAAAAATCGACATTTATCAAGTACTTTATTGTTGTACTTGTAAAATTAAACAATAACACGAGACTTTTATATCTACACAGTATGATTATACACACGCATGCTCTTATACGTACTTGTTTGTATAAATTAATACGATAATAATTTTGTTATATTATTCTCGTACGATTTATACAGTTACGAGAAAATATAATAATAATAATAATTTGATATTAATACTATTAAAAATAATAAAAAAATAGAAAAACTAATGGAAGTGGGGTTATTGTAGAGAGTATGTTTGAACTCAACTCAAGATTGAGCACTCCATAATCAACTTGTTGAGAAATTGCCATTGTAAGTCGCTTTCTAGTAAGATTTCTGTACATTTCATTTCATCAATGCCTTCTAAATTATTGCCCTTTTACATCTTTTCAAGCACAATTGACATGCACATTCACTTGTACTATTTGTTATTCAATGCAAACAAATTTATATATACATGGTTTAGTATTTAAACCAACTCAATCAATTCAAAATTATTGTCACATTTTACGTCACTACCGGATGAATTTGAATTATGATTTATAGAATTTAAGTTATTTTAATTTAATTTAAATTATAAATTTTAAAAAATAAATTTAAGGATATAAGTTATTTTATTTGAGTTTTTTTAATAAACAAATGAAATTCAATGAATATAATGTGGAAATGTCGTTTTCATACTAGAAAATTTCCTGATAAAATAGAGCAAAGCACATCGTTGAGAGGAATCTATTTCGCCCGAATCATTGCGGAAAGATCCAAGGAAAGAAAGTAATATGACTGCAGGCAAACAGACGAAGATCACTGAAACAGTGCAGTGAAAACTATGCAGCCAAGCCAACGGACAAAATTAAAGGGACGAAGGCAGAGAAAACCCATGTGCCCCCTTCAGTTGGGCGAGCAGGCAGACACTGGCACGAATCATTCATATGGTCCCTGTTTCCTCTATGGACAATGAATAAAGTCAGAGAGATGGAGATATGTGGCTGTCGTGGATATGACTCTGCATGGGTTCACGCTGTCTGCTTTATATAGTATACTCCGTTTGGTTTTAATTACTTGATTAATCCTGGTACTAGTTATGCATTAGTAAGTTTTATTTATCTTCGTTGTCTCTGCACGGAGAATGAGTTCAATTCTTGTCTGCGTATATACAAGGGTTAGCCCATCAGGAGAACTTTTTGGGCTAGGCCTTGTTTAGTTGTAGACCCCATTTGTGCGATTCAGTGTCTCTAGCCTTTTGACAGAGAATGTCTACGGGGAATGTACTGAGTGGATTTGATAAGCCTACTTTCCAGGTTATATCGCAGGGACAACCCAAGCCTGCAAAAACTGAGGTTTGGATACGAAGAGATCTTGAGGAAAAGGATATTTTTACTTGGCTAGAATCTTTTCAAGGAAAACCCAGATGCGAGAATTTGTCAGGAAAATCCATGATAGCATACTAACCAAACACGGACTCTCCATAGGTATGGCAATTCCCTTTTATACTTCTGTAGGAATGATTCATCTCAATTCTCAAATAGCTTTCAGTACATGGTGCTTATCATGACCTTTAGAGACTCTATATTGGTTAATGTCTGCTTTCTTTCAGAGTTCATGAAATGTTGATGTCTGTGGTTATACAGTTTGTGTTGGCTATTGAGTCATACCAATTCCCTTACACTCTGTCTGGTGCCTGAAGAAATTGGCCATAGAATCAGTAAAGCAAGACTCGTAGTATAGCTTTCAGTTAACTTGTGAGATTGTCTTCTGTCATCGGATAGTACAGTTTGTTTTGATCCTACCTCAGTCATAAATTCAGAAATTGACTGATCAGTACAGGTCAGTGCCCTGTTTAACATCTACAGAAGAAAAATAGAACAGAGGAAACTTGAACCTTGCAACTATTTCTATTCATTTTCAGCTTTGTAGCTTTACTTTCAATCTGTTCATAATTCATCTAGCTTCCACTAAATTAGACAAATGTGATCAACACACATATATGACGTAATTCTCAAAAGGAGGCAACTAGCAAGAGTGTAAATAATGATCAGTAAGACATTGTATTGAGTTATTGCCAACAAATGGAAGCAAATACTAACTGCCGTCTGTTATTCTGCGGGATTTGAGTTGATAAAGACTCTTAACTCCAAAGCAGCAAAAGTAGATTTCTTCAACACAATATACAGATAGATCAAAGAAAAAAGAAACTACTTTCTTATATGTGGTGTTTTACAAGCTCTTCACAGACATAAAAAACCAAGTTCAGCCATCTGAGTACAAAGCTCCTATTGAAATAAGCAGCTTATGTAGTGCATTTTACAGTGACAATCAACCGTTTGAGTTCTATATCAGAATATTACTGTCTACAATATCGGTGTTGTATTGAAAACTAGTGGTCTACTCTATAACTCGGGAAAATCATTGAAATAAGAAGATCGAAGACAAACTAACAAAGCTTTCACTCTGCTAATTCAGCTTGAGATGAAGATGACACCAAGGCGTCATTTGCTTCCAAGGTCTGTCCTCCAGCACTCACTCTGTCGTGTGTGTTAGGTTGACAATCTATAATTGCAGGCCGGCAATTTCCTTCCCAAGATTCCAATATTTTCCCACTTCCATCAATATCGGTGTGTGACAATGACCCCGATTGTAGATGGAAGCATGGTAGATCACTCTGGCATTGCAGGCCAGTTGTCCCACCATTAGACTGCACACCACAATTGCCTTCCTTCAGAATAGTAGTACCATTACACTGCTCTCGGAATGGAAAAACACCCAACTCATTATCAATCTTTCCTTTAAGATCTACCAAAAGGCTTCTCAGTCTCAAGACCTCGGCCTCAAGAACTGCTTGCCCCTGTAATTTCCTAACTAGTTGTTGGTTCATTACGCGCAGCTTCTTGACTTCCTCTACTAAATAAGCTGTGTGCGCCTTCTTTTTCTCCCTGTACTTCCGAACTGCTTCTCTGTTACCCAATGACCTCCTTGGCTCTAAACTAGAATGTTCTTTACCATTCAAGTGATTATCGTCTTCAGACCCAATAACTTGGGTGTGCGTATGGTAGCATGTATGCGTATGCGTTGCATCCGGTCCAGGAGGGTTGCAAGTGTGAGTGTGAGTGCATGTTCTCGTGTTCCTCAAGAGCTGATCAAGAAATGAGTCTACAGAAGCTGAATTCTGAAAATTACTCGATGCATCCTGATTTCGTAATAAAACATGATCAGAAAGCTCTGCCGCTCCTCCATCATCCATGTTTTCTTTCATAACCACAAATACAAAATAAGTTGTAGCTATACACGATCAAATCAGCTTATCTGCAACATCGTGTTCTCACTTGCTGAACCAATACGCAAAGACAACTCACTCCAACAGGGCAATGATCCCTATGTCAAAGTAATCCGATTAACATTATATCGAACCAAATTGCAAAATTCACAGTCAGATGTCAAAAGCAGGATTCTTCGATGCAGTGAATGATATAATAATAATAATTCAAGAAAAGAATATATGCAAAGAAGCAACAAAGTCAAGAACTTAATCCATTAGTTGTCCAAACTATCGATCGTCATAATCAACCAAAATTTGCATTAACCCCCTTGAATTTTAAGACTAATAAGCATAGGAAAACCATAGACTAGATCAAAGATACAAACTTTAAGATTTTAACATAACGAAAAGCAACTTTTTGAGCGATCTAAAGAATACCCAGACGGAGATTCTTCACAATAAGATAAAAGCAGAAAAGCATAAGGACAGGTTTGATGCTGGAATCCCCCTAGCACTGAAGAGAATCCAAGCTTCTAGTGGGGGAAGAACACACAATAGAAAAATCTGGACAGTGACTTTACCCTTTCCTGAGAGTTAAACACCTGTGATGTCTTTTTTTTCAGTCTGCTTTAAGGCTTTAAAAGATGAATGCCAAGTCAACTTCTGTAGTACGGTTGCCTAACCGAACAGTTTAGTTGCTGCTGCGCCCTTCAAATTAGTAGATAAATGGAAGACTCTACGGCCATTGTCTGTCATCTTCTGCAGTCGCTGTCCTCACAAATTAAGATAAGTAGTATAATAATAATAATAATTCTGAAAATATAGTTTATCTGGGGCAATAACATACGTATCCTTATTCTTTATGTTTTCACAAATAAAAACAAAGTTTATCCATTTGTAACACATAGGGCCCTACGTGCCAATTAGCCAAAGGACACGTGACAAAACAACATGACCACGTAAGGTCTCTGATGGTGGGTCTGGCCATTGGTTTGTGCCTGCGCAGCTCGACCAGATTTGTTTTATGCAATTGAGGAGATGGGTTCTGCTGCTATCCGAAATGGGGAAGCCCATCGTCACTGACAACGAAGTCTGGACAACTCGACAGGTGCTGAAATCTAAAAGTACTTTCCAAAGCTTGAAAGCAAACTCTTTCTTCTGGTTTCAACTCACGATTTCGCCCTGCATCCTCACAAATTTTCGCATCCGGTTGCAGTGATTAAAGATGATTCTTGTTACAGGAAATCATAAATCCCTGAGAGAGAACAATCTGAATCAGCCAATGACATCAAAGGGATGGACCAGGTGGCACTAGATTTTTGCAGTCCTACCCTTACATACATGTCCAATGTTAAGGGACAAAACAAGCTTTTCCCTTTTCCCTTGAACGGTTATGAAGTTTTTTCTTCCGAGTTTGTTAACAATTTAAAGAAGTCTGGCTATCATCTGCTTAATTTACCTCAAGTTCATACAGTGACTTGACAATCGCGAGGACAAGACGAAGTACAAGCACTTACATCACGAAGTGCATGTACTTGAAGCAAGCCTGGATTTTTCTAGTTCGGTGGGCATGTGAAAAATTTGCCGTAAAAACAAAAAAAGTTTGGTTTTTTTTTCCTCGGCTTTTGAAGGAAGAAGAAACTTCCAAGAAACCGATTAATTCTCTGCATACAGGTTTTGCGCCAATCCTGGGAACTCTGATGACACTTCTCCCTCCAAATTTAAGGTAAAGAAAGTATTTTTATTTAGCTTGTTCTTGTTGTCTTGGTTAGTTATGCTTTATTTGTTCACGAGTTCTACTGATTCGTACGCTGTAATAAAGTAGTTTTGAACAAGTTTATGAGCTTAAATGTTCTACGGGAGTTCAAGTTTAGTTTTTTCGTGGCGTTATTGCTTGACACTTCTGTTTATATTTGGTTTTCCTCTCTTAGCTTTATCGGAACTGTGTTTGGTTGCCTAGAAATTGGATGGGGAAAAGACTAATTAGGATGCTAATCACTGTATAGGGATGGACATCAGCTTGATAAGTATGATTTTTCTATTGAGTTGGTCCTGAGAATTGTATTCTATTTGATTCTGCTATTTTTTGAATTTGTTTTACTTATAAAATTCTTCTACAACCAAATACATGGAAAACCTAAATTTTTGCTAAAGCATTTGCTTTTCTTGATCCTGACAGAAAACAACTATCTGCGTATGGAAATTATCTCGTACAATTGCCCGCCAGGCTGCCATGTTGTAAACTTGAGGTTAAAATCAGTGAAGAAAAGCTCGAATTCATGGCAATCAAAGCACCCATCATTTAGAGAACACAGACTATTATGTAATAGTACTGCTTTCAGAAGAGGTTTTTATGGGATGTTCTAATATTAATCAGTTTTCGTCAAAGAATCTTGATGGTGGGAAAGGTTCTAGTTCATTAAGTTCACTTGAAGGCTTCAGCAAAAATTTGAATTCACAGGTCTTGAGTGGGAACTACGATGGCTATGTAATTTGTCTGGAAGAAGATGCAGGAAGTATAAAGAGGGGAAAGCGATACCTAAGGTTTTAATTCCTGGCTTGCCACATGAATCCAATGGTGAACGTGGCGCACAGATAAGTAGCTGTTTTTGGGATTGGAAACCTAAATTTAATGTGCATTATGAGAAGGCTGGTTGTGAAAATGTGAATTCCCCACCGGTGCTATTTCTTCCACGCTTTGGTGTTTGTCCTTTTCATCATGTGAAGCAACTTTGAGATTTGGGCAATTGACTTTCTTCGGCAGGGCATGTCATTGATGCTTCAGGATCCTACTCCACAGTCGAAGGAAGTAGGAAGTGCTGAAGGTAAAGATTCTTTGTGATGAAGCTGAGCCATGGGCAAGTGAGCTTGCTTACTCTGTGGATTTATGGTGGGATCAGGTTTGCTATTTCATAGAAGATGTCATTTGTGAACCAGTCTATGTTGTGGGGAATTCCCTTGGAGGATTTGTTGCGGTTTACTTTGCTGCATGCAATCCTCAGTTGGCGAAGGGTAATACATTGCTTAATGCAACTCCCTTTTGGGGATTTTCTCCTAATCCTGTAAGGTCTCCAAGACTGGCAAAGCTATTTCCTTGGTCCGGAGCATTTCTTCTGCCTGCAAGTGTGAGAAGGCTTGTAGAATTTATGTAAGTTTTTGCATTGATCAGTTTCTTAGATCATAAGATGTTTAGTATTTTAAACTTATGTCTACAATTTTTTTATATTCTCCTAATAATTTGTGCACCTGTGCATCTGTCCTAATGAATTCATATGTTTGTATTCATTTTGGTAACTTCTAGTTCTATGCTTCTTGGAAGCAGAGGCTTCTCTTCTTTTCCATACTCAACTCATGGGTTCTTTCTTCTGTGATTTAGTTGGCAGAAAATAAGTGATCTGGAAAGTGTTGCTGAGGTGCTCAAACAGGTTTATGCAGATCACTCTACTAATGTTGACAAAGTTTTCTCTTGTATTCTCAAGACAACTCAACATCCAGCTGCAGCAGCATCATTGGCCTCGATTCTTTTTGCTCCTCAGGGACACCTATCCTTCAGGGAGGCTTTATCTAGGTAGTTAGTACTAAAATTTCAGACAGCAACATGAATTATCAACAGCAAGGAAAGAGGAAATACCTTTCTGGGACAGAATCTTTGACATCGTTGCAGTTGGCCTAATTCCGACAGGAATGTTATCCCTGTTGTTATGTCACTTACGGTTTTTTACACTCAACAATACAGTGAAAATTTAGACAATGCTTGGGAAGATCTCTGAAAAACTGCATGCCCGCAATGAAATCCATTGTTGTGGATTTAGATAAGGTGCTTTACAATACTGGTTCTTGCTGAAGAGGTCAATGTCCTATTTGATGGATGGGGCTTGAGGAAGGAGAGGAGATTACTCGTTTGCCTCGTCTTCATGATTTTCATACAAGCTGCATTCAAAAGTAGCTGAAAAGGACTCACTTGAGTCCGTTCTGTCCGTTTCCATTGCCTGTTTGCAGAGACCCATAAACCTTCTGCCCATTAGAGGAGAAGCTTCCGTTGTGCCGCAAGCCAGTAAGGAGAATACACGTTGATGTTGTTCAAACTTTTCCATCTGGAATGAGAGTTGAGAGGAGTCGAAGAATTGATCCCGTTGGTAAGCCATCTGTAGAAGAAATTTGTTTGTTTTGTTTTGTTTTGCATGTACTTCGCTTGTTTTTTGCACTGACGATGCAATTAGATTCTTTGGCGATATTGATTTCAAGCATTACTTCATCTTTTATGCTACAAAGAAGATGCAAGTGTATGTTGCAAATTCTTGAATGTATCAAATATACAGGGAAGAAATCAAATCAATCAAAGCATTCATTGTGTCAAGAGTTCATGTAATTTTGGTTTACGATTTGATATTTCGAGCACCAGGGATCCATCATTCATGTTTTAAAAGTTTGATTTTACATGGAGTTCATGTAAAACTGGCTAATACCCCATAAATCATGAGCTTGAAATTAAAACTACAGAAGCCCAGCAGAAGGTTATGAGGAATGTATCTAACATGCAAGAATTTGTCTGAATATATGTAACATGCAAGGATTTGTCTTCATCCAGTGTAAGAAAAGAGAATTTACTGGGAAATTTAGATAGATACATAAAGGCGAGAACGACAGATATTCATGTCTGCAGGATCTCTTGGTGGAAACTGTCTGTCAAAAACCGAGGACACGCCGTCATCAGTGACCAAAGACACAATTGCCCAACTTTCACGAGCTCCTGGTTAATCTTTTCAATTTTTGTTTGATTTCAAATTGAGACCAAGGGATCATCGTTAGAAATATACCACGAAACTTCGCTAGACTGAAAGAGATTGACCGTGGTTCCATAGACCTCCGTTTATAGTGTTCTGAAACCATGGACTCGCAAAGAGACTTTCAGTTTTCTCTTTTATATTATTATTTTCTTGTGTCAGCAATAACAATGGCAGAGGCAGTCCCTTCTGCTCTCGTTAAAGTGATTTTTCAGAATTCAACTTCTCAAATCTTTGAAGAGTTAGCAACTTTGTTCGGCACAATGAAGGAGATGGTAAAACTGAAGTGTATTGTCAACAATTCATGCTGTCCTGGAAGATGCTGAAGATCGACAGGTGACGGATAGAGCAGCGAAAAGTTGGTTGATGAAGCTTAAAGACGCCGCTTATGATGTTGATGACTTGTTGGATGAATACATGACAGAAACTTTAAGGCGTAAATCCAAGTTTCATGGTGACATGGAGCTCAGGAGCTGCATCATGAATGAGGTGCGCTATTTTTCTTCACAGACAAATCGATTTGTCTTCCATTATAGAATGAAAAACAGGTCAGAGAAGATAGTGGAGAAATTAAATGAGATTGCAGCTGAGAGGTTCCAGTATCATCTCAGAGATATATCCATCCACTCTGTCAGTAAATTATATGGAAGACTTCAATCTGATTCATACTTGATAGAATCTGAAGTTTTTGGCAGAGATTTGGGCAAAGAAAAGATTGTAAAGATCCTGACTGATTCAACTGATAAAGGAGATGTTTCAGTACTTCCCATAGTTGGTATGGGTGGGTTGGGGAAGACAACACTCGCCAAGCTGGTCTACAATGATGAAAGGGTGCACAAGCATTTTGAGAGAAGAATTTGGGTTTGTGTATCTGAAGTTTTTGATATGAAGAGGCTTTTGAGAGCCATAGTGGAGTCTGTGACTGGGAATAGATGTGACCTTGAGGAGATGGAAACAATTCACCGTCGCATTCAAGAATTGATAATGGGGCAGAAATTTTTAGTAGTTTTGGATGACGTATGGAACGATGATGATGAAAAATGGGATGGATTGAAGAATTCTCCAAGGCATGGCTCTAAAGGGAGTAAAATCTTAGTAACAACTCGCAGCGAAAAGGTTGCACTGATAGTGGGCACTGTCCCCAGTTACCGCTTAGAGGGTCTATCAGATGATGATTGCCGGTCATTATTTGAGCAACGAGCATTCAAGCATGGGAAACAGTAAGAATCTTCAAATTTATTAGCAATTGGAGAGCAAATTGCAAAGAAATGCAGGGGGTGTACCTTTAGCAGCTAAAGCTCTCGGAAGCTTGAAGTGTTTGAAGAGAAAGAGAAGCGAATGGTTATCCGTTAAAGACAGTGAGATATGGAATATTGTTGAGGAAGAAAATGTGATTTTACCTGTGTTAAGACTAAGCTATGATAACTTACCATCACATCTGAAGCAGTGCTTTGCATATTGCTCTCTGTTTCCCAAGAACTGTTGAATGATCCAGTTATGGATGGCTGAAGGATTTGTCCAATCATCTCAAAGAAAAGCTCTAGAAGAAGTGGGGAATGAGTATTTCAATGAATTATTGTAGATCTTTCTTTCATAATGCAACCAAAGACAGCTACGGTAGCATTGTGGCCTGTGAAGTGCACGATCTCCTTCATGATCTTGCAAAATCTGTTGCTACTACCAGTTGCTTGACCATGGAGGTTGGCAGGCAAGTAAGTGTTCCTATAACTACCCGCCAGTTATCTGTGGTTTGTAATGAAACCAAAATCCTTAACGGTTCAGAAAATGCTATTAAATTGCGGTCCTTTTTACTACTAGATGAGAAGATAAAGATTGTCAAAGTGTCTCGTAGTTTGATCTTGAGCTTCAACTCTTTGCGTTCTTTAAATCTAAGCAGTACCGGGACTAAAAAACTGTCTAAGACAATCGGTACGTTGAAACATTTAAGGTACGTTGACCTCTCAAATACCCTGATCAGAGGGTTACCAAACTCTATCTGTAGCCTTTTCAATATACAATCCTTAATCCTCACGCATTGCAATCGTCTGGAGATGCTGCACAGAGATATTAGAAAGTTGATCAACCTCAGACATCTTGATATATATGGATGTCATTCATTAACCGAATTACCTAAGCGAATTGGAGAGTTAAGGTTGCTTAGAACGCTGCCAGTATTTTTAGTTGGTAAAGAAAATGCATGTAACATTGCAGAGCTGGGGAAGCAAGACCTCCATGGAGAATTGAAGATCAATTACCTTGATAATCTGTTGAGAGCAAGACATGCAAAGAGTGCAAACTTAAAAGGAAAAGCGAAATCTCCAGTCCTTAAAGTTAATTTGGGATCATACTGCAGAGGCGAATGTGAGAGAAAATGTTGAGTACGTTGCTGAAAGCCTCCAACCAACTTCTGATATAAAGATGTAATTCATTGAGAACTTTGTAGGTTCAAAATTTCCCAGTTGGTTGATGAATCCATCTGTCAAAAATCTTGTAGAACTTTCATTAATCAGGTGCCGGAGGTGTGTGGAACTTCCACCACTGATGAAGCTACCATGTCTTGAGGTTCTCACAATTGATGAAATTGATGGCACAATGTACTTCTGCAATGACCCTAAAAATAATGGAACTCCAACCAAATTTCTGTTGCTGAAAAAACTGTTAATCAAGAGCATGCCTAATTTGTTAGGATGGTCAGTCATGGAAGCAAGAAACATACTTCCCTGCCTTGAGGAATTGGTGATTGAGAGTTGCCCGAATTTGATCAAATTTCCTGAGCCTCCATCTATCAAATCTTTAAAGCTAGATGATTGCAGATATGACTTGTTGAGGATGGTATCAAGTGTATCATCTCTTTCCAGTCTTGTTATCACTGGAATTTCAGAGCTTATACATTTTCCGGAAGGGTTGATAAGAAACAATCCAAATCTACTCTCTCTGGAAGTCAGAAGCTGCCCCCAGCTCAGATATTTTTCTTTTGAGCTGGAAAATCTTTCTGCCCTTCAATCATTATATATTGGTAATTGCCCTGAGCTTTCGCATTGTCTGGACTGGAAGTCCTCATTTCTCTGAAGTCCTTGAAAGTTGATGACTTCCATACTCTATCTTCATTTCCAGTACATGGATTGAGAGGTTTAAATTGTCTCCAACATGTTTCACTATCAAACTGTGGGAATCTAGCAACCTTGCCAGATGCAATGCAGCATCTTACAGGTCTTAAAATATTGCACATATGGAGTTTCCCGCAATTGGAAACTCTGCCTGAGTGGCTGGGCAATCTTGCTTCACTTCAAGAATTGGAGCACTGGTATTGTGAGAACTTACATTCTCTTCCGGAATCAATGCATCGAGTCACTGCTCTTCAATTTTTATCAATTTGGAGCTGTCCTCACTTGAACATCCTCTGTGAGAAAGAGAGCGGAGCAGACTGGCACAAAATACAACACATTCCATTTATCAAGATAAATGGTCCTTACATTCAAGCATTAAGTTGTAAGTTGTTTGCATCATTTGTTGTTCAAAGCTGTTTCTTCTTATTCCTTGCTTAATTTTCTCTCCATTTTTGTTCATACTACGAGTAATGAAGTGGGGTTGCTCTACAGGACATTTCGGGCTGTAAAGTTTCCAGAACCTGACCCACCCATCGAAATAATCATCGTCGTCTTCATCAACAACATCTAGATGAATCGACCCACAAGCAAAGCAGAGTCTAAAATCAAAATTTATATCCAGTTCGTGGTCTGTTCATCTCTTTATCATCTACCAGTATTCCATCAAGACCTACGCCGGTGCCACCACAGACATGTCAGAGAAATTGCTTTCTGGGTCTAATTGATTTTTCCTACCTTGCATCTGCGAGAATGCTGTACAATTTGATATATGTACAAATTTGCTTTTTGTGCCCTGCTTGTTAACTTGGCATATTCTTAGAATTTTGTTGTCATCATTTTGTCCGTTCCTGTGCTTCCATGTTCTCCAAATTTGGCAACAATCTCCATGGCAATGCAATTTTCTGATCTACTCTTACAGGTTATTATGTTTGTTGCACCATTGCTGACTTTCTGCTACCATTGCTTGGATCATTCTCAGAATCTGCCTATACTACTAAATTGTTCCCTTAGGCCTCTGTAGAAGAACTTTAATTTTGTTCTCCATGTGCTTCGCTTGTTTTGTGTACTGATGCAATTAGATTCTTTGGAGATCATTTAAAATTTCATTTAAAGCATGAATTTTATATGAAGCAAAGTATCAGACAACACCAAGTTTTCCTGTAATCCTCTCGAACAAGACCAATGCGATGCCTTGCATATTTGATAGAAGTTATACACGATTGCTTGCCAGAAGAAAAGCTTCGATGGCAAAAATTAGCTAGTTAGAAAGATTGCTTTTCTGGTTTTGTTTAGGCCTTTTTATGGGAGATGGGTTTTCTTCAATTTGGTCATTGATTTGGAAGTGACTTTCCAGGCTTGCAGCTTGATAATAGCTAGGCAGAGACAGACATGTAAACGAAAAACTGGAAGACAAGAAGAGTGACGGATGGGTCTCAACCCAAAGACAGGATGCCCCTAACTATGTGTTGTTTTGCCCATTCAAGATCCTTGTCGGGCAGTATCCTAGTGGGCTTTCAATGAAGACCCTACGTATTTTCTGATTACCCTTAATATAGTTACAAGAAAATAGTGTTTGGTGGAAAAAGCACTCCTATTTACCAGTAAGCTGCCTACTGAGTACTTATTACTGCCTGTCTGTCTTCTAAAGGTCCCTTCAAAATCTCTCCGTTTGGCTTTCTATCCATCCCCATTGATTAACTTAAAATTCCAAAGATTTTCCATTTGCATAGACTTAATTATTTTAGTAACCTATGCCCATTTTGTTATTATAATATGTTTTTATTATAATTGATATTTGAATCATATTCAAAGTATTTAAATTATAAATCATTGTTTATCTTAATATTTATGGGTATTCAACGACCAAATGCATTTGTATTACAAAAAGTGTATGTCTAATTAAAGAATGGATTGAGATGAATTGGGCATGGAAGCATTGCCATTGTCAAAACTATGAATCAATCTTGAAATGTTAGATTGATGTGATTATTTTGATGGTTGAAAATTTTATTTATTATATTGTTGACCAAAACCCTAATAATTTTGATGTGACCATCCGTTTCGTATAACCAATCAAAACAAAGAAATCCATGGGAGGTTATGGCAGGACTTTCGGGTATAGCAAACGTTTGGTGGCTTGCCCAATCATGCATTCACATTTTTGGGTCCAATAACCAGATTAGGGTTCTTGTGTGATGCACATCAACCAAAGAAATATTGTGGGGACGCTCCCTAAAGCGTTAGTTATTTGGGATCCGATTATTATCATCCCAAATTTATGTAATCAAGTAGGTCTTACTATTCCAGTTACAGTAGAAAACGTATGTATTCCACGTACTCGGCAAGTATACTATTTTCGGATGGGAACTTGTAACTCCAAAGTTATTTTAACGGAGTTGATTCAACAGGTGTCTTAACCTTAACGCAGCAAGATTTCCGAGATTTGATCCTTCTTCTTCTTCAGTTTTAACTGTTTCATGTTTGACTTGAGGCAGAAACTAAGATTGGGACGTTTTGTCTGTGCACCCAATTGTTTTTCACATGCCATTCCTGTAAGTATAGCTGACTGATGGTAGTGATTCTACTTTGGTGGGCTCCCTGTTCAACATCCAAGAATCCCCATAGCTTCATACTTCGTCCATCTCTGTCTCTCTCTATTTCAGACGTTACATAAATAAAAACAGTTTCTTGATCTGTCTTCAATCCCAATAACTTCTCCATGACTCAAAGTTTAAGTCTTTAAGACAGCCCAAATCTTAAAGGCAATTTCTTACCTGTTCTTCATTTCTCACGGCGTGAAATCTTATTCCTGTCTTGTCCAATCATCAAATATTACATTCCCATATTGTAAGATCTCTTTAAAACATCGAAATCTTGATGGGTTTTCTTTCTTGCAAAGCGGAGTCAGCTATTTCTGTAATCTCCACAAATTCCATTGCAACCCAACAAACGCAGTCCTCTAAAACTAGCCAAAAACAAGAAAAACCCATCAAGATCCAACATTTTTATTACAGTGACCTTGAAGCAGCTACCAATGGTTTCTCTGAACATAAACTTCTGGGAAAAGGCAGTCATGGTTCTGTCTACAAGGCTTTTCTGCGCGGACGTCAAGTTGCTATCAAGAAACCATCGAAGAATCAAGAAATCAACCAGGAAGTCGATAATGAGATTGAAATTTTGTCCAAGATTCATAGCCCGCGATTGGTGAATCTATTAGGTTTCTCTAATGACTCGAAAGATCGTTTATTAGTTGTTGAGTTTATGTCCAATGGTACTTTATTTGATGTTCTTCATTCTAATAATAGGCCATTAAATTGGGGTAGAAGAATAAGATTAGCTTTACAAGTTGCTAAAGCTGGAGAGATTCTTCATTCAGAAAAGCCTCCAATTATTCACAGAGATATTAAATCAGCAAATGTTTTGATTGACAGGAATTTCAATGCAAGATTGGGTGATTTTGGGCTAGCTTTAAGATGTGCTGTTGATAATTATAGGCTCAGGTCAACTCCGCCTGCGGGGACAATTGGGTACATTGATCCATGTTATGTGACTCCTGACAATTTGAGTACAAAAACTGATGTCTTCAGTTTTGGGATTTTGTTGTTGGAGATTATTAGTGGTAGAAAAGCAATTGATGTTGGGTTTTCACCGCCGTCCATTGTGGACTGGGCAGCTCCATTGATAAAGAAAGGGAAGATTCTTTCAGTTTTTGATCCACGAATTGCACCTCCTAAGGATCCTATTGTTAGGAAGCAGTTAGCCGTTATTGCAGCGAGGTGTGTTAGGTCTTGCAGGGAGAGGAGGCCTACGATGAAAGAGCTTGTTGATTGGTTAACTGGGTTGAGTAAAATGGTTCCTTTACATTCATGGAATGGTTTTAACAATCCATGTTTGATGGTAGAGACTATGGGGCGTCCGGTTGAAGTTAGAAAAACCCAAGAAGATGGAACCGGAGGAGAACATTCAGATGTGCTGGATGGTAAATTGAGTAGGATGGCAACAAGGGGCTCTCGGAGAGTGTATTCAGATTTGGGGTTAAGGGGCAATTTGATGGATCTCATGGCTGGTGCTGATGAGGTGCACGAATTGCGGGAAGACACTGATGGTGTTGAGCTCAATACGAAGTCAGCAAAACAAGTTTCTAGTTCAAGACACGGTAGCAGAAGATATGTTAGCAAAGGAAGACCTCAATCACGAGCTCATGGCAAGGGTCAAGGAGACAGTTCTCGCTTGAGGCGAAACCTATCAATTGGGGATGGTTCAGAATTGATTTCAACAATAGGTTTTAGTTCTCGGACAGCTAATGATATTTAGCATTGTTGCAAATATTTGATTGAAGTGTTGGCAATGGAGTGAACTCATGCATATAAGCTTCTCTTCCTTGCAAATAAATTCACAATATCCAATTTCTCATGGATTTTCACCAATTGGCATTTTTTGTTGTTCATTTAAGTTTTTGATGTATTGTCAATTTGAGCATATAAATAGCAAATGGACATTGCTTATGTCCCCTGATTGCTGTTAATCCTCTTCTATCTTTAATGTTCATTGTACAAAGCTTATGACACATATAGGCTATAGCTTATTCAAAATCCATCAGCCAAGTGGTTTTTTGATTCCTCTTCTTTTAATTTGCTGTTATAATACTCAGAAAAGTCTGATTATCCTTCGGCTTTTTATTATTTTTGCTGTTAACGTGGTAGACATCAAATGAGTTGTGTCCTGTTTTTGGCTGAATATGACAAGGAAGAACATGTTGGGAGATTTCATGAAATTGGTGTATAAGATCCATTTTGCATACTCAATAACTGGATTAGCATGTTCAAGTTCAGCCACGTGTGAGTATGCTGTTGTAAGATTATGTAGTTTTCAGAAAATGTGGAGCACATGAATGAAAATCTAACCCAATCTGTAGAGCAGCAACTTGATAACAAAGACAACAATAAAAACAATTATCTGCAATCAATCCCTTTGCTCTGCCAGAAATTACAATATTGTCACTATCTAGATATTTAGATCCAGAGTTTGTTCTTCTTGGTGTATTACAGCCAAGAACTTCATCACCTAAGCGCAACTCCTGTCTATCATGCATAAGCCTGGAGATTAAGGATATTACTTCATCTTTGGATCTGTCATCAAACCCCCTTGTGTCCTGTTACTGTGAGCAACGCATGTGGCATTAATATAGCATCGTGGTTATTGAGGTTGTTAGCCAATGTATGACACAACCAAAATTGTTTTGCTTTCCTCTTGTTGCCGTTAGGAAATTAGGAATCATTGTATTACCAAACTTGGACAAGAAAATTCATCGTCAACATAATTGTTGCAGGTATTTGCATAATTAGCTAACCTTCAATTTTCTATGATTTGTGTGATAAACAAGTAACCCTATTCTGTAATTGAGATGATGAATTAATTTTTCTCTGCCTGCTGCCTATATGATGTATCTGTCCTTCAGAATTATCATACAAGCACCCAACTGAAATAATGAGTTGGTAATACTATTCCCCCATCTTCAACTATTGCTTTAGACATTCAAAGTGAAACACCGGAAATGATCCCCAAGGTAGCAATGTCATGTAAACTTTCCAATGCGCATAAACCTTTAGACCAAATGCTGCTGGTCACGAGTCTACAGTATCAAGGACAAACGTAAAATTCGAGAAAATATTCACTTCCACAACATCCAGACACAACCTTTTCCTCAATATGCTTAAAATTCAAATAATCTTTGGAGTTGAACTTGTAGTGAATAATTTAGTTAGTTTTTTGGGTGAATCGGTGAGGCATTTCCAGCAATTTGTTGTCAGGCACCAAGTTATGGTCCAAGACCAAGAAAAGGACGACACAAAGCGCCGAGTTAACTGCGTGCAGCATGAATCATCGCAGTAGCCAAAACACCCAGTTTGCTAAGGACAAGTTGGCGCTCAATTATCAAAACTTGAAGAAGAAACCGGTTTCAAACTTCAAAAAGGCTTGGGTATGTGGGTGCCTGTAGCAATTAGCAGCAAGCAGCAACATTGATATTCCTTTTTTTTTCCATATATCAAGGCTTTACGGCTTAGTCGATTTGTGTGCATGTCCCTCTTCCGCTGAGATGCTGAGACCTAGGCTACTAGTGGTACTGTATAAACATCAAAAGTGAGATACAAATGTAAAAGTTTGACCCGAATTTTATAAAGGGGAGGGACATTCCATTTCCATCAATCTGTCTGCAACTCCTAATTATAATTATAATCGTGAGAAGAAGTGCCCACTTATTGGTGTTTTTAATAAAGGAAAAAGGGTCTCCTCGAATGAAAGAAGAAAGAGAGTTTTACCTTTGTCACCAAGCAAGGGCAAAATGTTAAAAGCCCACATAATCCCCCGAGAGAATGACCTTTGGGTCTCTACATCTTTGAGTCCTTGCGATGAAAACCCATAATTCTCTTTTGACCGATTCATGGTGTTGAAACTTACATCATAATCATCACATACATAATTTGGCAGCAAGTAAGGATCAATCGAACAAAACCTGATCAACTTTCGAAATTTTATACTGGTCTCTTAGCAACACTCCAAATGAAAAACCTAAGCTTATTTTTTCACTAGCACTTCTAAAGAAAACTGAATGGTACAGAAACACAAGTATTTCTCAACTAAATTAATAAGCAGCATCTTATTGAGGCTTTGAGAGTTCATAAAAAAAATAACATCGTTGGTCAAATTGTTGCCCATGCAGATATTAACACAAGGTGACTGACTTAACATATCAACTAAAAGGCAAGAAAAATAGCAGTTGGATTATGGGCCAAAATGAAGTGATGTGGGGGGGGCGCAAAGAATAAAGGGGTTTACAATTATAAACTAAAAGGAATCAAACAATATCTCAATAATTTTTTTTGTGAAAAAAATATCAAAGGGAAAAACAAATCAACGAAGAGTTCATTCATGTTTTGAAAACTATCTCCACTAACTGCTTCCAGAACGAGCATTTGATGTGAAAGCAAGTGTCTATGTATTGTCAAGTAAGAAGAAAACCAAAAGAACCAAAGTCCTGTAGTTGCAACCCGGGTCTTGTGTACAATGACTAAAGGATCAGTGCTCCTCGGACTTCGCCAAATATGTGAAAAAAAAATTCAAACTGGAGATTAATAGCCCCCAAGGATTTGGTGTTTTTCTTAACTTAATCTAACATTCTGCCTTGTCTTGATCATTCTTTTAAGTGTTGCTAGCCAGAAGTTGCACTCGTCCCAATCACTAGTGGTAAGAATGACCTGCTCCGGACAGAGAAAAATTGGTCTCATTTAAGCTGCCAACATTCACAACACTTTGCATGGAACAGTCAACAGAGGTAAAGAACATTTACTTGGCTCTGGTGGTGTACCTGGATTTGTAGGGCTGTAGCAAAATCATTATTATCCAAAGCCTGGCATAGCTGAACAAGCTTATCAGCAGCATTTTTAGAGATGTCGCTGCTGTTAAGCTTGGCAAATAAAGCACCTATTTTCTTTGAATTGTCTTCTATTTCCCGCTTTCTGGCTGGATTTGCACGTGGCCCTCCCAGTGCTTCTGATGTCTCATTGAAAAGTCTTGTCAAAGTATTGATGACAGGTTTTTGATGGGCTGTAAAAAATTATGCAAAAAGAAGCCAAACTTTTAAGATTTAGCATATCAAGAATTTATCAGTGCATACGTTGTGCTACCAAATGAAGCAATATTTCTCATATATAATGACAAAATGATAAATTTGCATTACAGGGAGGGGAAAAAAAAACTCTTTTCATTGCTTCTTAAAATTATAATATTTTGATTGTTCTTAAAATTATGCAATGAGATACCATATTATTGAACTCATATCCATTTTTCAGCGTGCAAGGTAAAGGCATCTGTACATGTGTAGAAAGACAAATATTAAGACACATTGAGAGAGAGGCCAGGGGGAGGGGGGGGGAGAGACCATAAAGTTTCAGTACTGATGCATATAGTCATCAACAAATATATAGTGTAATATAGCTTCAAAATTACCAGAACTAGCAAATTTACTTCAACAATCCTTTAATGATCCAAAAATTTCTCACTAACTAAAGGTAAAAAATTAAACAATTACCAGGTACATTCGAAGTATCAGCAGTCTGTATTGTAGGCGGTGGAGCTGCAGGTGCTACAGCTGGTTGTACAGGTGATGGCTGAGTAGGACTGGCTGGTTGCATTGATCCCATTCCCGGTCTCTGAACAGCCCCTGAACCACTCATTGGCATAAATCCCATTGGTGTGGGTGTCGGAGCTGCAACCTTTGGCATTATGGGGCCAGGAACAGATCCCATTTGCGATGGGACATGTGCATTGGAAACAGGAGGCACAGGATAACCTGGACTGGAAGTTCCCTGAAACATTCATCCAAAGAGATTCTTCAGTATAGCAGTCAGAACAATGTCAACGGCAAAAAGAAATTGAATACTGAGTATATACAGACAGGGTAAAACTGAGAACCCAATGTGGGTTGTTGATATTGCTCTGCATTTCTCAACACAGGAGGAGTAGAAGGAACGAAGGGTCTCATAGCAGGCTGATTGGTGACAGGAGGAGCAGCAAAATTTGGCTACAATAAAAGGATTAAAACTTAATTACTCATAGAGCAAAATTCAAAAGAACATTTTACATCATGTGACATGATATCTTAACAGGATATATCTTAGTTATATTATATGATTGCTGCATGGGTAATCAAAGTCTATAACATATTCCACATGCCACAATTGTTCCATATAAAAATAAAGATTCACATAATCATTGATAAAAAGATGTGACAGATGAACTACACAATTTGAAGTACCTGAGGTGCCTGAGATGGAATAAACAAATTAGGCTGTTGTGACTGAAACTGGGTAGCGGGATTATATCCTCTTCCATTACCATAAGGACCCAATGGCTGCTGATAATTGTCTGCATATGTACCTCCAGGAGCACTCTGATGCAATTGTGATGGGGCTGGTTCCTAACAAATAAACAAGACAAGATGGACCTTTCATTCAGACCCGAAGACAGCAGAAAATCACACAGCAACTGTACTAAAAACAAAACATCTTGCAATGAACACTTGATCAGGTACCTGATAATATTGCTGAGAGGAATCAACCATGCCAAATTTGGATTGGTCAACACCATGGACCGGTCCACTGGGTAGTTGAGAGTTATCATAAGCCATAGCCATAGCCTCTTTTTCTGCAATGATAAATTAGAAGAAATTATCAGCTGACACTTAATGTTGTGGGAGAGGATATACGTGCCGGGCTCAGTATGCCTGCTGACACCAACAATAGCTTCATGCCTCTTGGCAAAAGGATAAATAAACTAAAGTCCCCAGAACAACATACCAGGCTCTATAGAGCAAGCAATGCGATCTCTTAAGACTGAAAGTTCAGGTGACAATTCATCTGACCCCAAAAGTTTCAGGTACTCCATTGCAGTAGATAGAAGCCCTTGACTAGCTAAAATTTCTGAATATTTCTCAACAAGATTGCACAGAGATGCACTAAATCGCTTCTGTCCAGTTGCCAAAGTTAGGACAATAGTCTTCTCCATCAAGTCCTAACCAAACAAATATTATTTGTCAAATCTTATTCATTTTCACACAAAATACATGTTCAGACATACTTCTAAAAGCTGCAAACTTACCTGAAGAAGATCAACATAGGATTTGCCTTCATGCCCAGCTGCCAGGCTCCTTGACCAAATTTCCACTGTTTTGTCAATGTTCCCTGCACATATATAACACAGAGTAGCCGCAAGTGTACTACCAGCAGCCAATAGTTTTGAGGCAAGTGTGTCACATAGCATAGTCCATTCCTCTCCCTGAGCAAACTGCTCATTGATGATGACATGAATTATGTTAGTTTTGCAACAAACTAAATGACATCAATAATAATAAGGCCAATCCTCAAGCATTCAGTGCATTGTAAATTTTTTTCCCTAGACAATAGGGTGATAACTGCCATCATAGACTCATGCATGGTTATAGAATAAGCATTACAGCCAAAATCAAGTGAAGCTGGCCATATAATCTGCTAAGCATATTTAGGAACATTTCAGCTTAACATAAGCACTGGAACACCATAAGCATTTTCAGCAAATTGTAGATAGGTCAACGGTCAAGTCAGGCACTTTCAATTTTGTTCCCCTATGTGTTATTTACACTAGCAGTTAAAATAAACGGCAAAAAATAGCAATAAATCGGAAAAAGCATGACATGTAATCTTTCCCAGCATAAAGAAACTTACAGTACAGAGAAGAGCAAGTGTCTCTTTCCAAAATTTCAAAGGCCTGGTGTTGACAAGGCTCAAGAGATCATTATTCACCATTGCAGAAACCACCTGAAAGCAAAATGACCAATGTTATGAAGACGTCCTACAAAACAAAAGAATAGCACAAAATAATCCATGAAATAAATAGTGTACATCTTATGTTCTTTAGGTAAAGACCAAAAAGTTGTAATAACACATAAGCTACCTTCAAATAAGGCGAGTGACTCATCTTGAGATATTGATTGCGCGTGCACTCCCACAAGGCAGGACCACCAACATGAGCAATAACCAAAGCATCAGCCGTTTTATTTGCAGATATGCACTGAACAACTGCCCCCTTGTAGTCTCCTACAACCAAAGCTCGTTGAACACTATCATCAAATGATGGATCAGAATTCTCTTCCAGTCTGTCAGCTTCTTCTGATAGTCCTCGTGTGATAGGAGCAGAGCTTTCAACAGCAAAAGTATTATCTGAAGTTGATACAGGTGTTTCAGCTTTTGGACTTGGAAGATTGTTAAAGAAATCTTCCCCATTATCTGCAGTTAAGACGGTGGCTCCTTTATCCTCATATCCCACTTTATCTGCTACAGTATCCTCAATTCTTAGGCCATTTACTTCCTGGGAAAGATTGTCTTGTACAGTTTCTTTTTCTTCAACAGGTAAATTAAAACCAAGGTGGGTAAGCAACTTTGTTCTTGCAGTGCCATCATCTTCAAACATAACTTTCAAGAAGCCCCATGTTTCCCTGTCATCCTCAGATCTGTTTACACACTCAAAGAAACCAACAGAGACACACTAATAGGTCAATTTATTATTTGAAGCATAAAATGGGGAAGAAAAGAAGTTCTGTTTCTGACTGCCGACGTACTTAGCCTCTTCTGATTTCTTCTCGCATAAAACCCTAAGGGAAGGCCTATCTCCATTCTGTATTGATGCTTCAAATTCAGATGAACGACTGGCAAGACTGTCTTCTGTGACTAATTTATTCACAAAAACCTTGAAAAAAGGAAATACAGAGAATAATAATAAGTAAATAAAGAAACAGGTCAACAAAGCAGAAGAGAATAGGTACCATGCAATAAAAATACCTCGGAAGCACGTCCAATAAGTGGTCCACAATGAAATGAAACAAGCTTTCCTCCAAAGCCAAAGGACGCCCCAACTGGACGTTTGTACCATTTTGGGGCATTCAGAGGTGCTGCACAGAAAGGATGGCATGTTAGGATAGATTTCATAACTAAATCTATTATAGAAAAGAAGGAAATACGAAAGAGAATTGATGAAGGATATTTGAAAGAGCAAAAAAAAATGCCAGAAATGAAAAGGGAAATCAATTCATGATTTGATGTCCAAATTCTAATTTTCTTCAAGTACTAGCAATCCACAATCTGTACCACAAAAAACCCATTGGTCATCAATTTTACAATTACAGAAGAATTAAATTTTCATGTCCTTAAAATATCAAATTCTGCAGTTGTACTTTAAGATAAAACATTAGCTTCAGGCAGTATGCACATAAATCACTTAATAAGTTGCATGTATTAATGCCTTCATGCTTTTAGTTTGAGTCACATTTCTGAATCCAAAGAAAACTGAAGATCTACTAACTCAATAGCAGCCGGACCTATGATAAAATATTGGTGACAACCACTGACAAGGAACTACATTACCTGCACCAAAGTTGCTCTCCCCAACACCATACCTGCTGCAACCCTGTGGAGAAAAGAAATGAACATTCATGCAGGAGCAAGGCCAACATGGTGCATCTCACTACACCATCAAAGGAGAATATAATATTTCTAGAATGCTAAAGTGGGGAAACAAACAAGGAAAACAGATGAAAGAAATAATATTAAAAAATGGTTACAAACTTCTTTGTTTTCAACTAAGGTTTAGATTTCTATGTTTGCACAAGCTCCTGGGATGATATGCATCATTTCCTTCAGGCCGAGGATAGAATGCAAGCCATCTTTATTCACACATTCCAATGAAGTGCCAAAATGTATCTACTAAAAACATACAAGTTGCAAAAACCAGTAGCCATCAATAGTTGTAAGGCGCTTTGATAATGTTCACATTCAGAAAATAATGGGTGGACTTCAATAGAACTAAGATAGACTATTGTCCACTATTCACCTAGTTTCTTTCTGAAAGCACCTTGTCCACTATTCACCTAGTTTCTTTCTGAAAGCACCTCATACTAGAAAACAAAAAAGGCTAAACAAAACATATTATTACAAAGACACAGCAAAACATACCTCAATGTTATAAATTCCAATTTTACCATCAAATGATGATGCAGCTATTACTCCAGGTATCTTTGGATACCAATGTACATCAAAATTCCAGTTGGTGCCAGCTGGCAATTCGCAGACAATCTGCGTCACAATTTATTGAAAAAGAAAAAAAGAGTCACCACTGAACAAATTACTGTCAACACGTGAACAAAAAAACGTGCTTAGTGATTCAGAGGGAAAATTGGAAGGAAAGTTGAAGAAATGCCACAATACTACCGAATTCCCTTACCTCACCAGTGACTATATCCCAGCAAATAGTACGGTTATCTTTTGCACAAGTAAGCAAATAAGAGCTATCATTGGGACACCAGGACATTGCAATTACACCTGGTGTAAGAAGTCAAATATAAGATACTTAAATTCGTGTGCACATCCAGTTACATCAAGAAACACAGTACTAGTATAACAAAGGCAATGCACGGCAGCAACAGAGGAAATATAGTATCATAAAGCTGTAAACATATTCCATCCCACCCAAATTCTTCAGTATCATTCAAAAGTATATCCTGAGAATAAGGCAAATAATCAAAATATCCATAAAATTTGCAACCAAATAGCATACCTCTAGTGTGCCCCACACACTCTTTTATTGGTGACATTGTATTCCGCATATCCCAAAGCTGCTCACAAACATCATTACAGAATGACAAATTTTACACGCAAATTCTCAAACAAAAACAATATAACTTGGGTCTGTGATGTCATTACCCGCAAAGCAGGTGAACCATCTTCATCTGATGCAACAGCAAGTTGAGTGGCAACATCAGGATGCCACTGCAGAACAGAGCATCGCCTTCTAATTGAGTCTGAGAAACTGTCAATCAACAAAAAATCATTGAATCACTATAAAGGTGATGCCAGAGAAGTCATATCCAGGGCATCATGCAAGAAAGAAATTTAAGATGGTAAACAGAAAATTTAAGCACTGACCTTATTACTGGTTTTTGCTTCCTCAAGTCCCAAACCACTGACAAAACAAGAGAGATTCAATATTCCTAGACAAAAAGAAAACTTAGAGATCATATAAATCAAGGTCTTTTCTTCTCTCACCAGTTGTTCCGTTGTAGGAAGTGGATGCTAATATGTGTTGCACTTTGCTATTCCAAGAAAGAAATGAAATTTCACCTTGAGCAGCAGAACCACTACCCTGCACAAAGATTGCAATCGTATCAGATGCTGTAGGAGTTTTAGATAATAATAAAGGGAAAAAAAACATCCAGGGTGAAGCTAAGAGAGAAAGATAGATAGACAGATAGATGGAGAGAACAATTTCGATGAATTCAGCCCCATCTCATGCCCCATTAAGATTTCTAGGATAATCCTATAGGGATGCCTCTCAAAGTAAAAGTATTTCAGTTTTAGCAGCAAATCAAATCAAATATGACGAGGGTATAAACATGCTTGGAGAAAAGAACTGCTGGAATATAAAAATCATTGTTGTTCATTTCTTGAATTAACCATTAGTAGAGATGACACATGATGCGAGAAAAAAAGTCTTCAAACATATTATTATAATCATTTCATAACATCATAACATTATCAGTTACCATTAACTATCACTAAGTAATATAACTTTCACATACAACTCAAAAAATAATTAAAATGGTGAATGCAAAATAGAAGTACAAGATGGCAAATTTATTGAGTAAATTGCCACATGCCTTGAGAGGTGGAAAATGAGAAGGTTCAGCTGGTGCTGCCAAATCCCAGATGCAGATTTCACCATCATCAGCACCAGAGGCAATTAAGTTTGGTGCAAAGGCATTAAATTCAAGCCCACGAACCTGAAATGGGAGAAAAAGATGTAATTTCACCACTGATTATTAGATGTATCGCGGACAGAAAAAGCAACATCTAACAACCAACAAAAGTAGATTTTTAAGAAAGGAACTCACAGGTCCTTTGTGCCTTGAAAGATGTGCAACAAGAGGATTTCCACCAGTTGGCCCAGAACTGAGAAAAAGATTCAACAAAAAAAAGGTCATCAGAAAGAAAAAAGTGTCCAATTCCTGTCATCAGCTAGTATAAATGGAAGCATCCTCATGGGTGGGGAGCATATTAATTCCATGGACATATATTACTAATCGTTCCAAATCAATTCACAAGTTTAGCAGCTATCAAATCCTGAAACTCTAGATTAGCAGCATAAATAGATAACATCAAGATGAATAGTAAGAACAATGGAAACAAAAAATGGTTGCCCAAGCACAGGAAAAACGTGGACTACCGAATCAGCATCACAAATTGTTATGTACCAAAAGTTAGAATCAGAGTTTCAATCATTCCACAACATGACACGATAAATTCCAACAGAACCTCAAAAAAATAAGTGAAATCCAACTCCAATGCAACAATATTACAAATTAAAATGACTAGATCAATATACACTCAAATTCCCATTCATCGTCATCTTACAAATGCAAGAATAAACCCATGGCTTCTCGCATTCCCTTCATCAGCAAAACAAATAATCACCTAAAGTTTAACAAATTTAACAAAATTGCCAGAATTTCCAAAGCTGCTTAACAGAGACCTGACAAATTCAAAGTTACAAATTTTCCAAAAAACAATTAACACTAAAAAAATATATAAATTACCCGATCAGAATGAGAGGGTTCCAAATATCGATGCTCCCATCGACGAGTCCACCAGCGACCAGCCCTAGCGCGAAATCCTCGGAACCGGATCCATTCTTTCCCCAAGAGAGCCGGTTAAACCGCTCTGAGCTAGGCGACTCACCGACCACGGGGAGATCACGATCGTCGGACTGGAAATCAAGCTTGAAGATCTCGAGATTCGCCGACGAGCTAAACGACAGATCAACCGCTCCCGCCATCGTCCCCGCCGCCATGTACGGGGCGTCCGGTGCCAAAGCCACCGACGACGATCTATTAACCCCTTTTATACACGCCATCGCCAGAAATTCTCTCTGCCTAGCGACCAATTTTCGATCTGCCGATAGATAATTAGAGTGGATCTCTATGAAGAAATGACTGTTGCTTGCGTAAATGATTCGACGATTTGATTTGATTTGATCTGATTGTTTAAGAAGAGAGGAAATGTGTTGTGTAACACTCGATCTAT
Organism: Xylocarpus granatum; assembly: GCA_019650275.1. NCBI lineage: Eukaryota > Viridiplantae > Streptophyta > Magnoliopsida > Sapindales > Meliaceae > Xylocarpus > Xylocarpus granatum. The sequence continues at coordinate 485,018 of BNST01001022.1, forward strand.
CTTTCTGTCTCTGTCTCTCTCTCCCCTCAGAGTCTGTCCCTGTGCGATTGTGCGTGTGATTGTTAGTACACTGGGTTTAATTCTGCGTTTTGCAGGTCAGTCATGTTACAATACACTCGCGCTTGATTTTAACATGCTTTTCTCATAGTTGTACGTTGAACCAGATATGCAGGGTAGTTTTGTACACTGAGTACAACAGCTTTTAGCGATAATGTGGAATCATGAACACTGATGTGACAAATAGCATGCCATTTGATTAGTAGGTTAAAGTTGTCGGTTCCCTATCATGAAGCTTATAGGGTGTGGTAAGACCTACTGCAGAGGATCCACTCATTAAACGAACTCGACTGTTTTGATCATCTCGAATGAATTAATGACACGTAGATTTCAAATTAAAACGACGGACAAGCACCCCGTTTTTTAATCCCCTAAGTTTCACACGTGATGCCATCGGAGGAAAACGCAACTTTCCATAATTTTATAGCCCGCGATTTACAGAAACAAGATCTGTCTCGTGCAACAAGCTTCTATGGCTTAAGATAAGTATTGCTGCAAATGGATTCATGTGTTCTGTTTTCCAGGCTTTGAATCACCCCCACTTCCCAAATCAACAGGCGGATTATGCCGGTCGACAGGGACATTGATTTTCCCCATTGAACCAGCAGTTACAAGCTTAAGGTTCTCGCAATTGCATATCTCGATCATAAATTCATCGGGGTCATTGAAAAACATCTGATCGATTGCGCTTCCGCTTTCGTCGTCCTCCACCGTCCTCTTTATATGCTTCGCGTCCAACTCCTTCAATCTCTTCTCAATCGCTCCCATGTCTACACACTGCTCGCCAGATTGTCATAGTTGATCAACAACACACACACACACAGAGACGATTGACTATCTGTTCAAATAACGAGAGCTTACATGAAAAGAGAAATGGTTGTCCACGGGGTCTGTATCTGGCATATTGTCTTCGTCCTTGGCCTGCACCAGGTGAATCGCGACCCGTAGTTGAACAGCCATGCACCGTCAAAATCAAAAGCCGGCGCTCTCTCATTCGAGACAAACCCGAGAGCTCTGGTGTAGAAATCTATCGATTCCTTCACGTCTCTGCAGAGTCTTGAAACGTAATTCAGCGCCATTATAAGAAGTTCGTCCTCTTCTTCCTTGTTGTTTCCTCCATCAGAACTCTCTTTGTTCTTCTCCACTGTCGATATTGCTTCAGTTTTCTCGGAGATTGGGATAACTTGTATGCAAAAATGGTAAAAGGGTAATGGGACTTGAGAATCCGACCGGTGCGGCGGACTGCATGAACTGCTTTTACGTGTGGGTATAAGCAGGGACGCCTACTCGATGCCTCCGCCTAAATTACAACAACGTGATTTATTAGCAATTACTCTGATTTATTGGCTATTATTCTAATTTATAATATCCTAATAATATTATTTAAAATTTTGAGGCCACGGGCACTTTAGTTGACTTCAGAGTGGAATAGCGCCGCGCCCAACAACATTCATTTCCAGAATTCAGTCCCACCCCCAAACCCACCTACTCACTCGCACGCGCGCCCACGCGCAAGCAAAGAGCACACAGAAACAGTATCAGTCATTTCAGTTCTGTTCTGTTCTCTTCTCTACCTCTTCTGTCTGCTTGCGCCGCCAAACCAAAGTCAGAGCCAGAACCAAACGAACATGTACCGAGACGTTTCCAGCTGCAACACCTACAACTATGGAGACGCGCTCTACTGGGACGCGCGCTATGTGCAAGAAGCTGGCTCCTTTGACTGGTACCAGCGTTACTGTGCTCTTCGTCCCTTCGTTCGCAAATATATCCCTACTTCCTCTCGTGTTCTCATGGTTGGCTGTGGCAATGCCTGTAATTTCTTGCCCTTCTTTTTCTATCCAGGTCTTGCTGGTCTTCGTAGTTTTGATTCCTTCGAATTATATCAATTACTCTGTTTGTTTTTGGCAATATTTATTACTTTTCCGCTTTTGCCGTCAATTGCTTTGAATTATTCTGTTTGGTTGCTGAGAAGGTGCGGAAAAATTGAAAGAAATTAGAGTTAATAAAGGAATCAAGGAAGTCTAGGGTATAAGATGCAATCTTGGTTGATGACGTGAATCTTTTATGTTTTTCTGATAAATCGTGTGACGGAAAAATTTTGAATTCTTTGTAGTGATGTCAGAGGACATGGTTAAGGATGGATATGAGGACATAATGAACGTTGATATCTCTGCAGTCGTCATTGACATGATGAGAAAGAAATACGAGTATATGCCTCAGCTGAAACGTATCCTGTTGAAGAAACTTATTTACTCTTGAATCTTTTGAATTATTTCTTTGTGTTTTCTTGAGTAACCAATGGTATTTCTGTCTGTGTTTCATTGTCAATCTCAATAGACCTGCAAATGGATGTTAGGGATATGAGCTTCTTTCCTGACGAGTCTTTTGATAGTGTCGTTGATAAAGGTATCACACTAGTTATATTTTTTGTCAGAAGTTGAGAACTTTGATACTAAGTTAGTTCTTTGTACGTTGGTGGCACATTGTTGTTGTGGCTGTATCTGCACTCGTGCTGATCTCTAGGAACTCTTGATTCCTTGATGGTAAGATGCATATTTATATCTTCTTATGATTACTTTTGCTCATTATCTAGCAACTTCAAATATTTCCTCACAATCTAGATAAGGATTCAGTATGTTAATTCTTTTCTTGTGCTTATAATTTTTAGTGTGGCTCTGATGCTCCAATTAGTGCTACTCAGATGTTGGGCGAAGTGAGCAGGTTATAGACTTGATTACCTGAAGTTGTAACTATGATGATCTTGATCTGTATTGCCATATGCTTTTGATATTTCACTAGCTTAAACCTAGAATTAGATGAAATGTTTGTACTAACCCAATGTTGATGTCATCAAAGTGTTCTCCTGGAGTGATTATGACTCTTTTCCCAGACTTGACTTCAGCATATCTGTATTTATGTATGTTTTTAATTGCTTGCTATATTTTTGTCTAAGTTTTGTTGTCTTTTCTCCTTTAGGCTTCTTAAACCCGGAGGGACCTATATGTTGGTAAAGATAATCCTCCAGAATAAGTTTTACTTCAGTATTGTTTATTACTTTATTGAAATTGTTTACATATATGATGTGTCATTAATTTGCTGTCAACAGATAACCTATGGTGATCCTAAAGTAAGGATGCTTCATTTGAACCGGACAGTATACAATTGGAAAATTGAACTGTACATAATATGTAAGTTCTATTTTCCTTTAAGCTGTACACTTTTTTTTTCTCTTGCCCAATTATATGGATTTCTATTACTTGTGTATGTGATCCTTTTGGTGCTTTTAGAAAAATCATCCCTATGTTAAAGAAGGAAAAAGAATGTATATGCTGAATAGTTGGTAGGAAAATAAGGTCTGCAGTAAAATTTTTCTTAAATTCTGGAAGTTTAGATTATCTGTTCTTCCTTTCAAATTAATAATCTGAGGGAAAACATATTCTTTATGTAATCTTCTGCATCGCCCTCCCTTGTCTCTCTCTTATCAACAAAACCTGATGCCTTGTCGATACAAACTTAATTTCTGTATTATCTTTATAGTATTTGTTCTAATTTATATAATTATGCTTGTTGCTTATTAGTATTCAATATATATTGATTCATACTGTAAGTGAATGAACTTAGATGATTTAATGAGATCTACTTGATGTCTGTATGCATTTATAACATATTTTAAAGTTCACTTCTGGTTTTTTCGTCTCACTGTGGATCTACTCTATTTCAATATTGATTTAAAATTTTTCTTTTTAAAATTATTGAAGTGAGATTTAGGTGAGCATTTAATATCCTTGGAGCTGTGGAAGCACCTAGGAGATCCGTTAACAAACACAGTTGTGGATCTGCTGGGTCAACCTGGCCACTCATATCTTGAATGTGAACTTGGCAGGACATTACCAGTTTGTATTAGAGAGCCCAATCCCAACCTGTGACAAACTTGGGCTCAAATCTTCTTTTTCATTCAGAGTTTGAGACTGGATTACTGATCCTAAATCCTAATTGGTCTAATCCATGGCAATAGATACTTGGTATCATTTTTCATAATCTCTTTTGGTATCATGTCATAGTTGTTAGAGATGATCATGAATGATTTTGTCTTTGAGGAAATGAATATGTGTTCCATATAGTACTTGGTGGCTATGGTTGGCTGGTATCTTCAGATTGACTGGATTTGCTGCATTAGCTTTCTGTGACTTATCAATCTTGCATAATGATTTTTCATTGCACCTTGCAAGAAAGGAATTCTTGTTTTTAATTTGATACCCTTTTTATTGTTCATTTGCAGCTAGACCAGGATTCGAAAAGCCAGGAGGTTGTAGTTCTTCGATGAAATCATATCTGGAACCTGTTCCTATTACTGACAGCGGCCTACTTCCGGCAGACTTTGTGTTAGAAGATCCAGATTCTCACTTTATATATGTGTGTAAAAAGATGAATGAAACAGATACAAAAAATATGCCCAGTTATCCGTTGGCAGCTGATATTTAATAGGAATGAGTTCCACTAATGCACACAGGTGCTCTGCTTACAAGCTTAATCATGCATCCTTACAGTCTGTACCATTAATCTCACCTGTACAACCAGGGTTAGTATTAGGCATTCTTACAGTGTTTGTACTTTAAGATTCTATTTTTATGATTCATCTTGTTCAACTAGCTTTAGGATTTGAAGAATAAAAATGAACAAAATGATGATCCCCAGTAGAGAAACATTAGTGAAGTAAACTGAGCTATAGTTTCATGTTATGTGTGATTGTTGAAATTTATTTTGGTTTTCAGTTTAGCATGTAAACCAGTAGGTTGATTCCTTGGAATTGACTATTAAAACTTTCCGAGGTTTAGGATGTCAAGAAATTTTGCCCCCCAGCATTTGTTACTAGCTTTGGTAGTTGTTGATGATGTTGCTTTTCTGCAAGATGGGTCATGTCAGGGTGCTCTCAGCTCTGTTTCAGTAACTAATGTCAGGGTGCTCTCAGCTCTGTTTCAGTAACTAATTATCTTCTTTCTTTTGGATTTATTCGTTTCCTAATCAACTTCTATTTCTTCCTTCAGAAAGAATCAAATCCGAAGAACAGCGTGAAATATATGTCCTTGGGAGTCAAATTTCCTTCTTCTCTTGGCTCTCATTGCTATAAGGCTCTAGTTCGACTAACTTGAAGGTGGGTTTGCTTAGCAGTAGAAATTGGATATGGAGCTGCAAAAGCTTGACTTGGGTAGATGGGAAGGTCGGAGTTCACACCGGTTTTCATTTAATATGGATAGAAACCCCTGTAGTTCAGTTTCCTAATCAACTCTCTTTCGTCCTTCATAGAAGTTTAATCTTTAATTTTATTTCCCTTCGCGAAGTACATATCCTGTCCATTGTTAACAGTCCATGATTGATGAACCTGGCAAAAGCGAATGAGAAAAATTTTAAAATTCTCATATCACAAGCCATCTTGGTCGGTCTCCTCATGGTTGAAAGATTTGGAACTGACGAAGTGGGCTGCAGCTTTGCTCCCCTACTTATTTTATTGTTCGCATTCATTGCTGCCATTGGCATTTATATTAAAGCCGTAAATCCATGGTACATTATTGATTATTCTAGGAGGAGAAAGGCATCAGCTTGGGTCTCCCTTGGCGGCATTATCCCTTGTACAACAGGTACTTTCCCGAGTCTGACCATTATTTGCCGACTATGGGCACTTCACAGTTGTTTCCATAGAAATAAGCACGTTTACAGTTGTCTTTCTGGCTCTTCGTTTGGCGTATACTGGACAAGCTTCCTTCCTTGGTTAGCACCCTGATCTTGTCATAGATACCTTCTTCAGGTCGGTACCAGGTAAACTTAAAATATGCAAATGGTAATAGATCTTTTATTATTTCTTTTTCTTCTTTGTATTATCTGGATTTCTTGGCATTTTCATCAATTAGCTTGTTTGAAACCACCAAAAATGAGGTGTTATATATTGGCTAATGTTTCTGGTGGCTGTATTGCGGCAATCATAGTAAGTCCTTGATTCGGGGACTTGCTCTATAACTCAACAATCTCTTGCGTTAGGATGCTTCCCTCTCGTGAAAATTGTGCATACTTGGCTATTGAGGCCGTTGACGTTCCTGTGGCAAATTGCCTACACATGCTTACTTGCGTAGGGGTTGCTCTTGGTTTTAGGCTGCAAAGATTGGCGATGCATATGGTAAATTGTGCATACATCGGCCATATTTATTTTCCTTTTAAATTTTTCCCTTGTCAATATGAAAGCTGTATTGCCCAATTTCGGAAATGCTTGATAGCTGAAAGCCTGAACCCATGTCAAGGATACTTTAAAAAATTAAAATGTTTGAACAGGTTTATTATAGATCGTAGTTTCATTACAGACATGAAAACCCTCTTACGTCGAGTGCACGCAGAGACCAAAATTTCGGAAAAAAGCTGTGTACACATTGGATACACGACTCTAATTCTTTAATTCTAAGAAATGGAATATAAACATATATTAATTAAAAATTACTGATAATGGTAAATTCCAGTATTAAATTCATCTTTATTCAGTGTTTTAAATGAACAAGAATTTATATTTGCAGAAGTATAGATAGAGGAAATTTTCTGCAAGAATTTGTGCCGTTCATTGGTTCAGTGAGTTTCTCTCTTTTCTAAGTTGTCACCAATTAATTAGCCGTTTGCCATTCATTGGTTCAGTGTTTTTCAATTTTCTATGTTGGCATTTAATACCAATTTATATTTCTCGGAAATTTCTGTTTGCTAGCATTTCAGGATGGATTTGTATCCTAATCTTCTAGGACTCGGTATAGAACTTTGAAGTGGAATATGAAAAAAGAACCTCTGTGGTTATAGCTCAGCACCGCCAGATTTGATTGAAGAAGTAGAAGAAAGTTTCTCCCTGTCGGTGATATTAGGGTTTTTTTTCAGTTCTTATTGAGCGTAACAATGTCGGAAAGTCTTGTACCTGAAACCTCGACAGAAAAGAGCTTGGAGAAGGATCAGAAGCTTTCGGTGAGAAAGTTTACCAGACATGATTCCTTGGACATCGAATCCCGCACGGTTGCTGGCCATCAAGACCACGGCAAAAAGGTCTGCCTTCAATAACTTGTGCGGTTATAATATTTTCGTATATTTCAAATGGGTCATGGGCTTATTCTCGCGTTTTGATTATTCTTTTGAAGTCGATGAATTGGCCGACGATTTTGCAACTAGCATTCCAGAGCATTGGCGTAGTGTATGGAGATATCGGCACATCTCCTCTCTACGTGCTGTCTGGCACTTTCCCTCATGGAATCAATCACGTCGACGATGTACTGGGCGTGCTTTCTGTGATATTGTATACACTCACCTTGATCCCTCTAATCAAGTATGTGTTCATAGTCTTGCGTGCCAACGACAACGGCGATGGTAAGTTGAATTCTTTTCGATTTGCTGCTCTAGTTAATTGTTATCTTTGCCTATAGTTTGATTATTTTACTTTCTTCTTCTCAGTCTGGTGTTGATTTTGACTTGATATACATGATTGCTAACTTTTCCCAGGGGGGACATTTGCTCTATACTCTCTAATATGTCGATATGCCAACGTGGGATTGATCCCGAGTCGACAAGCAGAGGACTGCAACGTCTCCAATTTCAAGCTGGATTTGCCAAACGATACCAAACGAGCGAGGATGGCATTAGGACTCAAGTCCAAGCTTGAAAACAGTCGATTTGCCAAGTTTCTCCTATTTTTCGCCACACTGCTTGGTACTTCCATGCTCATAGGAGATGGTATCCTCACTCCTTGCATCTCAGGTAACTAATAAATAATTTGCGCTCAATGATTCCGTCATCATTGATTATTCTATGAGTTTTGACGCCGAAATCTTTTTCTGTTCAATCAACCACAGTTCTATCAGCTGTGGGGGGCATCAAGGAAGCCACATCTGCAATGACAGAAGGTATAATATGTGCTTCTTAATTATGCAATAGTTCTGGCGTCATTATTTGGACTGAACACATTACGTTTGTATGCAGATAGGATTGTTTGGATATCTGCAGCCATTTTGGTCTTCCTCTTCATGATTCAACGGCTTGGAACTCACAAAGTGGGCTATACCTTTGCTCCCATACTAACCATTTGGTTCATATTCATTGGATGCATTGGGCTCTACAATATCATCCACTTTAATCCTTCAATACTCAGAGCTGTAAATCCTTGGTACATTGTCGACTATTTCCGAAGGAACAAGAAATCGGCTTGGATTTCTCTTGGCGGCACTATTCTATGCACAACAGGTATTCTTCCCACCACAGTGTACTGAATCAATATCGTTTGAATCCTTTTAGCAACTTGTTAATTAATTATAATTTGCTAAAATGAATAAAATCAGGAGCGGAAGCATTATTTGCGGATGTTGGACACTTCACGGTTCTATCTATACAAATAAGCACTTGCACTATTGTTTATCCAGCTCTTTTATTGGCTTACACCGGACAAGCTTCCTTCCTTACCAGGCACCCCGAATATGTCAAGGATGCCTTTTTCAAGTCTGTTCCAGGTAAACAATTAAATACGAATCTGTCCACAGTTGTTTTAGTCTGGTATTTCAATCTATATGTTCTTATATTTGGGTGTAGTGGAAAAAATATTTCAGGTCCTGTCTATTGGCCGATGTTCGTGGTGGCTGTATTGGCAGCAATCATAGCTAGTCAATCCTTGATTTCAGGGACTTTCTCTATAATCCAACAATCCCTTGCGTTAGGATGCTTCCCTCGTGTCAAAATTGTGCATACATCGACGAAGCATGAAGGGCAAATTTACGTTCCTGAGGCCAATTACCTACTCATGCTTGCTTCTCTATGTGTTACTCTCGGCTTTAGAACTACCGAAAAGATTGGAAATGCTTATGGTAAGCAATTTATTGTTTAGATATCAAATAATGCACCCATAAATAACATGTGAAACTGATGAATCTAATTATTTCTGTATACAGGGCTTTCCGTGGTATTTGTAATGGCGATGACATCATGTTTCCTGGTACTTGTCATGATAATGATTTGGAAATCCAACATATTTTTCATAATCTCCTATGTTCTTATCATTTCTTCTGTGGAGTTCGTCTATTTAAGTTCGGTTCTTTACAAATTTGACCAAGGAGGGTACTTGCCATTAGCTTTTGCAGCGATTCTAATGGCTATTATGTACGTTTGGAACAATGTGTACCGTAGAAAATATCATTATGAGCTTGACAACAAGATTTCTCCGGCAAGGGTAAAAGAAGTTATCGCTGACACAAACCTTTGTCGAATTCCTGGCCTTGCCATGTTTTACTCTGAGCTTGTTCAGGGCGTACCGCCAATTTTCAAGCATTATGTGGGCAATGTACCCGCAGTGCATTCGGTCCTCGTCTTCCTCTCAATCAAGTCATTACCTATTAGCAAGGTTCCAGCAGAAGAGCGGTTCATCTTCCGCAGAGTGGAGCCAAAGGAGCTTAATATGTATCGTTGTGTTGCAAGATACGGATACATAGATGTACGCAATGAGGAAGAGCCCTTTGAGTTAATATTAGTTGAGAAACTGAAGGAGTTTATTAGAGAAGATAATAGAATGTCTCAAGAAACCATTGGCAATGCAGAGACGGCTGAACTGAATGGAGAGAGTGAGGATCTTGAAGATGTAATTCACGAAGAGAAACGGAAAGAAGAGCAGGAAAGAGAGATTGAAGCAGTGGAGAAAGCATGGGAAGCTGGCGTTGTTCATTTGATTGGTGAGAACGAAGTGGTTGCGGCAAAAGGATCTGGAATTGGAAAGAGAATCTTGATAGATTATGCATACAATTTTCTCAAGAAAAATTTGAGACAAAGTGAGAAAATGTTTGATATTCCTCACAAGCGTATGCTCAAAGTGGGAATGACATACGAGCTTTAGGTCACTCAATATCAAGAAGGAAATGATGAGACTTTATTATCGCCTGTAAACCCTAGTTTAGGACATTGATGAAGAGCTGAGTATTTAACTATTTATCATACAAGATGTTAGTTCTTTTTTTTTCTTATTTTGTATTTATCGTACAATTAAATTTGAATTATGGGAATACAAACAAGTCTACCTAAATAAAAATTTTCCTATTTTCCTTTTGTATCTTGATGATATTGTAAAGCTTTCCTTGCACTCGAAGAACGCTATTGAAAATGGAGTTCATAGAGAGCAAAGGAATACCAGTTTGCACCCATTCAATGTTTTGCATTTTCATCTCAAAAATGGGCAAAATTAATTGCTGAAAAGTCATTATCCTATTTTAAAAGATTGTTGGATATCAGCAGCCACCTTGGTCGGTCTCTTCGTGGTTGAAAGATTTGAAACTGACAAAGTGGGCTATGCCCGCATTCGTTGCTGCCATTGGCATTTATAATAATATCAGACACTTTGATCCCACGGTAATTAAAGCTGTAAATCCATGGAACATTATTGATCATTCTAGAAGGGGCAAAGCATCAGCTTGGGTATCCCTTGGCGCCATTTTCCTTTGCACATCAGGTACTTTCCGAGTCCTACCATTATATGCGGTCTACACAAATAAGCACTTTTACAGTTGTATTTCTGGCTCTTCGTTTGCCGTATACCGTACAAGCTTCCTTCCTTCGTTAGCTCCCCGATCTTGTCATAGATACCTTTTTCAGCGTTGTACCAGGTAAACTTACAATATGCAAATGGTCATAGATCTGTTATGACTTTTTTTTTGGTTCTTCGAATTATCTCAGAATCTTCATATCTTTATCAATTAGCTTATGTTTGACACAAAAAAAAATTACAAAGGTGCTATATGTTAGCCGATGTTTCTGGGTGCTGTATTGGCAGCAATCATAGCCAGTAAGTCCTTGATTTCAGGGACTTTCTCTATAATTGAACAATCTCTTACGTTAGGATGCTGCCCTCTTGTGAAAATTGTGCATACACGGGCTAAATGTGAAGGATAAGTTTACGTTCCTGATGGTAAACTGTGCACACATCGGCTACATTTATTTTCCCATTTATAGTTTGTCCAATACTCCGATAGTCTGCTAGTACTCGTGTAGAAAATATTACATTACAAATCAAACTGATGAATTTGTTATTGTCTGTGTGCGGGGATTGCAGTGGTGTTTGTAATGACATTGACGTCCTCCTTTCTGGTACTCGTCACTGTGTCCTTATCATTGGTTTCGCGGATTTCATCTAGGTTCAGTTTCTCTACAAATTTGACCAATGAGGATACTTACCATTGGTTTCCGCCGCCGTTCTAATGTCTAGAGTGTATATTTTGAACAATGCATATTGAAGGAAATATTACCAAGTGCTGGAACGCAAGATTTCTCCTGGGATGACGAAGGGGATAGCTGACGACAAAATTGTGTCCAATTCCTGGACTTGCCATGTTCTATTCAAAGCCTGAGTGATTTGATATACTACAGACTCGTAGGCCATAATACTAGAGACTTAATACATTTTGGGAAAAAAAATCTGTTCCACAAATAAGAGAAATCTTTAGATTCTATATCAAAACACAAGGAAAAGTGAAACACTTGCTTGGGTTGAATTTGCATCCCAATTCAAAATATTGTAGTGGACTGATCATCTGCCATTTTATATAACCTAAGGGACAATTATACACTTAATTGCAATTATGTCTGCCTTGGTCTTATATTTAAAACCTTGAATAAATTTTTCACTTGTCAGTACGAAAGTTGTAGTGCCAAATTTCGGAAAAGCTTGGAAGCTGAAACCCATTCGTAGAGATGGCAAGTGTTCCGGACGGGCAATTGCACATGCTCCCCAATTCGATATATTATCTCGATATTTTTTGTTGGAATTAGGAATAAGCAAATCCAAACCTTGGTTTTGGTTTAAAACAACTAAACTAATAGTTATAAGTTCAATTTTTGGTTCTCAAACTGATCCAAAGGCAGTTGCCCACCCCTAGCTCTTACTCATTCAAAGAGTACTTTTTAAAAATTAGATGGGTCTGATTACAGACATTAGTTTCATTACGGGCTGCCGAATTTAATATCATCATATATGAAAATCCTCTTATGCCAAATGCAAGCGGAGACCAAAATTTCGGAAAATGCTGCGTATACATTGAATGAACGACGCCTTCTGCAATTCCAAGACATATAACACAGATATATATTAATAAAAATTACTGATAATGATAAAATTCATCTTCATCCACAGTTTTAAGTGAATAAGAAATTACATTTACAGAGTTCGTATATTGAGGAAATTTCCTGTCTGAATTTCTGCTGATCTTCAGTGTTAACTTTCATTCGATCAGTGTGCTCCTCTATTTCTTAAGTTTGTTAACTTTCATCGATTCAGTATGTTCCTCTATTTTCTAAGTTATCAGAATTTAATTAACTTTGTTTGTATTAGAGTATATGTTAGAGTATAAGTTATCGGGTAAATTTATATAATTTTTTTTTAAAAACAAATTTAATATTTGTTAGATATATGAATTCAAATAATTATTATATTTTTAAAATGTTGATACTTGTAAATATTTAAAATGTTAATTTATAGTTTAACTTAAAAACTGAAATTTAAAGGCACAAAATCAGAATATTTGTATTTAATAGATGGTGAACGAAAGAAACTTTATGGTTACAGCTGCCGGTTAATATAAACAAAGTTTCTTCCTGTCTAAGAGTATGGCTCCAGCTCTCATTCAGATTTCAGTGAAAGCAAGGAGTAGAAGAGGGAGTTTCTGTCTGTTTGTGATATTAGAGTTTCCTTTTTTCAGCTCTTACTGAGCGTAACAATGTCGGAAAATCTTGTAGCGGAAAGCCCGACGGAAAAGAGCTTGGAGAAGGATGAGAAGCTTTCGGTGAGAAAGTTTACCAGACATGATTCCTTGGACATCGAATCCCGCACTGTTGCTGGCCATCAAGACCACGGCAAAAAGGTCTGCCTTCAATAACTTGTGCGGTTATAATATTTTCGTATATTTCAAATGGGTCATGGGCTTATTCTCGCGTTTTGATTATTCTTTTGAAGTCGATGAATTGGCCGATGATTTTGCAACTAGCATTCCAGAGCATTGGCGTAGTGTATGGAGATATCGGCACATCTCCTCTCTACGTGCTGACTGGCACTTTCCTTGATGGAATCAATCACGTCGACGATGTTCTGGGCGTGCTTTCTGTGATATTGTATACACCCACGTTGATCCCTCTAATGCAGTACGTGCTCCTAGTCTTGCATGCCAACGACAACGGCGATGTTAAGTTGAATTCTATTCGATTTGCTGCTCTATTTAATTGTTATCTTTGCCTATAGTTTGATTATTTTACTTTCTTCTTTTTAGTCTGGCGTTGATTTTGACTTGATATACATGATTGGTAACTTTTTCCAGAGGGGACATTTGCCCTATACTCTCTAATATGTCGATATGCCGTATACCGTACAAGCTTCCTTCCTTCGTTAGTGATCTTGTCATAGATACCTTTTTCAGGGTTGTACCAGGTCAACTTACAATATGTCATCGACGTGATTGATTCCATCGGGGAAAGTGCACCCTGATCTTGTCATAGATACCTTTTTCAGGGGTGCACTTTCCCTGATGGAACCAATCACGTCGATGATGCTCTGGGCGTGCTTTCTGTGATATTATATACACTCACGTTGATCCTTCTAATCAGGTACGTTCATGGCCTTGCATGCCAACTACAACAGCGATGGTAAGTTGAAAATTCTGTTGAATTTGCTGCTCTAGTTCATTGCTGCCTTTGCTTTCTTCTTCTTAGTCTAGCATTTAATTTGACTCAATAAATGATCGGACACATTTCTCAGGCGGGACGTTTGCTCTATACTCTATAATATGTCGACATGCCACGTAGGATTGATCCCGAGTCGACAAGCAGAGGACTGCAACGTCTCCAATTTCAAGCTGGATTTGCCAAACGATACCAAACGAGCGAGGATGGCATTAGGACTCAAGTCCAAGCTTGAAAACAGTCGATTTGCCAAGTTTCTCCTATTTTTCGCCACCCTGCTTGGTACTTCCATGCTCATAGGAGATGGTATCCTCACTCCTTGCATCTCAGGTAACTAATAAATAATCTGCGCTCAATGATTCCGTCATCATTGATTATTCTATGAGTTTTGACGCCGAAATCTTTTTCTGTTCAATCAACCACAGTTCTATCAGCTGTGGGGGGCATCAAGGAAGCCACATCTGCAATGACAGAAGGTATAATATGTGCTTCTTAATTATGCGATAGTTCTGGCGTCATTATTTGGACTGACCACATTACGTTTGTATGCAGATAGGATTGTTTGGATATCTGCAGCCATTTTGGTCTTCCTCTTCATGATTCAACGGCTTGGAACTCACAGAGTGGGCTATGCCTTTGCTCCCATACTAAGCCTTTGGTTTATATTCATTGGATGCATTGGGCTCGACAACATCATCCATTTTTAACCCTTCACTACTCAGAGCTGTAAATCCTTGGTACATTGTCGACTATTTCCGAAGGAACAAGAAATCGGCTTGGATTTCTCTTGGTGCACTATTCTATGCACAACAGGCACTCCTCCCACCACAGTGTACTGAATCAATATCGTTTGAATAGTTTTAACAACTTGTTAATGAATTATAATTTACTAAAATGAATAAAATCAGGAGCGGAAGCATTATTTGCGGATGTTGGACACTTCACGGATCTATCTATACAAATAAGCACTTGCACTATTGTTTATCCAGCTCTTTTATTAGCTTACACTGGACAAGCTTCCTTTCTTAGCAGGCACCCCGACTGTGTCAAGGATGCCTTTTTCAAGTCTGTACCAGGTAAACAATTAAATACGCATCTGCCCACGGTTGTTTTAGTTTGTTATTTCAATCTATATGTTCTTATATTTGGGTGTGGTGGAAAAAATATTTCAGGTCCTGCATATTGGCCGATGTTCGTCCCTCGTGTCAAAATCGTGCATACATCGACAAAGCATGAAGGTCAAGTTTACGTTCCTGAGGCCAATTACCTATTTATGCTTGCTTGTCTAGGCCTTACTCTCGGTTTCAGGACTGCCGAAAAGATTGGCAATGCTTATGGTAAGCAAATTTATTATTTTAGGTATCAAATATTGCACCCTTAAATTACATATGAAACTGATGAATCTAATTATTTCTGCATACAGGGCTTGCTGTGGTAATTGTAATGACAATAACATCATGTTTCCTGGAACATATCATAATAATGATTTGGAAATCCATCATATTTTTCATAATCTTCTATGTTCTTGTCATTGCTTCTGTGGAGTTCGTCTATTTGAGTTCAGTTTTCTACAAATTTGACCAAGGAGGTGGCCTACCATTTGCTTTTGCCGCGATTTTAATGACTATTATGTACGTTTGGAACAACGTATACCGGGGAAAATATCATTATGAGCTTGACAACAAGATTCTCCGGAGTGGGTGAAAGAAGTTGTCGTTGACACTAACCTTTGTCGAATTCCTGGCCTTGCCATGTTTTAGTCTGAGCTTATTCAGGGTGTACCGCCAATTTTCAAGCATTACGTGGAGAACGTACCCGCATTGCATTCAGTCATCGTCTTCGTCTCCATCAAGTCATTACCTATTACCCAGGTCCCAGCAGACGAGTGGTTCATTCTCCGCAGAGTGGAACCAAAGGAGCTTAATATGTATCGCTGTGTTGCAAGACACGGATACACAGATGTATGCAATAAGCAACGACCTTTTGAGGAAATATTAGTTGAGAAACTGAAGGAGTTTATTAGAGAAGATAATGGAGGAGATCATAATCGAGAGATTGAGGATTTTGAACAAGTAATTCACGAAGAGAGCAGGAAAGAGAGATTGAAGCAGTGGAGAAAGCATGGGAAGCTGGCGTTGTTCATTTGATTGGTGAGAATGAGGTGGTTGTGGCAAAAGGATCCGGAATTAGATTATGCATACAATTTCCTCGAGAAAAATTTGGGACAAACTGAGAAAGTATTTGATATTCCTCACAAGCGTATGCTTAAAATGGGAATGACTTACCAACTCTAGGTCATCCAATGTCAAGAAAAAGAAGTTGGCTACACTTTACCATCACTTTTAAGCCTAATCTTAGGAAGCTGATGAATATCTGAATATTTGACTATTAATCATATAAAATGATATTCTTAACATCGATAATAATAAATTTTGAAATTATAAAATATTATTTATATTTATAAAATTCTAAAAATTATCTAAATATCTTTTAATTTACAATGCGTTAATTACAATTTTATAATCAAAAGGTTTGAAATAGAGATGATAGAGAGCCAAGAATCACTAATTTGCACCCATTAATTGTTGTGCATTTCTATCTCCAAAAAGGGTAAATTTAGGGAAGATTTGATTTGAAACCCGCAGAGGTCATTATCCTGCTCTAAATTTGAGAATCCTTGATCATATCTGGCCAAAATCCACTAAATTTAGGGAAGATTTGAAACCCAAAGAGAAGATCAATAACCCATTTATAGCAACCCAGTAAGAGATCTACCAAAACAGCAAGGTGTATAAATACAATAATCCCACTTAATTTTCTCTAAACTAGTCAACACTTTTGCCAAATCTAGCAAATGGATCCACAAACCCCAAAAATACCACCCTTCAAAACGAGCAACACTAACCCATCCTCTAATGTGGCTAATTACTTTGCCAAAAACCCATTTGAGTCTTGAAATCCCCAATTAGATCAAAAACCTCATTCTAAATCTAGCAAATTGTCAGGGTGGCCCTTACTCTTTTTTGCTATAACTGGCAACGTAGATATAAATAGAGAAAAGCCGACATAAATTAGATATTTGGAAAATAACATAAAATTAGGAAAACCTTAAAAAAAAACAAGAAAATAAAAAAGAACCCAATAGCCCTTTTTCTAATTGCAAATAAAAAAAAATAATACATTTAAAGGGTAAGTAATATTTAGGTCCATTATTTTAAAATTTTTACACATGAGGACATATTTTATCTGTAGATATCAAATTAGTCCCTCATTTTGTTTACTTCCTTAAGGTGACTGATTTATCTTCGAAGGTGTCGACTCCGTGTTTGGAATCTAAAGGGTAAATTTATAAATATTATGCACATAATTGAAACATTGTGAAACAATAAGGGTCTACATGTTATTATTATACCACACGGAAAGAAAAAGACAAAAGTCTCTTGGAAACTGCCTGAGTGGGACCCACATACGATTTCTGGAAAAGTCGGGAAGGGCAAAGTAGGGGCCCACAAAAAGAGGGGACCCATCAGCACCTAAACCGTCCAAATGTGGCTAAAGGAATCAGTCATTTCATGCAAACGCAAAATGCAATAACACTGTGCTCTCTCCCTCTCCCTCTCTCTTTCTAAAATAGAATGCAAGATACAAACAGAGGCAGGGCCATCAGCCATGCAAACTTGCTGTTTCCAGCCTTACATGCTCAAATGAAACTCCTCTTTTATCCTCTCTAAATTTGGCTATCCCCTCCCCTTTCTTTTTCTGTCTAGTGTTCGAGAATAACATCACCAATACCCCCATAAATGCATATCCAGGAAACCAACCCGAGAAACCACTAATAGAAATTCAGCTCTTCGTTTTCATTCTTAAGTAAATGAATTGTTAGAAAAGACAGAGTAGTTTGGGTTTCTCAACCGAGTTAATTTCTTTCCGGGGTTCTTCTTGATCAATTGAAGGAACAAAAACATGGGTAGAGGCAAGATTGAAATAAAAAGAATCGAGAATGCAAACAGTAGGCAAGTTACATTCTCAAAACGAAGAGCTGGATTGCTCAAAAAGGCTCAGGAACTGGCTATTTTGTGTGATGCTGAGGTTGCTGTAATTATCTACTCAAATACTGGCAAGCTCTTTGAATTTTCGAGTTCTGGGTAAGTTTTGGATTTCTATGTTCTTTGATGGTTGCATGTGTTTGTTTGATTATATTTTGTTGATGGGTTCTGTTTGGGTTTAGTAAATTTTCATTTTCTTGTTTACGATGTTGCATGAACATTCATAATTCTTTAATTTATGGTTTCTCTGCCTTTATTTTAATTAATTTTGCTTTCATTGTTGCATGTGTTTTCTGATTGCATCGGTTTTTACGTACTTCGGTTTTTATTCGAGGAATTCTGGATTTTGCATTAAGAATTTGTTCTCCTGTGCTAAAATTGGGTAGAAATTCAGAGACTTGCTCTGGCTTTCGCTTAGTTTTAGTAATTATACATTCTGATCGGGGCTCTGTTGCAATAGAATTATCAGCTATGGTTGTTGCTGGCTACCTTTTTTTTTCGAAGGATTTTTTGTTGCTTGATATCATTTTCAGTCACAATTTTGATCAACTGTAGTGGGCAATTTCTGAATGTGTCCTATCATCTCCATTGATTGGTATTCTATTCTTTCTCTCTCTTGAATGTGGGGTTCTTTTCATGTGATGATAAAATTGAAATCAATTAAGATTATTTTCATGCATGTAGATCACTTGGAATGGCTTCAGGCTCTTAGAAACAGGCTTGAAAAAGGTGGCTATGAACAGAGGAGAAAAAATTTGTCGCATTCTTTATAAAGAAAATTGATTTAGTTTGTTTCTTCTTATGTTTGTAGCATGAAGAGAACACTTTCAAGATACAACAAGTGTCTGGATTTTTCAGAGGCCGCGGTAGCAGAATGCAAAACAGAGGTACTAGTCAATACATGATTACACTTGTGAAATCTAGTCCGACTTTTTGCCCTAGTTGATGCATAATATCTATACTATGATATTATGTGCTTCTGTTTTGGTGGTGGTTGTATTCTTCTTGTTATTCTGTTATCCATTTGAGCATGTGGGTGGTGATCAGGAGATTGTATAATGGATGGGTGACAACTTCAATGAAAAAGGATGGAAATTGAGGAATAATGCCTGCACCAAAATTTTATTTAGCATTTCCTAGGAGACAACTGAGAAAACATCATTTGACGAAACTGCATCAGAATTTCATTACATGCATCTCTCTCATTGGCTCTCAGTATTCTGATGATTTCTGATTATCATTCTGCTCAATTCATTTTTGAGATTGATGCTTCTGACTATACTTTTCTTGTAGAAGCAAGACTCAAAGGAGGTCGATGTTCTAAAAGATGAAATTGCAAAGCTACAAACGAAGCAGTTGTAAGTATCTTATTCTAGTTGAGTCTGTTCAACAATTAGACTTTTGGAGAATTACATGCTGGTTCTCATTCATGTAAATGTGCTGACTGCTCTGATTTGGCAGACGGTTGTTAGGTAAGGACCTGAATGGATTGAGCTTAAATGAGCTGCAGCTCCTGGAACGGGAACTAAATGAAGGGTTGTTGTCAGTGAAGGAGAAAAAGGTTATAATGATTTTATCTTTCAGCTCTCTTTGTTTATTTAACCTATGTTTGCAAGCAAAAGAAAAACTAACTGATACAGTGGTTATAGTTAATTCTCAGTAATATGTCGCAGCTATAGAGGTCTTAACTGAATTTTCACCATTTCAGGAGCAATCACTGATGGAGCAACTGGAGCAATCAAGAATACAGGTAGACTGGATTAAGATTTCATGTCTTTATTTGTTCTAACTAAGATCACAGCCTTTCAAAAGAAGAAGACACTAGTGTTAGTAACAGTTCCTCCCACCATTGAACGATGGTAACTACAATAATCTGTAAAACTTTCTGAAAAGAAGAAATATAGTGCAGAGAAAAGTAGGGGGTGAGACACAGGAATAAAGAATGAAGAGTAATGGACAGACATACGACTGACTGTTTTCCCTTATGTAAATACTTCCACTTATTTTGCACAAGGGTTTTATTCTAAATGTCAGCATACTCTGTATGTTTATGGTAATATCCCTTTGCATAAAGAAAGTTGTCATTTCTTTTCTGCTTACAAGTAATTACTCTCTCTAATACTTGCTTACAGGAGCAGAGGGTTCTGCTGGAGAATGAAACTTTGCGCAGACAGGTGAGACTCATTATTCTGGATAAAAATGAGTCTCTTTCAGTATATAAATCAATTGTAAGTACATAATCCGATGGCAGGTTGAGGAGCTTCGAGGTTTCTTTCCGACCACCAATTGCTCAGTCCCAGCATACCTTGAGTACTATCCTTTAGGAAGGAAGAATTCTTTAATAAACCACATTTCTACAAGCCCCGATGTTGCCTCTGATAGTGCAGTTGAAAAAGGAGATTCGGACACTACCTTACATCTAGGGTATATTACTTTTCCCATGTATAAATGCAACCTTTAACTGAATTGCGAAACCGTCCCTTTTGTCCCTTGTGCTTCTGGGGATTTCCACTATTGAAAACGTTTCTCTTTAGACAATAAATTTAGCAGTCGGATGTTCTGAGGTAATTGAGACCCTTCTAAGCAGATTTCGTTTAAAGTTTTGATCTTTCTAGTTACATTGCCTAATACTTATGGCCAAAAAGGAGATGTTAGATAGATACAGGAAATCAGAAGATGTTTGCATACTGCTGCAGCCAGCATTACAACCTTCACATGTCTCCTGATTTAAATTCCGGCAAGAGCCATTCTTAAGACACATCTCTCGTTTTATCTCCAAGTATTTACTTCTGCATAACAATACTCTCAAATCTAACTGTTAGTTTATTTACCACTAGCATACTTATCCAAAGATGAATTGAAAATGGTTTTTTTTTATAATTATTAATATTATTGAATTTATCATTATTCACCAGCTTTCTTCAGTCTAATGTGTATTCTTTGTGTTGCCTAGGCTGCCAAGTAGAATTTACCACAAGAGGAAGGCACCTGAAAGAGAAACAAACTCGATCGACTCAAGGAACCAGTTAGGCCTGCTGTGACCCTTCGCTGCTCAGAGTTCTGCCTTACTTTCTATATAAACAACAGAAACGAAATGATTTTGTTACAGTTTAGCAAAGTTTAGTGGTTTTCTAAACCAACAGTTTGGCTGAAAAATGAAAATCATGACAGTGGACGTATATAAGGTTCCCTCTAATTAGAAAATTTCAACTTTTTAAGGTGATGGTGATGAAATTGCCAGTTTTTTGAAGTAAGGGTCAGAGCACATTTCAAACAGCAACAAGAAGCTTTCTTTTCTTTGCTTGCATCATAATGGCTATAGCATTTTGCTGCAACTTTTATCTTTTTTCTTTGAGATTTGATTCCCAGTGAGGATAAGCGTTGCGTACTCCATGTTCCATGTGATGACTGAGAGCAGGAAACGTGGATTTTGCCTCTGCTCTTGAATACAAATTTAAACGGACAAATAAAGTAACAATCTGCTATCTCAAACGCAAATGTAAAAATTATGTGCGGCCGATTTCAGACATGGAAGAATGTATTTTATACCGTTAACAGATCGACAAAGAGAAATAGAGATCATATCATACAATCTATCTACAAAGAACTACAACATAGTTCTTGGATATAGAAATTTAGTTCTTGGATATAGAAATTCATACAATTGTTACTGCTACTATTGCTGTCGAATGCCATCGAGCAATTCATTTCTCCTAGCCAACAGTTCAGAGAACAGATGATCGACCTCCTTAGCCAAGCTGTCCAGCATCTTCTCAAACGACTCTAATCTTTGTCGCAATTTCTCTGCAGCGTCGCTGCTTTTTCCAATATCTACAGCGGCGACAAGACAAGCAGCTGAATCATTCAGCTCTCTCACTTCCTTCAGAACAATCCCTTTCTCCTCTATGATTTCACAAATGATTGAATCCAAACTGCTTAGAGCCGAACTTGAAAACTCTCCAGGTTTTCTCCTCTCCAGGTATGGTTCAGCATCTCCGGATAATCCAGCCAAGATAATACCACATACCCAGAATCCGATGCTCTTTAATTCCGTCAGAGCTTGAAGAATAACCCTTTCCTTGTTGGAAAAAAACCTTTCTTTTTCCACTTCGTCGTTTTCTAGGTCTTTGATATCTTTGGCTGGCCTCTTATTAATCTTGATTGCATTCAAACGCTCAATTGCCAAAGAACGTGAATTCTCCACAAGGCCTAGAGCATGTGATAGCGCAAGCCTAGCTTCTCCCAGACGAGAAATAGACGAAGTAATGGAATTAAGAAGATCCAATAAACACAAGGTGTAGTTGAGATATTCCTCCACGGAAGCAGCTTCCCATTTACTGATGGGAAAATCTATATCCACGACCAGCTTTGCAAAAGCCTTATTGATCATCGGTAGGAGCATAAAACATTGCTGAATCCACGAGAAAGAAGGTAATTCCAATCCGGATTTCGAATTTGGTGACAACTGGTTCAAGCAAATCGAAACATCGGATTGAAAGACCTGTAAAGAAGCTTGTAAAGCCTCTGGTTCTTGGTGGTGGTGCAGATGATTCTCCAGTTTCAAACAGAGTTTGCTAAGCCTTTCTATCAAAAGTACCATGACAAACACAGCCCAAGTACAGACTATGAAGGTTTGGTTTGGTTTGGTTTAGGAGCTTAGGTACGAGTCTGTTTTGGAGTTTCTCGCAACTTATATTATCGCGCAGTTTTAGTTCTAGGCTGGAGGAAACATTCAATGCCACCAAACAGACAGCTAGTGTGACCAAGACGTAAACATTACACGCCTCGCCCTTTGAATATTCAAAAACCGGAGACAAGTGGCGGCCATGGGCTGCACAATCAGCATTACCCTTATCTCTTAGTATCAAAGTTTAACCAATCATGCGCTTTCGGGCAGTTGGGTCCACTTGTTGTGGCCTGGTTGTCCAAGCAAGGTAGGAAGGACGGCAGAAATACCACTTTTAGTCACGTAGTAATTGCCAGATTATAATCTCTGTCCCTCTATCTTCGGCGCAAAACACGCCAACACTCTTCAGACAATCGATGCGAGTTACTGTTCACCCAAAACAGGGAAAATATGGGCTGTTGGGGCTAACTTACTGCCCACGCTGGTCCAGTCAACCGTTGTGCGTCGCGGAAGAAGGCAAGAAGCAACGGTCTGGAAAATTTAATGGGCTTGCTTGTACGAATTTTACACTTGGTCAGTTCAACACTCCATTTGCAACTTGGCAGGCCAAGTACCTGCTGCGATTAAAACCAAACAGCAACTCGGAATTGGTACATGTTTCTCATTTATAATCGGTTTGAAGCATGTATAAAACAATACAATTTGTTGGGTCCTTTTTATTATTCAAATTGTTCTTGATCTTGACTGAGTTTGAGTGGAGTGGGATCGTGCATATCATCAATTTGTTGACTGTGAAACCTCTGTTTCTAGATGAAGTTGCCGTGTCCGCGCTGCTCGAAATTAATATATGTTAGCATTGAATCCTCGGTCAAAAGATTACCCTGAATTGGTGGATCAGAGCCCTTTTCAAAACATTACATCGTGTGGAGCACTTCGATTCAAGTTTCAGAAGTCCACACCCTGAATTGTAGGAAACGATAAGGTAATGGAGGATCATGCATGCGTATGCTTTTGTATCTCTGCCGTATATTCCATGCAAATCCATATCCCATCCTGCATATTTCATTGTATTATTCTGTAGGGAAACAGATTTTTATATTAATTTTTCAATCTTTTTATTATTAAAAAATTATTTATATAAAAATTAAAAATTAATGTAAAAGTTTATATATTATTATTAACTGTGTATCATTGGGCTGAATGCAAATAATGAAGCCCATTCATGTTTAAATAGATAGTTGGTGGGATGGGATGCACATGCTAAGATTTCAACTTAAGAATAAATACGACGACGTATTACCAACCACATATCCATTCAATTTTCTAAATATTGTTTACTTGAATTCATTTTCTAAAAATTAAATATCATATTAAATAATATATATATATTTTTTTTTCTAAAATTTTGGCATTCTAATCCTTGACCCATACCAACCAAACCATTCTCATTCCATAATTTCAATTTAATACTCTTGGCCAACCCCAATTAATTAATTAATCAATTAATTGATGACCCACATCAATCATTGCATGTCAAACTACAAATATGGTCCACACCTAGCCCCATTTATTGTCAAATATTAATAATTATTATTAAATACATGCTTTTAAAGATATTCTCAACCATACATCTCATGGGGCAGTCATCTACAACCCAAGAATGCTATTTCTTAATCCAATAGGTTTACATGTTAATGCCTTAATTAGATTAATTTTAATTTTAAATTGGTAGCTAATGATATGATTTAATTCTTTGATTATATTATAATGTTTGCCTCGTGGTGCGACAAATTATAAATAAACTAAGGTAAGTGTATGTTTTATCAGTTGACTATTAATAATAATTGAGTTTATATAATAAAATTGTGAAATAATAATAATATAAATTTAAAAATTATCGAATCAGAAGAATATCTATTATCATAATATTTAGTAATAATATTTTTGAATTATCATAAATTCTTGAAGTTTTATATTTCCATAAATGATAACATAGTAACAACAAATCCTTTATTTTATAGTTAAATGACTTAAATAACCTTTGTTATTGAGTTATCTAGGTCAAAACTCAATATTGTGGAGGTATGATGGTCATTTTAATAGGACGAGGGATCTATTTGATAAAAATGGAAATATTTATGTTTTTTCGTATCAAAGTAAAATACAAAGGATCTGGACCAGATAGGGATAGGCATGCGTTTGTTGACCGCACAGTATCTAGAATACCCAAGCACATGGCATAACATGATTGGTCAATTATAGCTCGTGGGCTAGAGCTTTCACGGTGGTTCACACTTGCTGTAGTTATATACAATAAAAAATAGCCATTGTTATTTTGGATCCAAGCTTTACACATAGCTGTTATATATTTCTCTACTTGTACACTCCGTTTTCTCTGAAAGGAGAGAAGGAACAAAAATGGTGGAGCAACCCAATTTATTTATAGTACTTCTCTTCCTCATTCTTTCATGTTACATAACCGAAGCTTATGGCAAGAAGCAGGCACAGAGACTTGGCCATTTTTACAAGGCCAAGTTGAAGGAGAATTCGGGTATCGATAAGAGTCTTCTCCAGGCAAAGGCAATGATTCACGACGTAAATAGAGCTAAGATTCATTCACAGGATGGATTGAAAGAGAAAGATAGAATTCTGAAACTGCCAGGGCAACCAGAAGTTGAGTTTGCACAGTATGGAGGTTATGTCACTGTTGACCAACCGGCCGGCCGAGCCATGTATTATTATTTCGTCGAAGCCCAGAAGTCTCAGGATTCTGCCCCCCTTCTTCTTTGGCTCAATGGAGGTAATTCACTCAGGAGGTTTTCTTTTTAGTTTTGATTTATCTTGCACGAAACATTAACAATAATTTTACTTGTTATTATCAATGTAGGTAGATTAATTCATTAGGAAGCTAATAATCTCTTACTCTTTCTCTTTCTCACTCATATTCCCATCTAATAAGCCAGTGATTGTCTCATCTTTACATGATTGTCCCTCTTCCAGTCTTCTTCTATTAGGTAAGTGTCCATTACCATTATTAATATTGTTCTGATATTATGATACTAATGAAGTCAGACCACTCTTTCTGGACCCCATGCAAGTGGTGCATATGTCGTACCCCAAACTTCCCTCCCATTCAGGATTTCTCGGCTCGCACGTTGCAAACCACATACTTCTTTCTCCATTTTAATAATACGATTAAGACCCCATACTAATATGATTAATCTTTTATTGACTTTGTTGGGTTAAGGAATTTACCCTGCCACAGCAATTAATGCATGATTCAGATATCTCATTGCATCTTGATTATCACTTAATTAACACAGGTCCTGGTTGTTCATCTCTTGCCTATGGAGCAATGCAAGAACTGGGACCATTTCGAGTCCACAGCGATGGCAAAACTCTCTACAGAAACCGATATTCCTGGAACAATGGTATACAGATATTCATTTCCTTCTTGTATTCCGATTTTGTTCTATATTTAATTATTATTTTTATTTATTTGTTCTAGCTGCGAATGTTTTGTTCCTTGAATCTCCGGCTGGGGTGGGATTTTCGTACTCTAATACAACATCAGATTACGATAAAAATGGAGATAGAAGAACAGCAGCAGACAATTATGTGTTCTTGGTAAATTGGCTAGAGAGATTTCCTGAATATAAAGGCATAGATTTCTATATTTCTGGCGAGAGTTATGCTGGACATTACGTACCACAACTTGCTCATACAATTCTTTACCATAACAAGAAGGGTAACAAGACTATCATCAACCTCAAAGGAGTCATGGTATTGATACTTACCCTCTCTATTGATTGCAGTTTGAACTTTACTTCAGTCTTTGAAACTTATCGAAGAGGAGAAATGATTAGAAGTTTGAAATTAGATAGCCCATTCGAGTTTGCCTTTTGTTTACATCATTGATTTCATTATTCTTCACGAGTTTTTATCGTCCTTCACATGCATGCGTATGCTTGTGTATGCGTGTGTTTATTAGGGTTCAAATGCAAATTCTAGAACATGAGATTGGGTACATGCATGCATTATAATCTTACGTTATGTCTGATTATATGGTCCGGAGCCCCACCAGGTCCATACAGTTTAACATATTGTCAACTCAGTCATCGTTTTCTATGATGATTGCTTTTACAACTTCTCTCTCGCAATAATTAATGCCCTCTCCTGGAAATTATCCTTCACATAATGAATATAACTACTGCTTTTAATAACGAATAATCTCTCTTAAAAATTGCAGATCGGGAATGCAGTGATCAATGATGAAACCGATGTTAGAGGAATGTATGAATACTTCCAAAGCCATGCTTTAATTTCAGACGAAGCAGCTTATCAAATCCTAAACTTCTGCGATTTTTCCTCCAATGCCACAACTCAATCCGATGCTTGCAATGCGGCCACCGATCAAGCTGACGAGAATACTTACTATCTTGACATTTACAACATCTATGCTCCCTTGTGCGTCAATTCGACTCTCACATCCCTTCCCAGGAAGGCTTCGGTTAGTAATTAGTAGGCAATGGTGAAAGAATTGTCTGATCTTGTAGCTTCATACGCCTCAGATACTAATTAATGGCGGACTTAATTTGTTGTGCAGATAATGAATTTCGATCCATGCAGCGATTATTATGTCCACGCATATCTTAACAGGGCTGATGTTCAGGAAGCCATGCATGCTAATATCACAAAACTTGAGCATGATTGGGAGCCATGCAGTGATATCATCAGAAAATGGCTAGATAGCCCTACAACTGTTATTCCTCTTCTACAGGAATTCATGGCAAATGGGCTTCGAGTCTGGGTATTCAGGTAAACAGTACTCCAGCTCCTTAATTGTATCATTCCTTTGTTTATTGGAGAGAACTAATCACGCTATAAGCTATAGATTGCCGGGAAAATATCTTTAGGGTCCACCAAGTTTTCATAAATTTCATCACTGTAACTATAGCTATAGGTCCCTCATCATCATTCAGCTTTTCATGATAAAAGTGAAGTCCAAGTTCATTATTGCTAATAAGTGCTGATTGTCCTTTTTGTTGAGGACTTTCATGACTGCATGCAACCACCCTCATGTTCTTCGTGTTTTCTTGCTTTCTTTTTACTTGTTCGACCCTTTATAGTAACTTTAATCTTATACGAATTTGTATGGCAAAAAATTGCAGTGGTGATACAGATGGAAGAGTCCCAATTACATCAACCAAGAATTCCATTAATAAGATGAAACTTCCCATCAAAACTCCATGGCATGCTTGGTATCTCAATGGCGAGGTAAATTTATTTTATCCCAACCCAATAAAACGTTCCAGGAGCTGATAATTTTTACATGACAGGTTGGTGGATATACACAAGTATACAAAGGAGATTTAACACTTGCTACAGTAAGAGGAGCAGGACATCAAGTACCGAGCTACCAGCCTAAGAGAGCACTTTCCCTTGTCAAGCATTTTGTTGATGGCTCGCCTCTTCCAAATACTTCAAGACACACTTAAATTAATTCCTTCATACGTAGCTTTCTTTATTCATCAAGATTTCGTTGCTTTCTCGGGAAAAAGAGAAAGAAAAGCCTGATTGAAAGTTGGGTTCATTGTTTTTGTTGAAGGGTAATTTATTTTTTCTTGTTAATAATTTTAATAGAAAGTTGGCTCCATTTTTGAAAATTAGCACACCCTGTTGCAATTGGAGTTGAGAATCTTTCTCGACGTGATATTACCTACTATTGTTGAGGGGTTTCATTACTTCATTTTGGCTACCCCGCTGTCATCAGCCAGGCTACCTTCCATTAAAACCTGTCAGCAGAGATGCCGCCGAGTCTAGCAGTTTCCGGGAAGGATAATTTTTAACTTCTGCTAGTAATTCCCCCAGCAGAAATTGTCTCTGCAGGAGATTTGGTTTTTAATCAGTGATCGCATGCAATGATGTGATCCAGTACATTAAATTCAACGCAATAGTTGTTTATTATCTTATAAAGGTTTTCTGTGGTGAAGTTTTCTCTCTCCATTGATTTGCAGAAGCTTCGTGGTTTAATATTCTGAACTTGTCGGTCTCTGGTTTGGTTTCCCTCGTAAATGAAAACTTTAAACAATCAATAATCTGGCCAAAGATAACTTATTTCCAACATTTACAATTCAATC
Source organism: Xylocarpus granatum (assembly GCA_019650275.1). Lineage (NCBI taxonomy): Eukaryota > Viridiplantae > Streptophyta > Magnoliopsida > Sapindales > Meliaceae > Xylocarpus > Xylocarpus granatum. Next base: position 513,598 of record BNST01001022.1, read on the forward strand.
CTTCAACTGCTGGGCTATCGAAATTCATACCTCTGACACAAACTTGCCAGAGTTACAAATTGTAATCTGAAGAAAATAAAGGAGAAGCATATGAATTTGAAGAACCCGAATATAATGAAGAGAAGGAAATGTTTCAGAATTTATTACTTATGTCATTGCCAAGATTAGGATTGTGTAGTCACGCTCATCTTCTCCAGTTCAGATGGTGCGTCGTTCTTTGCCGCCGGCGTTGTTGCTATCGGAAACACTGATAGTAACAGAAAAAACTCTTCAATTTCAACGGTTCAGAACGACATGTAGCCGACTTGCACGGTTAAGAGATGACAAGTGGTTTATATTTGAAAAATGGAAGTGTATGTCCTCCATGTCCATCGTACGAACGACATATCGTTTTTCTTCCGCACTTGCAGCCCGACTGAAAAGACCAGCACTGGGCCCAAGCCCAAATTTCCCAATTGAGGATACAAAATCCGACACTTCCCGTTCTTCACTGTCTTCTCTTTCATCACAGAGACCAAATCGACAAAGCCCTAATTCTGAAACCCCGAAAAAGTTTCATTTGGCGAAATCAATCGAAGCAATGGTGTGCATACGTAAGGCGACGATTGACGATTTACTGGCCATGCAAGCTTGCAACTTGTTCTGTCTACCGGAGAATTACCAGATGAAGTATTATTTTTACCATATACTCTCATGGCCACAGTTACTCTACGTGGCCGAAGACTACGACGGACGTATTGTCGGCTACGTATTGGCCAAGATGGAAGAAGAGAGCAACGAGTGCCACGGTCATATCACCTCCCTCGCCGTACTTCGCACGCACCGTAAATTAGGATTGGCTACCAAGCTTATGAGTGCTGCTCAATCGGCTATGGAACAGGTCAATTTGTAATAAATTTCATGTCTTTTCTCATCATTATTGCTGTTCTTATACAATTGAACTGCAAGTTAAGAAATTTATGGTTAAAGTTGGTGTTTATGATCCTTTCGAGTGAATTGGTATTTTAGCTATTGCGTCGTTAGGGTTTTAAGAAAATAGTTAATGAACGATTTGGATTTCGAGAAGTGCAATGTGATCAAACTAGTCCACGGGGCTCAAATTTATCATTGGGACCTTGAGTAACTGCTGTTTAGTTGTTGTTTGAAGTGCGTTTCTGGTCTGTAGAAAGCGAATTATGGATAATATTTTAGCTTCTAAATTGAAGAGACTGCTTTTAAAATGCTAATTGAATGCAAGCGTAAGCTTGAAAGTTAAATTTGAAGCTGGATGTGTCACTATAAGTGTAGATCTTTCAGAACAAACCTTAGTTATTGTTAAAAACTAGTTTGGCAGATTGAATCAAGTAGTAATACATTGAAGAAACATTCTCATTGTTGAAAACTAGCTAGTCTGATTGAGTAAAGTAGTACAACACTTACAATATGGCAGATGCTCAAATAGTTGTAGTTTCTTATCTTCAGAGTGATATAATGCAGGTGTTTGGAGCAGAGTATGTCTCGCTGCATGTCAGGAAGAGTAATCGGGCAGCATTTAACTTGTACACAGAAACTTTAGGTTATAAAATTCATGACGTGGAGGCAAAGTATTATGCCGATGGAGAGGATGCATATGATATGCGAAAGCAGCTAAAAGGGAAGCACAGTCATCACCATGGGCACCACCACCACCATCACCACCACCATGGTGCTGGGTGTTGTTCTGGTGAGGTGAAAAGTGCAGAGTCTAGAAGTGTTGAGACAAGAGGGGAAACAAAACCAGATTCAAAAGCCAGCACAAAAGCAGATTCAAAAGCAGGCTGACTGAGGTAAAATGAGTATTTGGAGAGATGGGAGTGAGTCATCTTTTGTTTTGTTTGGCGGAATATTGTTGGCGATACTGAATATTTATACCATGTTTCTCTACTACTGCTATGGAGGATGAGATTCAAATGTCTATTTCTGTTTACTACTTGATGCCAAATTATTGTGATAGAACGTAGATATTAAATGGTATCTGCACTTTTTGCTTTGTGTGTTGTGTGTTTCATTTTTAATAATATTGTTATTTAGCAGTTCATGTGTAGCCCTTTTTTCTAATGTTGTGCGTACTTGCTTTGTTGGACAAGTTTTTATATTTTCTTTTCTTTTCCATTTCATTTATTGATGATTTGGCTTCCTCATTGTTTCGAGAAAATCTATCATGCTTGAATAGTAGATGGAGTTACTCTTGTTTTCTAGATTGATGGAGTGAGGTTCTATATGTACACACATGCACACATGTACACATCTAAAGATCATTGGAGTGATCAATTTCTTGGTAGGTAGACTGTGAAGAACACATTTGGTGGTGCGTTTATCCTTCAGTAAAATCAATTATATTGTCCATATCTACATTTGAATGTTTTTTGTACATCAGAGCCATTGGGTGACAAGGATCTCTGATTTGTATCAAAAGAAAACAGTCAGAAAGAGTATTAACAATTTGCAGTTGGATTTTGGGATTGATTTATAACTATATAAACCTTTTGGGGTTTCCTACCAATCCAAAAGTTTTGTCTTGCAGTCATTGAATAGGCAACCTTCTTTAGTTTTGGTTTTACTTTCTAATTTAAAATTATTTTGATCTTTCCAGTCTTTTAATAGCCATGTTGGTATCAATACAAAAGAGTATCAACTTCGGATTTAATCTTTATTTCAAAGCCATCTTCATAAAAGGAACAGAATCTGCTTAAATTTTCTGATTGGTAGGAGATAATGCTAAGGACATGTGTATAATACAGCAACATACGCAGCATAGTGCCTGCTGACAAGAAGTCAAATTCTTGGTTTCTAATCTATTCTATAACCCACTAGATGAATCTCCTACGGCCAATAATCTGTATAGTGCATATAATTGTCAAGACTTGTATAATCAATTATTGAAAAGATGTGTTGTAGTGCCTAAGTTGGTGGTTGTCTTATTCATCACATTCCCTGTTCACATGACTTGACTCGCAGATATAGAACAGCTTTATCCCTATCAAAACATTTCCCTTGCGCATGAACTTCGTTTTCATTTGCATAAATTTTTTACCCAGTTCTTTAAATCCCATTAAGCTAGATCAGAATCTGATTTTAAAATAGCTAGAACCCAGATTAGCCTTGTTGGCGTTTTGCAATATGTGCTCCACTTAACTCATTACTTTGTCTGCATCTACGGCCAAACCTAACACCTGTGCATACCTTTTTATCTTTTGTACTTTATTTAATTTAAGGCAAACCTAACAGGTTGCCCGTACTCTGCATTATTCTGGTTTATATAAATTACGATTCATGCTGATCGTTCCCAGATTACATTACAAATTATAATAATGGCGGAGTAGCATTTTACACATCAAAATTATTTAAACAATGAATGGTGGGGTTTGTTGCCACCGAATATCCCAAAAGTATATGCAAAAATATGAGACAAAGAAAAATAATAAAAAAAAGGGTCAGACTGAAAGACACTTTTCGTCATTTTAGCCTTGGGGATTGGGATCCAAGTGGGCTTTCAGAATTTCTCTCCCATGATCAAATGCTCCCAATAAAAGTTGAATTTTCACCATCAAAGTTCCTCGTCACCACTTGTACCTCCACTTCAACTATTCTGGATAACTTGCCAGCATCTCCATTGGATGCTTGTAGTCAGCGGACCCCATGGGAGGTCCACTTGAGCATGGTACAACTTTAAAGAGGGCTCCGAAAGCATGCTCAATTAACAATTTTTTACATTTGCAGGGAAAATTCGTGTGAAGTTATGACCTAAGTTGCTACGAATCGACGTGGTACTCGAGGTGTTGGCACGACTACATCTCGGCCGGCTTTCATCAAGGAGAGATGATCCTTTATTGTTGAATCAAACAGTCTGTTCTCAGGGTTTTCAGCATAGCAAACGTAGTAGCAACTCACACATGCGTGAGGCAATGCCATTGCAATCCTCGTCTGCAACATCAAATTTTATAAACAAGTCAATCATACTGCAGAATCATATGATCTGAAAAGATGTACAAGCAATAAATAAAGTGAAAAAAAAACACTAGTCAAAAAGGGCAGCTGACCATGAGGTATCCGATGATGAGCGCCAGGAGGGAAATGGTGGCGGTGAAGGGCTGATGAACTTTGGCAGTCCAAGCAGCCACGACTATGACACAGATTGAACCACTGCAGACTCCAGCGAGGAAGCAAACCGCACTGGTCATGTCGGAATCCACAATGGCTTCCATTTCTTGCCTCTCAAAGAGCCCCCAAGTGTCTTGTGACGCCTTAACAAAACCTTTTCCGTATGCAGCTATCTGTACAAGATGATTTCCCATTATTTATGAGATAACTGTAATAAAAACGGTAGTTGACAACTCTTACTTAATATGGCATTTCACAACAAACTTTTCATTGCACTCAGAAAGGAAAAAAAAGAAATCCACATAACTAGGAAAAGAGCAATTTGAATTGAAAACCAGAAGCATGTACTGTTGTTTTGGAAATGTCCTGGATGGATCAAAATTCCGATGAACAATTAATAAAGGGCAATTATAACCTTTACTCTTACAGTGGAAAATCTGAAGGAAAATTGAGAGCATTACCTGTACATAGGCCCAGCCATTGCCATGTCTGAAGATGGATTCCATGACTCTAAGACAGCAATGTGCACATGAAAACATGAACTCATCTTCTCCCTCGAGCAAATTTAAACCCCGGGCAACAATTCTCAGAGCTTCAATGCCCGGCACAAACAAAGATCCAAGACAGGCACTTCCAAGATTGCGAGTCAAAGCTCTTTGGAAGCAAAATCGAGTGCTAGATTGCATTCCTCTTAGATAATAGAGAGCAATTACTCTACTAACTGTAACATTAACAATATTCCTCATAACTTCTGTAGTCCAAAGCAAGCTCAGTACCAACACAATGATGATTAGAGGAGGAAAACTAAAATTCAAAGCTCCTACCACAGATAAAATCCATAAAGACATCCACATGAAACCAGCTCCAAGCATGCAATAAGTAGGTTGATTCAAATCTGGAAATTTTGAAACTGGTTGAAATGATAGAATCAGAACCTTAGAGCAAAACCTAATCCGCTGATTAACCCAGCAAGCATACAAGCCGTTGCCGATAGCAAAGGCAATGAAGCAAACTCCAAGGCCATCAGTAGGAGGTTTTTGGAAGCAAATTAGGAGAATTCCAGCGGAAAGTGACATGAAGAAAGAGCTCCATAATATAAAATGAACCATGAATTTAGGCCATACCCTGAATGCTTTTTGCCATGAAAATGCAATAGTAATGCTTAAAAGCGACGCAGCTTCAACTTGTGGCAGTAGAAACTTTAATACCCTTTTCTCTTCTCTCTTAACAGAGTCTGATCCTATTAATAGCCCTTGAATTCCCTTGAACACGAGAAAACTTACAAGCCCAACAGCCACAATCATGTGCAGGACAAAGAGAAACAGAGATATTTTGTTGGTGTATTTTCTTGAATTCAGCGTTGTTACTGATGTCTGGTCATAGAGGAGGAAAAAAAACCCAGAAAAATTTCATAATAATACCTCCAAAAATCAAAATTATGCATTTACTCGACATATCTTCTCTCGAGAAAAGGGATAACCAAATATTCTCAATTATTCTTTTCAAATTTCGATTTTTTTTGGGGGAATTTGTCAATTAACTCAAAAAACAACTTACTTGTGGGGTTGGTGCTGGAGTAGAACGAGGCTGAGAAGGCTGAGAAGGTGAAGGAGTAGCAACTCTAGGAACAGTAACTCTAGGAGCAGTTACTCTTCTGCCGCCATTAATAACAACTCTCAAAGGATTTGTTGGGTTCAGTCTTTGAAACATAGTCGCATTATATCCTCGACTCTGATCATTACTAATATTGTTCTCCTCCACCACTTTCTCTTCAACACCCACTTCGCCTTTCTCTACATCCTTCAATTCTTCTTCTTCCTCTTTCTCTTCTTCCTTATCATGTTCTTCTTCTTCCTCCTCCTTCTCTTCTTCTTCTTTTTCTTTTTTATTGGCAGTCTCTGCCTCTACCACCTAACATGAAATCTTGAAACTTTAGCATAACAGATGCAATATATGACACCAAAAACATGGAGACAAGGTTATAATACATCTTACAGGTGGGTCTGAGGCGCCCATGGCGGCGGTGGCGTTTGTGATTGCCTGAAATGTTAACCCTGTTCTTCTTGCTGGATTTTGTACGTAAGTTTTGGTGATGTTATTGGCTAAGCCTGGCTTATGTCTTGAGCGTTAATTCTTTTATTATTATTTTTTTACCGTTTTATTACAGAAGAGAAAGATTGGGACCCACTGCGAATAGTATTCTTGATAGAGTGTGGGACGGTCCTTTCATTAATTAATTAAATAAAAATTATTTTATTATATTAAAAATATTAACATGTTCAACCGTTTCATTTCAGAAACTCTGTTTCCTCAACTTTTTCTGAAAAACTTTCAAAACAGCGAGTGTCACATACGCGCCAATGAAAGAGGAATTTCATAGCAGGTGTCAAATGGCATTTGCAGCACGTAGTAGTAATTGGGGTTTTGACTCTCTGCAATCGAGGCCAGTTTGATGATGAATTTTGACGGCCTTGATTGATTTGACTTACATCAATGTAACAATACATACACACATGTAGCTACAAATTTTTTAATTAAAAAAAAATAAAATAAAACAACACCACAAATATTTTAAAATACAGATGATTTTAGAGGAGGAAAATGGTGGGTGGGATGACGGAGGACTGGAAAGAACAGAAGTACCCTAATCATCATCACGTCCGTGTAAGGCACTGCAACCTTGCGTAAACCACAATCAAATTCCAACAGTTTTCATGTCGTTTTGACTCTGTTTAAGAATAACAACAACAATAATAATTCCGTTTTAATTTGGGATTAGCTCTTCTTCTAACTTGAGGAAAGTCTGTAAGTGCTGCGCCTCTTAAGAAAGAGCAGCCATGAAATATTAAATGATTCACTTCACTGCGAAAGGTCTTGGTGGGGTTGGTTGGAAACATCAAATTTTGGTTGCACGGTTGCCTGCAACATTCATTTCCAGCCCCAGAACAATACACCATCGCATCAGGACAGAAGCCTTAATACATATGTTGCTTTCCTTTCTTCGACCGGACGGAGGCTTTGATTTCGTTCGCGAAATAATCAATTTTAAAAAAACAAAAACTAATTGTGAAATTACCGCAGGGCCACGGGATGTGCCGTTTGGACACTTACCGTCCGTATTCAAGACATCAAACATTTTGTCACGTGCTTAATCTTGCTTTCGTACTGAATGATGTCATACACCACTTAGATTATTGTCTAGTCGGAAGTGCATGACAGGGATCCGCTTCAGCATGTCTTTTAGCTTTATCAATCATTCATTACTCACATGGGAAATACTATGAAGCGGTCAAGCTCCAGGTATGAAAACATAAACCTTCACCGGATTGGGCCTTCGCAAGCCCAAAAAGGCAATGAACCTCATTTCACAGGAAAACATTAATGCTCACATCTCATTCTGCTCAAAGCTGTTCAAATCTCTTACAAATGATTTCGACGAGGAGATTTGTATTTCCCAAATGGCTGTATATCCATCATGATTCTGACTGGTTATCTTTCTTGCTGGCAGTGGTAGCAGAAGACTCGGCTGATGGTTTTACAATTCTTAAGAAGTCAGCCACCTTCTTTGTTGGCAAGAGTGGCTGCCTTCACCTCGTTGCAATGGTTTATGAACTTCGTCAGCTCCTGATTTCAACAAAAGAGAAAGAGAGGGGGAGAAAGAAAGACGATCGATCAGCAGTGTGAATATGTCATAACCCCGGGAAAAAAGCAGGGTAACATGCAATATGCCTCGACACAGTAACAACCAAGATACTTGCTAAGTTAACGATATGTAACTGATCTATAAGGTGGTTGTAGGATATAACTATGTGAATTACATGTTTCAAAAGAAACACACAATCAAAAGATGAGAAACTAATTTGAGAATTCAGAAGCTCATACCACAAGCCTATTGGTCTATAGATGGTGTGGCCACAATTGAACGTAGAAATCTTGAAGGGATGATGCTGTTCTTATCTCCGTGATGAAAGCTGTTACAAAAATGAAAGTTTAGAATAGTTAGGAGCCAAGCAATTAGAAGGGAAAGAGCCTGCCAACTATCTGAAATCAATAGATAACTCGTTTATGTTTAAGAGTCCCGGAACCAACTCTAGTAAATTAGTTCCTGAATCAGAGGCCATGCTAATGATCCATGGACAGTACAGAGCGAATATGGGAAGCCTCACAAAAGAGGAGAGTATCATTTTTTGGACTGAAGCTCCCAATCAAAATTCACTCACCAGATCCTTTGAGCAGCCTAAACAGAAACCGAGACAACACTTCTCCAGGATTTTCAGAAACCAGCTCCTTCTCACCATATCCACGTTAGAATAGAAAGGCCAAGTAAAGATGCAAAAATCCAGAACAGTGAAGTCACACTAGGAATGAACAATCTTTAAACAAATTTAAGCTAACAAAGCAGAATCATCAACTAACCCCACCTTCACAAGGATCAAAATTTAAACATAAAATTTGAAGTTCTTTGAAACAATGGTTTACAGCATCCCAACTAATACCAATGGACAATTCTCAACCATATTCTAACACTTCACAAAATTAAATCCCCCTGCTCAAGGTGCCATATTAACCCAGAAACTCTTCTCAACCAAAACGAAAGCCCACTATTACAGAAATGCTGCCTAACAGAACTTAACATCATAACACAGACCTACTAAAAATGAAAACTTGAATTGGGAAAGCAGGAAACAACAGCAAAACCATATTTTTCCTATGAATTTCGGTAAACCTAAATTGCGCGTTCTACTACCTACTTACCAAAAAAAGCACTCAAAAACAACACCACATAAAAAAAATTAAGATTATAAATCCAACAATTTATATTTAATTCCTAAAAAGAGTGAAAGAGAAATGGCACATACACGACCAACATCCATGTCTTTAGCATTCTTTGACGGCTTCATAATTAAACATCAAAGTCAGCCAAAAAGCCATTAGAAATATAAAATATTCCATACAGATTCAGTAACCTTTGATTGGTTTTGCCATGGCCGTTGGGAGGTACTGTTTTCTTCTTCTGCGGGCTATTGAACAGCTCTCCTTTCTGCGTCACCTCCAGCTCTATGCCTATCTCTGCGAGATCCGTCTGGTTTTGTCAGGCTTTTTCAGTCGCTTATTTGGTCCGGTGTCTTCTTGAGTCGGCTAACGCCTTATGTTTAGTATGCTTATTCCGTTATTTTACAAATATTAAAAATTATTTTTTTTCTTTAGTACTAATTAATTCTTTTCTATATACCCATAAAAATTAATTATTAGAATTTATTAATAATATTGCTACTTGCTCTTGTGCTTCAAAAGTAAAATTTCAGACCACCTCTTTGGTAAGGTGGTAGGCTGAAGCTCATGGCAGAGAAGAAGATAAGATCAGAAGGCAATGGTTGAACTGCCATTTAAGGATGATGGTGGTTTATCCGTCATTCCCATGTCGGGAATGGGTGTATTGGGCAAGACAACTATTGCCAATGCCCAGCTTGTCCACAGTTTTTGATCCGAAGTTGAGGAACGGAAAGAAGATCCATCTAAGCAGAACCCAGAAATAGGAGTCTGTCTTTGAACCCTTCACCGAAATGGCGAAGTCAATAGAAAGCTGAGGGAGATACTTGTCAAGAACAATTGATATTGTCAATGGCAGCAGCAGTTGTTTGTGAATGACATGACATATAAAAGGATAATTGAGTTTCCCGGTCTTCATAACCTCCAGGATCGTGAATTGATTGGCTACAGCCAAAATTTATCGACCATTGGCGTTCTGTAGTTTCCGCTAAAAAATCAAATCCTGTTAAACAATAAAATTAACAGACAACAGCAGTGTAACCAAGCATCTACCCCCTATATATGTTCTATTCCCGTATCTTTTGGATTCCAACCCAACGTGCATAATCCACCCACCTGTTCACAGGCAAATTTTCATCATTGACACAAGGAAAATGCAAGAAAATGATCTAATATGATACTAGGCTTAGAGAGAGAGCTTGAAACATCTTACATCAGTGATCCCAAGAATGTGTTGCCAGTCCGAACAGCAAAGCAAATTGCACCGAGTATAATCTTACGTTGGTGTAGCAATGGCTCTAGAATTCGTTGTTCAATAATTCCAGCAAGTACTTGGTACCTGTTTAACAAAGAATGCATGGAATCCATTATGGCGAACTGAAAAACCATTGTGCTATAACATTTCCAAATAAAATTCAGGAAAGGTATACAGTCAGTTAGCTCAATATTCTACACATAATGCAGACAAAAGTTGCTTGGTGAAAGTTATGTGATGGTATTACCGTAGGTTGCTAGAAACTGCCATGTAAACACCATAGGCAACACTAGTTGAAAATATAGGCACATCCTCAGCTTCAACAGCGAAAGATTTATCAAAGGCCCTTCTAGCATTAATCAAACCATTTGTTATGCCTACACCAACCTGAAAGAAGATGCTCTGTGTCAAATGCCACTAATTGGAATCACTAATCAACAACAAATTTAAAATAGGTAAAACTTAATGTGCTTTCTTCATGCCATATGAACAATAAATTATGCAAAAACAAATTTTCCAACTTCACAGTTAAAAGACGTGGAGAAAGAAAGAAGGAAGAAAGTAGAAAAAGAAAAAGATTGAAATAGGCAATCTGCACCCATATATCATGATTTGTAGATTAGAGTTAACATAATGCACACAGAAATCAACATGTAGAGAATGAAGTGTCATGAAATTGTCAAAACAGATGTCTAAGTGACTAGGAAAAAGAGGATTTAAGTACTGCAGAACATGGACAAAGGTGTTGCCCAAAAATTCCACAATATTTTGACACAGACATGAAAGAGTCAGTTCAAATTTTCACAATTGCTCTAAGTAATACAGAAACCATAAAGATCAAAATGATACAACGATCACGTTCTCCCCATGAAATGACAAGGACTATGACGGAACATTCCTTCTCAGTGGACAACAACAACATAGCAAGTTTAGTGAAGGTGGACCAATTCTAATTTGATGCCTAATACCTAAAATAATTGTATTTCAAACAATATTAGTAGTTGACCTACCAGAGATGCACCGGTCCCAACTGCAAATAATTTAGCCCCATTACGCTGCACAACAGATTGAGATGTTATGAGTTCCTAATTTCCATGAAAATTACTTGAGTTTCTTTTAGCAATCTGATACATACCACTACTGCACCCATTCTCTGTAAAAGGGAATACGAACTTCCAGCCAATGCCACCTGCATATAGGATTTTAGATGTGGATAACAACTATATGCCATTTTCACTTTCTATGGGGGCAAGTTTTTTGGGTAAAAAAGATAGGGTAAGAACCTGGAATGCATTATCAGGACAACCGTAGAAGAACTTAGCAATAGGTCCTGCACTGACTTTGAGAGGAGGTCGAAGAGAAACAGTTGGAGCAGGAAGCCAGACAAGCATAAAATCTGCTATTATGGCCATTATCTGGGATGTTTTATCATTGGTTAGAGAAATAGATAATATTAAGACAAAACAAACTAAATGACACTGCCAAAAGAAACACAATACAAGTGAAAAAAAGAAAAAAGTATACAGATCGATTCATATCAAGTAGGAAAAAGGTTTTCAGTTCCATTCAACAGATACCCACCGCGATAGTTGTTCCAATTTTTAGCTGATTGATTCCATCTTAATTGAACAGTCCCGAGTCCCAAATTTTAACCTTGCTAAAATGGGTGTTACATCACATGCACATTCAGTTTAAGCTTTTCAGTGGAAAGTAGAGCTTGCAGCAGTGGAAAAGATAGCATACCACATCAGCAAAAACAAAATCCAACTCCTTCGTAAATTTTTCTCTGCGTTTCTCTAACTCTGCAGCAGTCTGTAAAGCAAGCAAGATACAAATTATTCACTAGGTATTCAAAAGTAATAAGCCTCAAATAGTTTAATAACACAAGAGACCACCCAATTTCTATACAGCTCCTAAAACAAAACCTACATCGTGTCAAATAAAAGTTAGTTCAATCATGTGGTTCATTAATATCACAAGTGTACAAAACTCAATATAAAGATCCAAAGGAATATCAGGCTCTTGATTTGTAAGTCAAATAGAGGCAAAATATTAAATTACAGAAATTGAACTTCATCAATCCAATAAAGTTTATAGAATCCCTGACATCAACCTACAAGAAAAGTGATGAGAAAAGCAAAACAATATTCATTCCTCAAGAGTTCCAAATTCTTGCAGCAATGCCAATGTCAATCCCTATACTCAGCAAACTTGGTGATAAACCAATTCTCATCGTGCTACTCAATATCTATTCCTAAAATCTCAACTGCAGGTGTAAATCTTAACTAGGAGCCAAATCAAAGCTCTCATTCACAAAGAACAGGCCAATATAATTCTATTTCTTCTTCGAATCTGATTGAAACAACGGGAAAATGATTCAGCATACAAAGTGCTCATACACAAATGCCTTCAAATTAACAAACAAGAATAATGAATAGACACCTTAATCAGACTAAATGCATTAATTTATAGCATCATTTACCAACCTAGTAACTTGTATTTCAACCCAAAACTAAGAAAATCATCAACTACAACTGTGCCAAAAGCAAAAATCAAAACAAAATCAAACCAAGAAGCTTCAATATTTTCAGGTCAAATCCAGCAACAATCATCAAGTCAACAAGCAAATTCAGTCACATTGACCAACTACACAAATACATTCCGAACAGAGAATTTCATAATAAACGCAAAGATTCAAAATTTCAAACCTTTGTGAATATCCCAACACCACATTCGATTGCAACCTTGGTCAAGAACAAATCATCCGCAAGTAACCGTTCCTTAAACCCACCAAAATGAAGCAACCACCGAAAAACTGGTGACTTCTCTAGCTCAAAATACCTCTTCACAATCGTCCCCGGCAACCGCCCTGCCTCAATCGCTCCCGCCAAATCCTTCGGTAAGCTCTCCAATGATCTCCCCGCCTAAACACCACAATCCCCACATATGAACAGTTAATTAAAGAAAATACACGTACACAATTTACATGCAATATATATACACAAATACGAAAGAGAGAGAGTTCTGTGTACCTCTGCCAAAGCGAGGATTGCTTCGTTCCGGTTGCGCGACGCGGCGTCATCGTCGGAGTCGCCACCCCTTCCACCACCGCCCCAGTTGCCACCTCCTCCGAGGCCGCCATCTCCACCGCCACCTCCTGAGGCGAAAATGACAGATGGGTGACTTTTATTACGGGCGGAGGTGCAAGTGAGAGAGAAGTTGAGATTGGTGGAGACACCGGGGGTGATGACAGCAAAACTCTTCTGGTGGCGGTGGCTGTTGTGGTAGTTTGGCGAGTGAAGTGAAAAGGCGCGCGTTGAAAAGTTAGAGAAAGAAGCAATTGCCATTTTTGGCAAATCAGAGAAGAAGGTGTTGATGCGAAGTCAGGTTGTGGAGGAGAAGGTTGTTGAAAACACAGAGGACAAAGCAATTTCCATTATAATTTTCCGTAACTGTAATTTTTGCTTTCACTCATCTCCAGTGTTAGCCCGTAAGTCAACCTTCCGGAGACAAAAATGGGTCCCAGGTGGGAAGATGTGTGGTTGATGAGTTTGAAGGGGAGCGAGTAAGGATTATTTCGATGAGTTCAGTGAACAGAGACTAAAACGTGAGTGCCACGTGCCTGACAATGTAATGGCAGTCGGATCCTGGTCTGAATCTGATGATTAGACTCTCATTTTTCGTACAGAGATTAAATTAAAATAATTAAATAATAATTAATACCGGTGTAGTTAGAATCAGATGGTGTGTTCAACACATTCCCCCTTGAGTCCGGCCCCATTGTAAGTTTCGGTTCAAGCAGTAACAGCCCATTATGACACTAATGGAGCGACCCGAGACCGCAACCCGCTTGTTTACACACCATATGAATGGTCTAACTTTCGCCGTGAGTTACTGTACCTTTACAAATTCTCTTATCTTCAATGAATAAGAGATAGACGAGTGACAGCAGCACAAAACGAATAACAATGGCTACGTGCAGTACAACACCATCATCTCTTATGCTAACGTATGGCGCCTCGTCGGTACACCCACAGGATTTGACTCCCTCGCTTTCTTTACTCTCCTTCAAGCCCAAGACTGCAACTTTTTCACTGTGCAGTGACTTGAACGTTAAAGGAGAGAGGAAAGCTAGCAAATGGCTTGATGTGTATACACTCAGAGAGGCTAAAAATCGGTTTTCTATCAATGTCGTTGTGGCTGCTGTGGCTGCCGAGGCTGAGATGGAGACTGAGGATGTGGAGGAGATTGAGGACGGTGCAGCCGTGGCAACCACTGCTGGTTCTGCTACTGTGACTAAGCCCAAGAAAGGCAAGGCTGCGTTGCGTCTTAAGAGAGACAGAGTAAGTGTGTATTGTTTTGTTTTGTTTTTGTGGGTTTCTTGTGAATTCTGAATTTGTTGGATAATTTCGTAGGTGGGTTTTGCTTGGTTTGAGTTTCAGTACTCTTTCCGTTTAAGTTTTTGTTTAAAAATTGTTCTTTCTATAGACAGAAGAGCATGCAAAGTGTCTTCATTTCTTTTTGATTTCTAAGTTTTGGCATCATTTCATTGATGGATTCCCCTTCATTAATATTTGAATTGTTATTTTAGGTTTAAGAAGTTACTTTGGAAAGAATCAGAAAAAATGTTTTTTTTAAAAAACTTAATTGGTGTGGATTGCAAGGTTGTTTAATGTGTTTAATGAATTGATTTTGCTTGGTCTAAATAGAGAAACAGCTGAGGTGGTTTCGTTTAATTGTTATTTGAATTATGGGTTTGTTTAGTTGATTTATCTGATGTCCTGCCTTGGCCAAAAACGAAGCTGAGTTATGTCCATACGTCAGTATACTTCTGTACATTGGTTAAGTTGGCTTGTTCATGTGTTTTCTTAATGTTGTCTTGCACTTCCAAATGTCAGACAAGATCCAAGAGGTTCTTGGAAATTCAAAAGTTGAGGGAAATCAAAAAAGTGTATGACCTGAAGACAGCAATATCTTTGTTGAAGCAGACATCGAGTACAAAGTTTACAGAAACAGCTGAAGCCCATTTCCGCCTCAACATTGATCCCAAATATAATGATCAACAGCTGAGAGCAACAGTAAGTTTTTCATTCATTTCAGCTATGTAATAAGAATATTTATATTATTTTTATCTGCACCATTTAATTATGTTCCTTCTGTTGTAGGTGAATTTACCCAATGGAACTGGACAAACTGTTAAAGTGGCTGTTCTTGCTCAAGGTAATTAAGGATTTACTGATGTACGTGTCATTTTAGTTCTAGATTGGATGGTGGTGCCATTCCTCGATGACCCTTAAGCCTTTTATTTGTATCATTTCATGTCTAAATATTGATGAAGGGAACTCTAATTTATTATATGATTGTCTCATACGCGGATAGAGTGAGTCAGCTTTCTCGATTGATAGTGTAATAACAAAATAGAAATAACAGGGGATTCTTGCACTTTTCTTTTGTTACTTGCATAGAACAAGTATTATCACTTGTTCCCTATGTTTCCATCATGTTACAGCTTATTGTCTTTACAGGTGAAAAGTTTGATGAAGCAAAAAATGCAGGAGCAGATTTGGTTGGTGGTGAAGACTTGATTGAACAAATAAAAGGAGGACTCATGGAGTTTGACAAGTTAATTGCTTCCCCTGATATGATGGTTAAGGTATTGCCCTGGATCTTTTTTTCTGCACTATGCTCTAATTCCAGAGCTAATGAGATAGCTTTGCATTTCCCCCCTTGAATTAAGTACTCAGAAAATCCTCAGTCTAGAAACTCTTAACTGCTTAAAAAAGGGTATTATGTTGATTGATTGTAATATGTCTTTGTCCGTGTGCATGGATGATGACAATTCTTCATTTTTTTCCTCGGAATCATGTGAATATTGTGAGGAAATTCAAAGCATTTGCCACTTGTATCAGGTTGCCAGCCTAGGAAAGATTCTTGGACCACGAGGACTCATGCCAAATCCTAAAGCTGGTACTGTTACAACTAACATACCTCAGGTAAGATGTAAATATTTCTGTTTATAATTCTTCTTTTAGAACTTTTTGACATATGTTTCTAATGAATAAAAGAATAGGCAGAAACAATCAAAGTCGAATGACATCCCAAACACCTTGAAAATCAATTCGGTTATGGAAAGCAATGATAGAATGAAAGTTGAACACTAATTAATGTTCTCTGTTAGCAAACTCATGTAAGTTATGTAGCAGAAAGAAATTGGTTCATTGTCTAATCTTTCAGGCAATACAAGAATTCAAGAAGGGAAAAGTTGAATACAGAGCAGACAAAACTGGAATTGTCCACATACCTTTTGGGAAACTTGACTTCTCTGAAGAAGACCTCCTTGTAAACTTCCTTTCAGCCGTAGTATGTCCTCTCTCTCTCCCTCTTATCTTCCTCTCCTCCCAGTTCTCTCGTTGGGGCTAATTAGTGCCTAAACTGCATCTTACACGGGAAATTTTATGCATTGATCTCGCAGAAATCAATTGAAGCGAACAAGCCAAAAGGTGCTAAAGGAGTATACTGGAAAAGTGCACACATTTGCTCGTCGATGGGACCTTCGATTCGATTAAACATAAAAGAAATGCTCGATTACAAGCTTCCATCTAACATCTGAAGAATATAACTAAGTTTTAGTAAATGGTGTCTTCAACAGATCAATCAGCCTCTTAGGTATCTCTTCCAGAGCTCGTCAGTGTTCCATAAAAGTTGTGTGAGAGTAATTATGGGGAGGTGAGAACTTGCCTTTCACATTGTTGGTGAATTGTAGCAAAACACGTGCATACTGCGCAGCTTTAATCTTATACCTACTGAGAAAGATCTTGGGTTAGTGTCATCATTAACTTCATCAACTCTCATTACTGTGATTCTTTTGATCAGCAGCAGCCTGGTAAACTTTTTCCTATTCTTATTTATCACAGTTCGTTTTCTGATCCCAAACAAATTGTTGCTTTCTGCGGGAGTGATGGTTCTGCCATTGATGCAACCAAGAATCCCGACTTGTATACTGACAGATACTACTGAACTCAAATCAGCTTTACATTTTAATGGCTTACAAATACAAAATTTGCTAGTCTAACAATAATTTTTGGTGACACTGTATTCGGGAATAAATCATCTGTACAAAGTATATTTAAATATACGGCCAAGAAAGCCAAAGTATAAACATTTTACAACAATACAACTACAAGACAAAATGTAGCTTGTTTGAGAGGAATTATACAAAGCTGTCCCAGATTGCTTTCCAAAAGAATAATTTATTACTAGCCTCAGCATCGACTCTCTCCTACTAAGCCAGTGATACTGCCCCAGCATTCTCCACTGCTCCACACTGAATCAGCACGAAAGGATGTTGCCGGTGAGAAAAATTATATTAAAAAACAACATAAGTAGACCAATTTCTGGGTTTGAATAGCATTTCACCTTTAGAGGGTTGCTCAATCCAAGGTCCGTTCATTATATTTAGAATGCTACAGGCTTCAGTGTACTCCAAATCTGATAGCAACTTCGGAGTCAACAAGAAACACCTGCAAAACATCGACAGAAAGAAATACTTCCAAGTCAATAGCTATCTTTTTGCAATTTACATGAGAGAAATGGCTTGCTTAACATCGTATCCTTCCAGGACAAATGTTCAGAAAGAAGCATTATGAATCAAACGCAAAATTGCAATCACATTCTTACTGTGGTGTATTGGGTTGGCTGGCAGCTCTGACTAATTGCTGAAACATCTTTCTCTCATTTATCGGGTCCATTCCTGGGGAAAAGATGTACAAAACTGTAATGAAGTTTGCCAAATGGTGTGTGCTTTATTCAGCTAGCAGTAAGAAAACAATGTAACTAACCTTGATTAATCTCATCAACAACTCTGAATGGGCAGTTTGTAAGATCTTGAAGAGACACTAGATAAAGAATAGTGGAAACTGAACGTTCCTGGAAAAAAAATGAACAAGATTCATGATGCAGTGGAAAAACTATCTTGGTTTTAATCATTAATTTGAAAGATGAATGCACTATGATACCCCTCCAGATTGATGGTGGGCACTGAGAACTTCAAGTTGACCAGTTTGCCTACTCACAATGTGAAACCAAGTGAGTGCATAATCCAAAACAGTGAAAATCAACTGAATTTAACAGTGCAAATCAAAATCGTGTCATAACTAATAGAGCTAGCATCAGTTAATGGAGCACAAATCCCATCTAACCCCAAAAACAGAAGAAGAAATCCACTCCATTATAAACCACCAACAGAATGCCAAACAGATTAACAAGTGTTAGACACGTAAAATGAAACGGAGATATTACTCATTGAACCAACTAGTGCCCGCTAACAATCAAATCAGACGAGTAACTGCTAATACAACAAAAAGAGCACATCCACACTAAGACAAAATGGACAATGTAAAAAGCAAGTTTAAGACTACAATCACCTGAATTTTACTTTTATAAGTATTCCAAATTGATCAAAGTCTGTGCCATGCTCATCTGAAAACAAACATTGAATTAAAAGAGGAAGCTTTTGATCAACAAACAGTGAGATCATAAAAGAAATCAAATAAATACCCAATGAAATTTCTCCTGCAACAGCCATCTCCTGAAAGTTACGACTGAAAGTTTCATTTATCTGTGCAACAAGGTTCCTCAATGTTGGAAGCCAATTTTCCTGAAAGTAAAACAGAGAGAAGTCAAGGCATCTATCTAATACAAAGCAAGCACACTGATGAAACCTGGTGATTAAACAGGCACACCCAGTTAGAGAGATTCAATCAAAAACTAACTATTGGTTTACGGCAAGATAATTTTGAAATTTATCTGGTCTAGAGAAAGAGAAAGTGGAAAAATGAATTCATTAGAGAAAAATAATCCAGAAAGCATTGAACAAACTATTTCTGTATGGAAAACCCCACCCAACCAGCATAGAAGAATTTTGGAGAGACAAGCTCCTTCTAGAGATATGCAGATTATGCATATTACTTTTATAGGCCTCACATCAACAGACTTGATGATTAGCACAGGACAGAATTCAAGAAGTAATCATATCAACTTTCTAACTTAAGATGACTTCACAATAGTTTAGGAAAAGAAGCAATAAAACTCCTGACCTTCAAGGCATCTATCTTGGCTAAGCACCTCCTTAGTTCCTTTTTATCTGCTTCCAGTTTTGTGGCTATGGCTTCAATCTGCAAATGCAATTGCTTCTGAATAAAGCGTCGTACCAAGCAACTAAAGTAAAGATATAAAAGATAAATGGATAGAACCTGCTGCTGACGATGTTCATACTCTTGCAGTATGTTCTGATTTATGAAAAAAATAGAATTGGCTTGTGAAATATTATCTTGTATTGCAGCCTCCAACTCCTCAACTGTTGTAGGCATCTGCAGGTAATTATTGAAGAAAGTTTTCACTACAAAGAGCATAGAAATTATAAAGCTCAACAAGATTAGTCCATGCTTCAAGCTAAAAAAAAGCAGATCAAACCAGCGCTATGCTATAAAAGAAGGAATTGAATGAAATCTATGCCCATATTGATATCAAATTCAGAAGAATAAACTCTCAATTGCCCCTGACAGGCCAAAAAAGATGTGGGCATAAGTAAATTTATCGCCATATCACAGCAAACTATTGTCCAAAATCAATACAATAGCACTCAAATAGCACACCATAATAAAACCAAAATTGGTCTTCAAGTCAAGAGAACATCAAACCTCAAGAAATTCCTTTTCAAGTTCAGGAGTGATGACAGCAATTGATTCTGCATGCCTCTTGGCATCTGACAGTTGTTTTCGACAATCATCCATCTCTTTCTTACCTAAGCAAGAAGCAAACAAAAGAAGTTGGCACAGAGAAGAAATACCGATTCTGCAATTTTTTTTTACCTTAACAAGATAAACAACCAAAAATGAACACAAACAAATTTCAGTTGAGAGATTAGACATTAAAGGGGATATAAAATGCAAGTACTAACTATTAAGCACCCCTGGCCATTTAGTAGCATAAGTATGTCAACCAAACAAAAAGAATGTACTAGTATGTAGCTTTCTATGTATGAAAATAGGTTACTCATAAAATATTCAAACATTTCACAACACAATAAAAGTATTTCTATAAATTATAGAAGAAAAATGTTCAGATTAGTAGCCGCAGTGTAAGAGAACCAGATGAGTTTCAACAAACTTTTAGTGATCGAAAAGTTCAAATTGAATTTAAAATAACTAATAACTTACAATATTCATAGCGAAGTGAAGCCTGCTGGGCAAACTTCTCATGCTGCTTAAGATTGACTTCCAATTCTCTAATCTAATACATTTAAATTCAACAAATTTGGAAGTCAGTAATTAAATGGCAACATATATAGTGCGCCGTATGATACGCTAAGTTCTTCATAATTACTCAACCCATTACAAAATAACACAAACACAAATGCTAATAACAGATGGGCTCATCTCAACAATTAAGTTCATAGAACAAGACAAGCATGCTTTGTTAAGATGCTATGAGGACACCGCACGAATTGCTAAGAATAAAGTCACTGCCAAATTCTTTTTAATTTAATGATGCAATTCTTTATTGCATTTCCATCTTCATGCTTTGAACTTGATGTATCATGCAACATTTAGTAAGCATTTCATTTGTACTGAGACAAATGCAAGACAAGAGCAACACATTAATTAATAAATCCCATCTCTGACTCAACCAAAAGAAGAAGAAAAATAATAAGAATATATCGAGTGCTGTGTTACATAAGTTACAATAAATTAAATTGAATATGATATGTATTGCATCTACTAGTTAGAAAGTCAATCTTTCCTCAAAAATTGGAGTTACATGAGGTTCTTAATATCATTCTTTAACAGACTGTGAATACTCTATGTTCTATTAGACAACTTATTGAGCCAATAAAAGAACAGAAAGGGTGATTTGGCTTGTTCTCTGACCTAAAAAAAGGAAAGAAAATGAAAATGCCACCCAGACTGGATTATAAAAATGTGCATATGGGACACAAATCAATAGCACAAAAGTTGTTTGATACACCTCATATATAATGAGTAATGACAGTAGCTAAAAGAAACGTGATCCAATCCAATACACAAGAAACATCCAGAACAGCTTCATTAGGAAACTTTCACAATTTTCAGTAGTAATAGATTTCTTAAAATTGATTGTTCTACATGTGATGTAGACATGATGAGGCATAAAGATTGATTAGCAAACCATTGGCCAACACTGACAATTTCAAACATGAGAGTACCTTCGCATCAAATTCAATGGAGGCCATATGTTTTTCAGCATAGTTCCATTTGCAAGAAACAGCCTTAACAAGTAAATTCTGTCCACAAAAAAAATAAGGGTAAAGATTAAATAAATAAAGTAACTAAATTTTCCAAAGCAATTGATTAGCCACTTAAATCTGAGCCAAAATTTCCTAAAAGATTACCACTTAAATCTAACTATAAGAACATCAAAAGACCTGACTCTAAATGCAACTTCACCTTAATTTCTATTGCATATTTGAATCGCTGAATATTAAGACTCGTAGCTTGCTCATTAAGCTTGGCTAGAGCAGATTCGAGGTCACCCTCCTTCTCAATAGATTCTAATTTCCTTTTCCGTTGATCTATAATCACCATGTTATGATAAAACTTTGTAAATATATGTAAAAGATGAATTAATCTACATATCCACAAAATAAATCCTATGCACTTACTGATGCGGCTTTCCATTTCACGCCGCTTTCTCTTCTCAGTTTGAAAAATGTTAATAATTTCCTCCTGCACAATAGTAGCAAAACCAAAGCCCGATAACCAACCCAATCATTTGGATGACATTGAGTTGCACACAAATGGCAACATTTAAGATAATTCAAATAAGATTTTGCTATTAGCTTATTAAAAAAATTGTATTCTTTTAGCATACCCGCTCTTTTTGAAGTTGAGCTTCTTCATCCTCTAAAAGTCTTTGCTCAGTCTGTATTGATTTCAAGCTTTCCACTATCTCAACAACAGATTCTTCCAGTTCCTTCTTCCTGGATCTCAGTCTTTCAACTTCACTAGCATCCACACCTGAGTCAAAAACCAAATGGCAGCTCAGTAAAGCACAAATTTTCTCAATCTAGACTCCAGAGTAAGGTTTGTACAAACATACTGGACAATAAAAGGCGTGACTGATCCACAGGTTCTACACTTCCTGAAACATGTCCCCCATATCTAGAAATAGACCACCTGTAGTGATTTTCTGGTGTCCAAAAATCCAAAATTCCCAACTTTGCAACTTCATCAGCCTTCTGATCAGTTTCCTTTGATCCAATATACTGAGACCAAAACATAGAAGTTAGAAAGGCATATAAAATGTAAAAGCCAAATATTTTCAAAAAAGTACATATTTGACTTCAAGATGCTTAATTATCAGGACTTATTGAATATTCAGATGAACAATACATGCACAAAGGAATTTTAAGAAACCTACTGAATGTTCGAGAGCAAACTGGCTTATCAGAACCTCCTTGACTGCATCGGGAGCATCAAAAACTTGATCAAGCCGAGAAGAAATGCCAAGTGCACGCATCTGCTTAATATAATAACGTAATAATATAATTATCACCTATAAATTTATAAGGTTAGTTCCAATGCAATACTAGATTGGAGTTTGGTTACAACCTCCTCTGAAATTTGATAGGGCTCTTTTCGATGACTTTCATCACTCACATAATTTAGGACAGGAACCTCAAATTGTTTTAGGTTTTTGACAAGAAAGTCTCGATCACCAGCATGTTGAGTGATGAAAGACTACAAATCAAGAAAAGTTAAGTCGCTGCCATCATAAATAGAGTATTCAAGAGACAGAAAGCTAAATAAAACAATAATGCTTCAGCATACCTTCCATATGTAATGCGCCACTTGACCTTCTAAGTAGTTAGCATGGATTCGATTTGAGACATTAACCTGAATTTGTAGTCACAAAAAATGCTAGAATTAGCAGATTTAACATAAATAATAAACACAGAAGATGTCAAACAAAATTACCTCAAGTAGCACAGGACCATACACCTCCTTATTTAACTCATGACGATGTTGTTGCAGCCAATGATAAGCCTCAAATATCTTTTCAGCTCCAGAATTTTGTAATGCATGCAAAAGTTTATTATTTGTATTCTCCATATCCTTCAACCTGATAAGGATTATGTTGAAAAGATGAGGAATAAGAAATTTTGAATCTGCTTAAGGCACATGGACAGCATTTTCACCTCACTCTGAACCTTACCTATCAGAGCACTGTCTGAGGGTTAATTTATTTTGATTTAAAATTTTTCTCCTTCTCACACTTCTGAAGCCTCTTTTGATTTGTGCAAATTTGTAGCTCCAATATCTGAGCACCCAACTTTTCCTGGTGAGAAAAATTTGTTTAATAACAGGGTGATCGTACTGGTCTGGCCAAAATTTTAGTGATTGAAATAACATTTAAAGGTTTTCACAGAATTGAAACAGCGTGACAAAGTATTATCCAGAGTTCAATTATTCCAGTCCAAATTGACCATTTTATAATATGTACTCCTGCATGTAGATACTATTGAGTAGATGAGTACCATAACAAATATGATGTTGCTATATCCCTAATACAAACTACTTGGCATCAACATTAGTAGGATTTACTCTACCAAATCTTACAGAAACAACAAACAAAAAAAGGGAAACGCCCTGAAAAATAATTTATCACAATGGTTGTATTTTGAGTTAATCAAAAGCTATAATTTTCAAGTGTTTTGAGCCAATACAAAGATGCCAACTCAAGCAACATCTGACTTGGCACTGCCAGGAAATTATCAAATTCAAAGGTTAGAACCCATTACATACAATTTTCCCCTGGGGAGGTTCATATGAGGGCAAGTTTCGAAGATCTAGCTCAGCAGCAGCAAGTTCTTCTTTAGCTTGTAAGATTCTTTGTTGCCGAGACTCTTCTTGCCTCCTTAACTCTTGCATTTCTTTGTATTTACCTTGTAATTGCACCCCCTACAAGAATTTAATTAACATAAAAACAATATAAAAAATTGTCAAACCTTATTTTTTTTATTAAAAATCATAGTAATAAAATCATTTTTATCAAACAAAAAATGTTTCAGTAATAGGGGCTGGACCAGAGGTCTACCACCAGGTTACGAAAGACCTCTTACACAAAAAAGGCTTCATAAAATCATAAAACAGCCTCACAACTCCCTAACATGAAGAAAAAATCAACTATTGATGCAACTAGAGATGAGCTAAATATACCACTTGGTTTACTCTCTCAAGAATATCCATATGTCTGTTGCCATTGTCATTCACAAGACTGCTAATTTTTTTGCACTCAGCCTCCAGCATTGCTTTCTCCCGCTTCTTTTCCCTGTGGTCAATCAATTCATTAAGGAATAGGTCATTATCTTAAATAATTTGAAGAAAATGACAATCATTAGGGTCTCAATGAAAAAATTATTACAATGACATTTTACAACTTTATATTTGAAAAGCTGCTTAGAACTATATAAGAGAACCAATATCCACCCAAAATTTTCAATAATCAACATAAGCAATGCTGAATTTTCACAAAGAAAACACTAAAGCTGGTCTATTAACGAGCATTGATATTATTTCAAAAGTATTGGAAATCATGTTGGGTTTGTTGATGATCTCATACTTGATAGGCTTGCTAAAATCATTTAAAACAGTTGCAGCTTCATCCAACTTCTTCTTGGCATTTTTCTCCTCCTCTTTTGCTTCCATATATTCAGCCTTCTTCATATCATACTTCAGCCATGGCAATTTCTTTTTCATGGACTCAACCTACAAAAGACAGCATAATAACATCAGAATCCTATAAACACTTGTGATGAAGAAAATCCAAAGCAAACCTTCTCCAGTAATTCTGCTCTCTGACGAACTCGCTCAACATCTTTTTCTTGTTCGGCATTAAGGGCCTTCAGTTGATTCAATGTGTCTCCATTTTTCTCAACCGCCTAAAACAGATAAAGAAAGTGCTTTAGACACAGTATAAAGCTTCATAAATCATTCCAATTGTTTCCACTAGAATAATAAATTTAGCAGATTACACATTCAATTTTCTTCAGTTCACGGCTTTTCTCAACAAGAGCACAGTGTTGGACTGGAAGTTGAGGATCACCAACAGCCTTTTCAGTTTCTTCTAGAAGTTGCACTGGAGTTAACTTTGCAAATTCACAGACCCTGTCTTGTGGTAAGAACTAAAATCCCATCCCCACAGCACAAATACACCAACACCATTCAGAAAGGAAACAAATTAATACACATATCATACATAAACATAACAAATAAAAAAATATATATGCATTCATGCATTCACATTTCACAATACCAAACAAGCAGTGTCCCAATTGTAGGCCTTAAAACTTACTTGAGTCAAATTGTTGACTTGGATGTTGAATCTCTTAATGATTTCCAATACATCTTTCTTAGATACTACTTTGCCTGAAACCAATAAATAGTATACAGATGAAACTAACAATTGCTGAAATGTTCCATTAGTTGTTTAACATGCTCACAAATTCTGAATTTCCTAATGTGGAAAGAGAGAGGCACCTACCTAACAAAAGGGAATAAGGAATGATTCACGAATCATGCATAACAAATGAAGAAAGAAACACATCAAAGAAAATTTTATGTGAAAAATTTAAGGCTTCATATCATCCAATAGCGTCAGGAAAGATTTGATTTTGCAATGCAAGACCTTTTTCTGTGAAAAATTTATGGTAAAATCACAAGTACAATCCTTGCTTATTATGCCAACATGGCTCATTGTGGGCAAATCATTGTGATTGTCAATGTGACCCTTAAATCCCTTATAATGTAACCTTGACGAAGATAATGGTAAGTGCAGTAGTGACAAGGAAAAAGCATTTGACAAAATGTGATACCATGTCAGGAATTTAAAATCTAACCATTAAACAACCATTCTGACTTGTTGTGTGTATCAATTTTACGCATAACAGTGATCTGCTCCTCTTTAGTGTCCCCTCTCAAGGAAATTTTGATGTACCCAGATACCTCTCCCCGCTTCACATATGCTCCAATACTTGTGGCCCTGCCAAGAAGCTACACAAGCAGCTACAACTTTATGTAATCCATAAAGGCATAAGCTATCATTATTAAACAAAGTGCAAGAGATTAACCTGTGGCTCACCACCAAGAGCAAGTGCAATGGCACATACCAGAGAGCTCTTACCAGAACCATTTGGTCCAATTACTAGGTTTAGGCGTGATCCTGGTTTACATATCAAATGATCAAAGGTCATAAAGTTCTGGAGCTCAATCTTAATAATATTTCCTGGCATATAATCATCCTCTCCTCTGAAAGATAAAATTTAAAAATCAGTAGCCTTCTTTATAATTGCTGAACAAATGTTATAATAAACACAAGTAAAAAAAAACATTTGATCATATGCAACATGCCAGATTGACTTCCAATATTCATCAGCCAGACACAGAAGGCTGTAACACTGAGCTGAACAGTCCCAATATTAGAATCTCCAATTTCTACCAATTTTGTTACTTTCGCCCACATTCTCCGCGCAGGCACGAAAGCACCAGCAACTCTTTCTTTATCACAAAAATTGAATCCCTAAAATCCAAATTGAAAGACTGAATATCTGAATACGTACTATAACAAAGTCAAACAACAAAGAGGTGATGCTTATCTCTTCCAATTTTGCTTCCATCACTCTCGTTTTCTCAGCAACCATAAAAAGCACACAAAAAATAATAAAAAAAGAGAGTAAAAAGAATACAAAAACAAAAACCCTAGAGTTCAGGCACCGATGAAAATATAAGCACTTCAGCAAATACTATTAAAGAACCAAAAAAATAAAAAGAGAGAATTTGACCGCAATCGAACATACTTCAAAACAAAGAACCAAGCTTATCGAGTAATTGCGGGTAGATGATACGTACAGACCTTGAAATTTTTAGGCGCTTTGCCCGAGGCTGTTCCATCGACTGAAAAGAAAGCAACTAGCTGTCTTTAGAAATTGAAAGAGAGAAATGAACTTTGAGCCTGCATAAAACTGTTTGTTTGTGATGGATTTAGATCATGAAAATCAAAATTAGGGTTTCGAACAGTGGGAGAGTGTACCCGAAGAACTTGAGAAAAAGGCGCCAAAATAGAGCAAGAAAGAGAGGGAAATAAAGACGGGGAATTAATTATCGCCGTGTTAAAGAAAGTCGGACGGTCTAATATTTAGTACAAAACAATATTTATAAATTATTTTGAACTTTTTTATAATTTATTAAAAATAATAATAATATTAAAGTAATTTTTTAAAATATAATATATATATATATTATTATTTTAGCTCCGACGCTAATGATTCAAAAAAGGATCAAGGTCAAAATGACAAGCTAGCGTTTCAGCAATCTCATTACCAGCAACTCCCAAAGATGGCCAATGAGTATGGGAGGTAAGCTGTAATTATTGAATGCATGGTTAGCTTGTCACGTGTAGGGAAGCATGTGTGAGATGGTGACCAAAATTATCGAAGCTAACAATGTCGTGAGAAGAAGGTCAAAGCCGACAGTTGCTGGTAATGAGATTGCTGAAACGCTCAACATCCACATTTCAACTGTCAGACTTGCTTTCGACGGAATCAGATACCCAATTTCATAGACGGAGTTGTAAGTGATCAAAGGTTGCATGACCCTGCAGGTTCTTCTCTCGAATTTTGTATCATTTTTTATTTCTTGTATACAAACTTCAAATCAGACATCTTCTGCTCCATTACTTGTAATTTTTGCATCATCGAGTAAAATTAATTTGTTAAGCTAGTTGTCTGTGGCAGGATATCATACCACGGCCGGATGAAACAATGCCAGAAAGAATGATACAAAAACAGCTGACGAATGAAGAGTTGTCGGAGCTTCTCCAGATACTAAGCGAAAGGGAAGGACATGTTTGAGATAGCATTTTGGCCTAAATGGAAATAACCCTCAGTCCTTTGAGGAAATGGGCAGACATTTGAAGCTGTCAAGGGAGAGAATTCGACAGATTAATGGCAGCACCATTAACATAACTACGGCAGACAAGTGCTGTAAATAATCTGAAAGTTCATATTGTACAGGTTACCTTTTACTGATGAACAAATTGTAGTTAGGAATAACAGAGAATATAAAACCATGAAATTTGTTCATTTTTCTTCGTGCATTTATCATTTAAGCAGCTATCTAGTTTGTACCAAGAAACAGGAATTTTCCTCTGCCAAATAATGTGATGATTTCCCATTTCAGATCAACTGACAATGAGTAAAGCTGAGTAAAAGCAGCAATGCAACATCCAGAAATTGCAGACCCCGTTTTGTACATTGTTTGAAAAGTATGTGCAGAGTATTTCTTTTTTTTCTACTATCAGGCTGAACGAGACCTAAAGCTGTCAATCAAACTCAAGATCGTGATTTTCGGCTCACTATAATCTGTAGTTTCTGCAGCGTTGACTGCTTAGCTATTCGTATCAGATATTTTCAATTTCTGTCCAGCACAGAATCAACAAACTTTTGCAGCCCAACGGTTAGGATAATTACCTTCCAAGCAATCGATCAGGGTTTGACTCCCTGCAAGCGCAATTTTTTTTTCCAATTCTAGCTCGCCAGGTTATTATCCCTATCATCAAGCATGAAATTATTAACATGAAGATGCTCAAGAAAAATGCCAAAAGTTGCCTGTTATATTATGCAATATAAGAGATTACATCTCTATTCTCTCTGGCTTGTGTAGATGATGAAGAATATAGAAAGCAGCAGAAGATAAGAATATACATATGGAATAACTTGGTAGATCCACGCCAGTGCCTATTGTCTCTTCTACTATGGAATATAAGAGATGACATCTCTACTCTGTCTCTGGCTTGTGTAGATGATGAAGGATGTACAAAGAAGCAGAAGACAAGAATATACATATGGAATAACTTAGTAGATCCATGCCAGTGGCTATTGTCACCATTTTGCTCCTCTCAAACATCTTTACTAAAAGAATCATGACGATGACATGCCCTACTTTGGTCTTTAGTTCGTCAAGTGAGCTCATTTTCATCCACTTTGGCCTCTCCTGTGAATCAATAAGAATTGCTTATTTAGTAAGCTTGTGAGAAATGTGATTGGCAAAGTTGCAATAATAATGATTTGTGTGAATATGAATAGTTTGTCAAGAGACATTCTTTTTGAGGTCAAATGAATGATTAGTGAGTTGGGAACAGTAACATTACAGATAACTGTTGCAGACTATGGTATTTTAACTTTTGACAAGATGCAAAAAGTTGATTCTGGTTTCAAATTGGAACGAGCAGTACCTTCAAAGAGAACATTCCATATAAGGAAGATCCTTTGAGCGCACGATCAACATTGGGAGCAACACTAGGAGGGGCATTACTGATAAATAATCCATACAAGCCCATACCGAATATCAACATGACAGTTCCAGCAAGATAAACATCTGCATCGAGAATAAAATGTTGTCACAAAATAAAAGTGTTCAAGCAGAGATTCTACACTTGTAGAGTAACTTGCATTGGAATGTACTAGTATCTCACCAATAGCTTCAACCAATTGAAGAACCATCTGGCCTGTGTGAATACCCTTGACACAGCTTGTCCAGTAGACTTTATATGCATCGATAATATAAATACAACCCTGCATAAATAGATAGTGATCAGTAGTTGTATCTATGATCTATAAATGATATAAAGTTATTGTTAGAAGTGCAATTGAATAAATTTAGCTAGATAAACATTTATGCTTCCAAGGAAAACCTCTGCTAAATTACTTTTAGGTCTTCAAATCATAAGTATTAGGAACAGTTTTTGTCGCACATGACAAGCCCCATATCGACATTGATAATATTGATGCCTAATGTGACAACTCACATTTAGAAAGCACAACAACGAACCAGCCAACGAACCCCCAACAGCGAGAAGTGCCAAAAAGCGGAAGTCAAAAATTACCTGCTCAATAATGGACAAGGAAAACAAACTTTAATCCCAAGAGATTGGTAATGAAGCTAACAACTGTGTCTAGCTCAAGATGTAAGAAATAAACAAACTCTTCAAACATTCTCAGAATTATTTTTGAATTGGATGCATTATGACATCAGTTTAGAGAGTCAAAACTTTACCATCAAATCCTTCAGAAGAGGTTTGCGTAATCTCTAAAACAGAATAATCGTAGAAACATAGATTCCCTTTGTTTTATTATGAGCTAGAAATAAATTATTCACCAATCATTAAAAAATCTGTCAAATATTTTGGCTCCAAGCATTTGATGGAAAAAGAATTTAACTGCCCACATAAACATGGTCGGAATCCTTGACCTGAAAGTAATTTCACAAGATTTTCTTGATTGATTATCCCATTACTTTTTAATTTCAAATAACCCGTCCTAAATTACCAAAATTTCATCAAAATTGCTGAACCACAAATCAAATTTCTATCTGATTCACGTAAGAAAAGTACATAATCCCAAATGCTTACACTTTTGGGAATTGATCAACTACCTCAAGTTCATCAACTCTGCAAATCCAGAACTCAATGAACAGAAGCAAATAAAACCAAAAAAAAAGAGTCCTAAAAAAGCTCATACTAATTCCAAATTTCAGTAAAATTAGAAAAGAATCGAACAAGAAACTAAACTATAAAATTGGTAAGTACCCTTTCAATGTTAGTCTCAGTGGACCTGAAAAACCACACAACTGGGTCGCCAGATGGGTTAGGTAGTGCATAATTGAAGCTTGAATCGTGCAGTGGAGAAGACTCGACAAAGGGTTTCGACGACGGAGTTTTAGAGCTTACAACACTTTCATTACTCGGATACGTTCTTGCGGCTGGTGATGGTGATGATTCCGACGGGCTATGCGAAGCAAATGGGCGTGAAGATCGTCGGCCATTGATTAAACGACGGTGGATTGGTACTGATACAGAAATAGTAGTTACCGAGACTGAAGTGAAGAGAGCCATTGAAGAGACACAGAGATTTTTATTGATTTATTTATATTACAGATATATTAGATAGATTTATACCATTTATTTATTTTTATTTTGGCGGGTAGCGGGTAATAACGGTAATTTGCCGAGGGGTGTAGAGTTCACGCCCGAGTAAGGCGCGTGTAAAGTTTGTATGACGCAGATCGGGATTGAGAATAGACTTGAATTAAATAAATCCAGGATTACAGACAAACTTTTATCTGCCTGTAGGGTGATTCAGAAACTCATAAATGGTAAATATTCGGCAACCATTCAGGATTACCAGAAGTCAATATGTAACTTGTGATGCCTCCCTTCCTTGATTTAGACAATTTTGCCAAGTTTTTTGAAGTTTTCCTACTGCAGGAGCTCAGATTGACCCCATCCCTTGCAGTTTTCTTGCTATCAGAGATGACATATGTGCTCAGTTCAAAGAGTAACAAATGATTACGAGATTCTGAAGGTTTTGCGCGAGAATTACCCATCTCTGCACCTTCCAGAATGGTATGTTTCATTGGCATTTCCTTTTCCCTCATGGCAGATTCGAAGATGACAGGAATGAACCAACATGCAGGTCTCCAAGAAGAGAGCAAAAAGTTTGGGAATTGATTTCATGCGGTGTGAGCTGAGACCTAAACACACTGTTGAAAACTTGAAGGAGAAAGGCTTCCTCCATCTCTGAATGATTCTACCAATAACAACAACAAAAGGGAAGTGATCCAAGGCATTAAAAAGATTTTGTGTCAAATTCTTATCAATAATTCAAGTGAATTAATATGGTTTCTTATAAAACCTTGTAAATTATATTGTATTTTTTAATGTAACTGGTAATATGCCAATTCTACCTCCTCACAGCAATTATTTCTATAGAAATTCTCAAGTCTGCTGCAGAATAGCATTCAGTGCTCCTAAGGAACTTTTGAATGACAAATCTGCTATTGAACAAAATATTACCAATATCCCACTTTGCAAAAGAGATGAAAACAGCATTAAACCCTTTCGATTGATATAATTATACAGCTGGCCGGCAATTTTGGCGATTACTCGTTTGCAAAAAACCATTCAATTGCTTTCAAATAAAAAAGGAACAAACAAAACAAAACAAGAGTGTCGCCATCCTTTTCATGTGGGGCAATTCACGATTCCTTCACAATAATTAAATAAATGAATAATGAAATGGAGCCGTGAATACTCACCATAAAAGTTCATACTCTTACCTTTTCTTCACCTTTGACACAAATCCAGAGAGAGCGAGAAATGAGCGGCGAAGGAAAGGTTGTGTGCGTAACAGGAGCTACAGGTTATGTGGCTTCATGGCTGGTGAAGCTTTTGCTTCAACGAGGTTACACTGTCAAAGCCACTGTTCGTAACTGTAGTCAGTATTTTTCCCTCTCCTTTTATCTCGATTATGCTTCAATTTTTTTTTCCAATTTTTGTATGATTGCTATGATTAATTTGTTTATTGATGCAGTCCGCAACTAGAGATAACAACGGTAGTTCTCACGAAGTAGATTATGGAACTAAGATCTCACGACTTGCGGTGCAAGATTAAGATAAGTACGTTGATTGCTTTAGAGCAACAACTATATAGCAAAATTCAATGCTTAGAACAACATTTTAAAGAAATTGCAGATCGACTAAATGCTCTAAACGTTAATGCCAACGGGAACTAAGGTGTCAAAAGGCCACGTACTGAGAAGATGTAATCCACAAACAACCTATTGGCAAACTTAT
The DNA here is from genome assembly GCA_019650275.1 of Xylocarpus granatum. Lineage (NCBI taxonomy): Eukaryota > Viridiplantae > Streptophyta > Magnoliopsida > Sapindales > Meliaceae > Xylocarpus > Xylocarpus granatum. Next base: position 546,467 of record BNST01001022.1, read on the forward strand.
TTCTTCATACAAACGTAGACATCAAACTTGTATGAAAGATTCAGACGAAGAAGAAGATGATTATGTAGAAGCGTTTACAAGGAATATTAGGAATGCGCTAATTGGACACAATAACGATTATTTTAATAGTGATAGGTGTCCCAACGAATACTTATTAAAGGTAGATATTTCTAATTTCAATGGGAGTTTAAATGTTGAAAAGTTTTTAGATTGGATTGCAGAAATAGATAAATTCTTTGATTATATAGAGATTGTAGAGGAAAGTATAATGAGACTTATTGAATGCAGATTGAAAGGTGGAGCATCTGTATGATAGGAGAGACTGTAAGATACGAGGGACTATGAGGGAAAGATATAAGTAAGAACTTGGTATAGGATGAAGTAGCTATTACGACGGGACTTTCTTCCTCTTGACTATGAGTAAATCTCATCTTAGCAATATCAAAGGGGCCATTAAGGGTAGCGATTTGTCCATGATTATATCGCTAGCTTTTAGAGGTTAATGGAAAGGAATGATTGAAGTGAAATAGAGGGGCAACAAGTTGCAAAGTATCTTGACGACTTAAAACTGCTTATCCATGACAAAATTGAGGGTATAAGTCATACCCACTTTATTAGAAGCATGTAATATTACGTTAAAGGTAGAGTTGAGGTATAAGTCATACACAATAAAGTAGCAAATGCATTGAGTAGACATGGAGAATTGTTAGTCACATTGAGATAGAAGATTTTGGGATTGAAGTCTTGAAAGCATTATATGATGATAATTTCAGTGAGACTTGAAGGAAATGTATTGAAAAATTACTGGTTGAAGATTTTCACATTCATGATGAATTTTTTATGCGAGGTAACTAGTTGTGCGTTCCGAAATCATCTTTGAAGGAAAAGATAATCAAAGATTTCTATAAAAAAGATCTAGTTGGTCATTTAGAACGTAATAAAACTATGACAGTAGTGTGGTAGAAAGGTATTATTGACTGCATATAGCAAGATATGTATCCAAGTATATGCATCGATGTTATGTTTGTCAAATTGCTCCCAGTATATGTAGCAATGTTATGTTTGTCAAACTGCTAAGAGTCAGTCTCAAAACATTGGCCTTTAACTGTTCTAGAAAATACTTCGAATGATTTATCTATGAATTTTCTGTTAAGTTTACTTCAAATACAAAGTGGTGTGGATTCTATTTTTGTGATAGTTTAATTAATTTTTAAAGATAACACATTTTGCTTCTTGCAAAAAGACATCAAATGTTAGTGGAATAACCAAGCTATTTTTTAAAGAAGTTGTTCATTTGCATGGAATGCCCAAACCCATTACTTTAGATCGAGATAGTAAGTTTTTGAGTTGTTTTTGAAAGACATTATTGAAGCTATTTGATTCAACTCTAAACTTGAGTAGCACTGCTCATCCACAAATAGATGATCAAACTGAATCAATAACCCAAATAGTGGGTAATCTGATTCGTAATATTTGTGAAGATCAGCCAAAGCAACAGGATTTCACATTAGTACGAGCAGAATTCTCATACGACAATGTCAAGGAGTTAATGCAGCTATAGAGAACATGGCTAATTAGTGGCAGGATATTCATCAAGCTAATGTTAGATACAAGAAGACAGCAGATGGACATTGAAAAGAGCAAGTATTTAAAGTGGGATATGAGGTGATAGTATTTCTACACAAAGAAAGATTTTCGACAGAAACATACAATAAGTTGCAACCTAAAACAATATGGACTTAAAAAGATTCTTAAAAAGATTAATGATAATATTTATGCTGTGAATGTATTAGAGTTAATGGGCATTTCTAAAATGTTTAATATAACGGATATTTATTCATTTCATATGTTAGAGAAGCTAGCATACTCGAGGACGGGTTCTTCCTAAACAGAGAACAATGACATAGTCGACAACTAAAGATATTTTAGAAATTTTATGATAATTTTATATTTTAAAATTATTATAAATAAATTATTTTATTAATATAAATTTTTATAAATTTAAAAAATTTATCATTTTTTTTATCTGGCTGGGTGGTTTATGATAGTGAATGAAAATTTGTAAATTTGATTATAATAGAAAGCCGCATACTTCTGAGAAGACATGAACACTTTGCGTTTACTTTGTTCAATTCATATACTCTGCAGATGATTCCAAGACACAACACTTGCATGCACTCGATGGAGCTAAGGAAAAGCTTCAATTATTCAAGGGAAACTTGTTGGAAGAAGGATCTTTTGATTCTGCTGTTGAAGGATGTGTAGGTGTTTTCCATACAGCATCCCCTGCAATTATTTCGTCTAATGACCCACAGGTAACCATATTTTCTCGCTTCGTATTTTCATTTTCTTCTCCTTTTTTCCCTCCTATCATGTATGATAACTGCCACCAATTTCATCTCTCATATTTCCAGGCAGAAATAATTGACCCTGCAGTGAAGGGAACACTAAACGTTCTAAGATCATGTGCAAAAGCCAAATCTATCAAGAGAATAGTTGTGACTTCTTCAATGGCTTCACTTCTATTCAATGGAACACCTCTGACCCCAGATTTGGTTGTCGATGAAACTTGGTTTTCAAATGTGGATGTGTGCAAGGAGTTGAAGGTCTCTAAATGTTCTAATTTCTTAACATTATCATTTTGCATCCATGTTGTCCGCGACATTATGTTTTTCATTTCATAGTAAGCTAATGAGTTCTGATTTTCTTCCTCCAGCACTGGTATGCAATTTCGAAAACTTTAGCCGAAGAGGCTGCTTGGAAATTTGCAAAAGAGAATGGGATTGACTTGGTTACAATACATCCAGGATTAGTACTTGGTCCTTTCTTACAGCCAAACCTTAATTTCTCTGTGGACGTGATTCTGAAACTCATACATGGTAATATTCAGCAAACCATTCGGGATTACAAGAAATCTACTTCATTAAATTTTACTGATCAATTGAATTTTTTGGCCAAATTCAGGAGCTCCAATTCATGCCAGTCCTTATAGAATTGTTGATGTTAGAGATGTTGCATATGCGCATATGCAAGCTCTTGAGATTCCCACGGCAAATGGCAGATATGTGATAGTTGGAAGAGTAACCCATGATTGTGAGGTCCTCGAGTTTGTGCGCAAAAATTACCCTTCCTTGCACCTTCCAGAAAAGTGAGTTCGACCAGAATTGTTCTTGGTTTCTGTGATGTAAATTTCGTGCTCTCTTTAATCTGGTACCTCTAACTAACTAGATAATATAAAAACTGTGTTTACTAATGGCAGATTTGAAGATGACAAGTATGAACCAACATACCAGGTTTCCAAGGAGAGAGCTAAAAGTTTGGGCATTAACTTCATGCCCTGGGAGCTGAGTGTCAAAGACACAGTTGAAAGCTTGAAGGAGAAGGGTTTCCTCCACTTCTAAATGATTCTATGAACGTAAAAAAAAGACCAGAAAGCATAAAATACTTCTCTTGTATCGCCTTGTCCATAAAACAATGAATTCAAACAAATGATTCAAGGGAAGGTAGGCGGATAATACAATTGAGCTGTATGTTGCATAGAACTTGCAAATAATGTGTACTTTTGTAGTATTACTGGGAAATGAATGAACTATGCATCTTGAGTGAAATTTAATATGTTGGTTTTGCCGGCAGGAATGAAGTTGGTATATGCGGAAAATGAGAAATCCGCAACAGACAACATAGTACCTACTAATAATTCATTTATCATACAGCCGGCTGGTAATTAGTCAATCACATCACTGCAAAAGCACTGCTTACATGTTTTTCTCCTGTGAATCTGCACCACAAAGGCTCGAAGTCTACCTTTTACTTTTCCTTTCCACCCAAACTCTCAGAAAACAAAAGGAGAGAAATGAGTGAAGAAGGGAAGGTGGTGTGTGTAAATGTGATTCAAATTACTAAATAAATTCAAATCAAGTTTTAATAGTTGTGCTAAGTTAAGAAAAGTTGAAAGAAAAATAAAAAGTTAAGCAGGCAGTTCAATTAATTGAGTCGTCAATTTTTTCATTGAAAGGTAATTAAGTTATTAGTAACAGTTGTAATTAGTTATTAAATTACTTTAAATAGTCATTATCTCATTTGAGAAATGTGAATTGAGTTGGAAGGATTAATACAATAAAAAGGAGAAACTTGTTCTCTTAAATTATCGTTATTTTCTTTTTATTTTTGGTTGTTGAGTTGTTTTGATAAATTTTTTCAAATTACTTAAATTATTTTTTGACAGTTAGATCTTTAAGGTTGAACAATGTGTGTTACAGGAGGTCTTGGTTATGTAGCCTCATGGCAGGTGGAGAAATTATTGCAACGTGGTTACAATGTCAAAGCTAGTGTTCAAGACCCAAGTCGGTCTTCCTTGTGCCAAAGCTTTAATATTCAAATTTTGATGATCTTATGAATCACTTATTCGAGAAAAAATTTGTTGGAAGAAGGATAATTTGATTCTGCAGTTGATGGATAGTAGATGTTTTCTATACAGCTTCCCTGTAGCTTCCTCGGGCAATGACCCGCAGGTTTATCTTTTATTTTTCCTCAGCTTCCTGTAATATGCAAAACAGATAGTTCCAAATTCAAACACAACCACTTATTAAAACGTCCTGCAATCCGATTGTGCGTATGTTTGGACTTAAAGGTGTTGTAGCTTTTAACTGCATTTGATATGGAATGAAGTATGACAACTGTTTTCCATTTTTCTCAGTACCACTCGGCAGATATAATTGAGCACGCTTGAAGGGAACACTTAATGTTCTTAGAACATGTGCACAAGTGCATTCAATCACGAGAGTGGTATTAATATATTCTATAGCTAGTAATTGTACAAAATGTAATTACTACAACCCATAATCTGGTAATTGAAGAAATCAAACCCAGCTTATTGTAAGGAGTCTAAGGTGTGGTGTGTAAACCTTCTGACTTTGAATCTTAACTTCTCTTGAGGATTGCAGACAAGATACCTAGCAGTTAATCTTCTTTAATTTTCTTGCTGGAGCGGTATCCTCTTTCAGACACTTTAGCTGAAGAGGCTGCTTGGAAATTTGCAAAGGGAGTGTGGGATTGACTTGGTTACAGTACGTCCAGGAAATTATCTTGGATTTGAAACTTTTTCCACCGAATTCCCTTTGAGTTGGTCTTCTCACTTCCTGTGTAGTTTAGCACAACAGTAGGAAGTATACAACTATGATGATTAAAACCAAATTGGTTGCTGTGCAAGGAATCTGCCAAACAACCATCTCAAATTACACTACAAATTGATAGCATGTTTGTCCATTTTGAAGGGATTAGCCCTTCCATGACTTCAACACTCTATCCACAAGTAACTTCCAAGTGGAACCAGAAGCTCTTGAGTTGATATATAAAAAGCATCCGGTAACTTCTCCTCCTAAACAAAACACAAACTTGATGATCACTTTCTAACTTAAATTAAAAGCCACCCTTTTAAACACTTTCTTCCAACAATGACGATACAGAACATAATTTCAACAAATTACACAACCATTACGTTAAATCTCACAACTTGTTACTTGAAAACTAAACCGCTTACATTATTGAGAAGCTTGTTAACTATTTGTGAAAGCTCCTAAAGGAATCCCTACTGGGTCCGTTAACAGACACATCACGTTGTTTGTCGTCTCCGTTTCTACCTCCATTTTTGCTTTTCCCCTTATCGAGGCTCCTCTAGTCGAATTTCTATAATGGAGATATTAGGATTTCAAATGCAATCTACCCCTTCTCCAGGCATGGCGGGAACAAATCTAACGAAGTTTTTAACATTCACGAAGGCGGCTTGGGAAAAGAACCATGTGGGTTCTCGGCTTAGCTACTTCTGTTGAGATTGCCATAATGCTTTGGAATAATAACATTCATTCACTCATATTTTTATATTTTCCCCACTAAGGACGTAATGTTTTCAATTTATATTAAATTGGTCCTCGATCAATTTCATTGACCACGGACAGCAAGAATGCTTGATAAAAACTGTGATAGAGAATCCATGCTATCAATGATTTTCCTTTCCTTTCCAGGCAAGGTCTTATCTATCGTTTTGTTTTCTCAATTGAAGCACGCACCATAAAATTCCCCTATTAGAAGGAAAAGAACAATTTACCTGACGCAGAGCAGAACCAGACGAACCATGCCCAGATTGAATTTTCTGTTCTTGATAGTGATTCTCTCAGTCTTACCGCATGCAAATTCATCGAAACTAGAAGAAATTGATGCTTTGCTTACCCGTTTAGATTCTAAACGATTATCTGCATCGGTTCAAGAGTCAGCAGCTAAAGCTGTATTGCAGAGATTGCTTCCTACCCATACAAACAGTTTTGAGTTCATAATTGTCTCCAAGGCATTTTCTTATCCTTAAATCTTCTTCCTCTTTTTTTTCTTAAAAATTTGTCATTTCTTAGTTTTTAGCTTATCTGTTGGTTTAGTTACTGCTGTGTTTCATTTGGTGTCATCCAATTTTGCGAAATGTGAGATTTTACTCTCAGTACCTCTTCTGTACTCTGTTAAATGCAGCCATATTGTTTCGTTCTTGTTTTGATAATTCAGCTTCGGCTGGGTTTGTTGTATCATTCGATTTTTCTCTCTCGCCTTATACACTGTTTGATTTACTGCTTAATTTGATCACTGTACTCTTTTCTTTTCTTTGAACTTGGCGATAAATTAATGTAATTCTTGCTTAGGTAGGAAGTAGTGTAGCTTCATTTGTTCTTTATGTCCATAATGACACTAACTGTTTTCATTTCCAAATATCAGGATGTTTGTGGGGGATCCAGTTGCTTTTTGATAGATAATTACAAACGATCAAGCCAGAATGAGCCTGAAATATCGTATGTAGAATTTGCTCTTGTTGAAATCAATTTGTTGTAAACTTGTAGATGTGGATAATATTAGTTAATAATTGCATACAGAACATTTAATCATCTATTAAGGATTTTAAGCATCAAATTTTGTCAATGCTCATGTTAGATATGTTATTGACATATTTTTCATTACTAGCATTCTAGATTTGAGAGGGAGTGAGAGCTCTTGTCATATTTTTAGCTGCATGTTTACGAACTTGTTGTTTGTTAAATTATCTTTTAGGATTAAAGGAACCACAGCAGTTGAAATTGCAGCCGGCTTACATTGGTATATCAAATATTGGTGTGGTGCTCATGTTTCATGGGATAAGACTGGTGGCATTCAGATTGCAACTGTTCCCAAGCCAGGATCACTGCCTCTTGTGAAAGATGGGGGTGTGAAGATTCAACGGCCAATCCCATGGAACTATTACCAAAATGTAGTTACATCCAGTTGTAAGTAATATTATAAAATGTCATTGGCTATCACTGCTGATTCATTATAGGATTTTGACTTTAGCTGATTTTAATGAAGATAATGGATGTATAATCATCACATTCTTCTTTGCAGATTCATATGTTTGGTGGGATTGGGAGAGATGGGAGAAAGAGATAGACTGGATGGCTCTTCAAGGGATTAACCTGCCTTTGGCATTCACTGGGCAAGAAGCAATTTGGCAAAAAGTTTTTATGGTGAACAATTTGTACTGTAATTATAGATATTGATAATTCGCCAATATGTGTTGACTATTATCTTTTTATTGCAGAATTTTAATATGAGCACAGAAGATTTGGATGATTTCTTTGGTGGACCTGCCTTCCTTGCTTGGGCCCGAATGGGGAACTTACATGGGTAGGTAATTATTGCTGTTCCACTGTGTGTCCTGAGTATATGAACAGAAAAGAAACCTTTACTTCAATCATATTGTATATTTTCCTTTCTTCACTGCCTTGTTGTAGAAGCACTGCATGTTCATTTCAATGGATTCTACTTATTTGGTTGCCCAACATATTACCATATGCAGATGGGGTGGACCTTTATCTCAAAATTGGTTAAATCAACAGCTGGTTTTGCAAAAAAAGATACTATCTCGGATGCTAGAGCTTGGAATGACTCCTGGTATGTTTGAATTCCCCAATGAAAACAACATTATTCTTTTATGTCTCCATATGACATGATGCATGATCAAACACATCATCTGAAGTACTATTAATATATTTTTTGGAGTGTTGGATAGAGTACCTGATGTTTATCTTTATCTTTCACAATTTAATAAATGTAATGTCTTCTCTGTTCCAGTGCTGCCATCATTTTCGGGGAATGTTCCAGCAGCATTAAAGAAGATTTTTCCTTCAGCAAATATAACAAGACTTGGAGACTGGTATTTCATCTCTCTTGGCCATGACTTATCATATTGTCATGTCATTTCATTTGGGCTTCAAAAAGAATACCTGTGTATATCTGTATGACTTCAGTTAGATTTTGACTTCTTATTATTTGATTGATTTATATCATATATAATGCATCAGAATAAACTATATCTGGGTTTCTTCTTTTTCTCGTTTCTGGTATTTTTCGCTTTCTCAAATGATATATACAAAGGTTGTGTTTTCAATTTCTATGTTACTTTAGGAACACTGTTGATGGTAATCCTCGTTGGTGCTGTACTTACCTTCTTGATCCTACTGATTCATTATTTGTCGAAATTGGCGAGGCTTTTATCCAGCAACAAGTTGCAGGTGCACTTTATTTCTTTAATCATTCTCTCAGAATAACCTTGGTTGACCATCAAATATCAATGTCAAGACTGACAAAGTACCTCTTGCTTTTTCTCTTCTGCTTCTACCATTTTCTTCCATTTCTGGATATCTGATTCATTGTCATATCAATAATATACTTGTCATTCATTTGTACACTAGAATTGTCTTGAAAGATGTGTCTTATGACTAACATGGCTTCATACAGTATCTTCATTCTTTTTCCCTTTGATTTTTCGCCTTTCAACTTACATTTTTGGTTTATCTTTTGTACATATTGCAGAATATGGGGACGTGACTGACATCTACAACTGGTATTGTTTCTCAATTTCATATAAGTTATACATATCTTGCCATTATGTAGTAGACAACTAAAACATGATTTATGCAATCCTCTTAAGAACCATGGTGTCAGCTGTTGCATATAATCATAGATTGGTATTTTTATCTTTTCAAGCACTGTTATTTAATACCGAGCTTTGCTGGCATGAGGTGCAGACTTGCAGCACAGAAAACTGATGTCGATCAGTCCAAATAATGAGAGAAATGTAGCTTCTAATTTTAACTTGGCTAGTGGTTTTTTCAATTGGCTCATGTACAATTAGCTAGTTTACTCCTTTTTAGTACAAAAGTATACCTTAAAAGTTCTATTTGATGCTATGATTAGGCACTGACTATATTTCATGTCACATTTATGGATTTGAGTGTTTCCGTACCACGATTACTTACATTACTTAATTCCATCTTTAATGCAGTGATACATTCAATGAAAATAGACCACCTACAAATAATCCGGCGTACATTTCATCACTTGGAGCTGCTGTGTATAAAGCGATGTCTAAGGGTGACAAAGATGCTGTGTGGTTAATGCAAGTATGCACGTCATTTCTTCCATATGCATTCTTCTGTATTCTAAATAGAACTTTATGTCCTTCATCTCATATGCTTGAAAAAAGTGCTTATCACAAGCAAGATCACTGTGAAAAATGTGTTTTTCAGTTAGTCCTTTTCTTCTTGTGTGTTCCATGATACATTGACTGATTTTTATTGATATTCTACCAATCTGCAGGGTTGGCTCTTTTACAGTGACTCTGCTTTTTGGAAGCCTCCACAAGTGAAAGTATGCATTTACATGGATATAAATCTTTGCTATCTTCTTGCATTGTCCTGTTGCTTAAAATTAATTTAAACGCAATTCTGTGAAAATGAGGTATTTCAGCATAATTTCTGGCTATTGCTTTTTTCAAAAACTTTATTACCCTGAAACCTGGTGATATCTTCAGGCACTCTTGCATTCTGTTGCAATTGGAAAAATGATAGTGCTTGATCTATTTGCTGATGTCAAACCAATATGGAAAACTTCCTCCCAATTTTATGGGACCCCTTATGTCTGGTAAGTACCTCATTTTAACTATCTGTTTCTTGCATTATTGATGAAATTTTTAATCTGCAACACTTTCTCATAACTCATTTATTATCTTCCTTTCTTTATTTGATTTTAAATTTGATACTAAGTATTTTTACCCCTGATCAAATTTGAATGTGCATCAGGTGTATGTTGCATAATTTTGGGGGAAATATTGAGATGTATGGCACATTGGATTCAATTGCTTCGGGTCCAATTGATGCTCATGCCAGTGAAAATTCAACCATGGTATGTTGAGACTTGTGCTTGAATATATATTATGTGTGTGACACAATTTCTGCATTAAAAAAACTAACATGTAAAACTTTTATGTGTTTTATATTTTACTTTCTTTACTTACATGCCAAGAATTTTTCTTGTCCATGTATTAAAGTTGTCTTTTTTGGCACATTCATTCTCTTACTACGAGGCAGGTGTCCTTGCATAACTCATTCTAATGGTCTCGTGCAGGTTGGTGTTGGCATGTGCATGGAAGGAATAGAGCACAATCCAGTTGTTTATGAGCTAATGTCTGAAATGGCATTCCGCAATGAAAAAGTCCAAGTCTTGGTAATTATTATTTTCTGATATTCAGAATGGTTGAAGTAATTTAAATACAAATACAAAGAAATTTGTAGACTTGTAAACCAATCACCTATTATTTACCACAAAAACAGACAACCAATTTCTGAAAATTCTTTTATATTTTGCTGTTGCTGTATGATTGAATTTATCTTTAATGCATGGGTAGGAATGGCTAAAGACGTATGCCCATAGGCGCTATGGTAAAGCAGTTCCTCAAGTTGAGGCAGCTTGGGAAATTCTTTATCACACAGTTTACAATTGTACAGACGGAATTGCTGTATGTCTTTTAACAAATCAATCAGCTGGAGCACCTCTCTTATCATTTTATTTCTGTTTAGAAGATTGTGTTGGAACATAGTATAGATGGATGTAGCCTTTCATCTAAATTCCAGGTAAATGGATTTTTCATTTTTGCAGGACCATAACACAGATTTCATAGTTGAATTTCCAGATTGGGATCCATCACTAGATTCTGGATCTAATATATCAAAACAAGACCCAATGCGTGCACTTCACATGTTACCAGGATCAAGAAGATTCTTATTCAAAGAAAACTCTGATATGCCTCAGGCTCATTCATGGTATTCTGCTCCAGAGTTTATTAAGGGTTTAAAACTATTTCTTGATGCTGGAAATGATCTAGCTGGAAGTGTCACATATAGGTAAAATGTCATAATATGAGTAAGTTATGTCGTTTTCTTCTATTTTAAACTCACGCATTAAACAGTGTCCAAATTCCTCCACAAAATAAGATACCATCAAGATTATTTTCTCTGTTCTCTTACTGCTCTGTGGTTAAAATGTTTGAAAATGCTCAACAATTTGAAGATGAATCTTAAATGACACAAGATTGCTGTTTCATGACAGATATGACTTGGTTGACATAACACGCCAAGCATTGTCAAAGCTGGCAAACAATGTATACTGGGATGCAGTGTTTGCTTTCCGTCAGAAGGATGCCACAGCTTTCAATCTTCATAGCCAAAAATTTCTTCAACTCATAAAGGACATTGATGTACTGCTTGCTTCTGATGATAATTTTCTTCTTGGAACATGGCTTGAAAGTGCGAAAAAGTTGGCAATAGATACTATTGAAACGTATCAGGTGAGAACAGCTTCTGTATTTATTTTATAATCTTCACCAATGTACTACCTGGTACAAATTACACGGATTAATTGTTAGTTCAATTATATTTACTCGGATGAATGAATCCTCAATTCCAATTAATTTGGTCTTCTACACACTTTTTCTTTTAGTATTCTGATACATCTCTTCAACTAAATTAATTCTAATCTATGTGGAATGTGTTTTAGTACGAGTGGAACGCAAGAACACAAGTGACGATGTGGTATGATACCAACATAACCACGCAGAGCAAGCTTCGAGACTATGGTAACTTCACTGCTGAAATTTTGTGTTATAATTATGCAAGTACTTCAATGTTTATGTAACATACAAATCTTTCCTTTTTTCAGCAAATAAATTTTGGAGTGGGTTATTAGAAGACTATTATCTTCCCCGAGCCTCGACATATTTTGATTATATGTCAAAAAGCTTGAGGGAGAAGGATGTCTTCCAGCTGGAGAGATGGAGGAAACAATGGATAGTCATTTCAAGCCATTGGCAAAGAGGTAAAAAACTTTACCCAACCGAAGCCAACGGAAATTCTCTTGCAATTGCTAAAGCATTGTATGAAAAATACTTAGTTCAGTCAATCAAGTGAATTCACCATTAAATCAAGAATAATTGAAACTGTTTAACTGCTTAGAATAAAATCATTCTCAGTTCTTAATCTGATATGGGAATATGATTGAACATAAAGCCATTGAAAGACTGTCACAGTACTTGCAAAATTTTGTGGATTCATGGAAACAGCATATTTGTAGACATTACTGATTTAGAAAGCAGGTAAGTCACAAAAGCAATTAGTTATTTCTTGTATGCTCATTACAATTTGAATCTACTCATTTTCCTCTCTCATTCTTATACAAACAAGTAAACCGAATCATTTACATATGCCTAAAGAATTTCTGTTCGTTGTTCAATCCAAAGCCTGGCACCTTCAATATTGTAGTTGCAGTATGTAGTTTGAACAGAAATCCATGCAGCTTTTCCATCAACTTCTTGCACCTATAATTCTCTCAGGATGCTGCTGCTGTACAGATAGCCCAGGGTTCAATCTAAGGATCAAAACCCATCTGGCCCTCTTTCTCATTGGTCATAAGTCATCACCATCGACAAATTTTGGTCCACACGGTCATAATATTGCTTCTGGAATTCCAAGCTTGCCGCTAAGATATAACTGTGTAGGAATATCGCATTTTTGAAGACCTGACACTGCCTCTGTATGTGTCGAAGTCAGTGACCCTGTCAATGCTAGCAATGGCTCTAACATCAAGTTTTGACTATCACTATTTCTTTCCTTTTCCTTGTTTACTTTCTCAACTACTACCTTGCCCGTGTCTATACCTGATCAATAACCAAACATGACCTTAGTAAGATGTTAAAAGCTGAAAATGTAAAAACTGTAATGGGTGCATACCTGCAAGATATCCACCATGAACATAGCCATTGAATCTTTCACTTGTATGTTCGCCAGTAAAGAAAATGCGTCCTACTGGAGCCTGAAAGCATACAATAAAGCAATAACAATGCTAAAACCATTGAAAAGAAAATTTGTTCAACAAGTAAAGAAGTTCGTGGAAATGAGTAAGAAATATTTTACCCTAATACTGTTAACCACTTGATTATTGGAGATGATGGGGTAATTGCTGTAGCTGCCGCGCTGGAACCTATTGTTCCACCAACGGGGCACAAGAATATCAGTGGCAATAGGTATGTTGGGTCCAAACATGTCCCTAAGAACCTCCATAGTTTCTTTCATTGTGTCTTCGTCTGACTGAGCTTCGACACGCTTTGATTCACCATTGGTCAACGTCACAACGAGGATATTTGAACCAGGGTACGCATTGTCCATGTGCTGATGACATTGCAACAGATCAGCAGCCAGATAGGATAAAATTCGACTGTTTTTTAAAGATAATCATGATTTTCTGTCTAATATTATATTAATTGTCATAATGTGGGTAAAGAATCTACATTCAACCAAAGAAATTGTTTAATATTAGACAGGTTTGAAAATTGATTCCCAACCCAAATTTTAAATGAAATGACATCTTGAAAGCTTAATCAGCGCAACAAATATTGCCAGCATTTAAGACTCACAGAAACATCGGAAAATCATTAGAAACCAATAATAAGAGATTCTAGCTGCTTGTCTCAACAAGAAAGGCAATTAATATTGTACTAATACTTCTGATCAAATCCTGTATAAAGAGCAATCAGTTATTCTGAATCAAAGAAACAATGTGCGTGCAGAGATGTGTATAAACTGATTGAGAAACACTGCCGTATCAAGCAAAATAAGTAATTTTCCCTTAAATCTTGAGCATTTTCGAAGAATAATTTCTTAATAGTGATGTTCTAACGTTAAGACTGATATTGAAAAATCTGGAAATCGACAAAGATCAAGTTATCAGATATCAAATTTGCATAATGTCACAAGTTAACTGTACCAATACAACAAACAATTTTACAAAATGTTAACGCAGGTCATGGTTTTCATGCATGTGGCATAATATTTTAATCAATCTGTAAACGAAATATCGAAAACGTTAAAATTTTCCTGAAGGTCCCCATAATAATTTACGAGAATGATCAACCGATATTTGAAGGCAATTATTATAAATTTTACCATCAGGCAGGAAAAAAAAAGTTGACAACAGGAATTTAAATAGACAAAACCAACCTGCCAAAAAGTGTAATATCCTCTTCGCTCGTGGGCATAAATGAAGAACTCCTTCTCAGGACCAGATGGCCAGAACTTATACGGAAACTTGAGGAAAATCTTCGTGTAAACCATCACGTCACATTTCTCGACGGCCTCTGTTTTCCATCTCTGATTCATAGTTTTCCCATTAAATATGTCAACTATAGTTTGTCATTTTCCGTAATTTGAGGTCTACACAATAACTACTACTTCTACTACGTACGAGCAGGCAGCGTTTTGTTTCACTATCTTCCGCAAAATAAACAGCTGTCAAGAAATATATTAAGTGCAAAATTGCCAACGTTTCCAACCCAAAAAATAAAAATAAAAAAATCCGTGAACCTGTGGATTACAAAATCCCGAGGAATCAAAAGAATCCCACAGTATTCTCTGTATTTGCGTATATCAAAGACAAACTCAAAAGCTTATATTGCTTCTCTCCTCAGGTTGTAGGCTAGTGTTAGGTTCCACTTTAAATAAAATATTAATTAAATTTAAATTTATAAAAAATAAATAATATTATTTAAATTTTTAATTAATAATATATATATATTTAAAAAAAATAAACAATAATACTTCTGCTACTCTACTACTGCTACTAGTAGATGACAAATGCTAGACTGTAATATTAGACTAGGCCTATTTGCTGTCATTTAGAGTCTTGCTCTTACTTGATCATGCATTTAATATTTGTCTGTCGTTCTATTAACATCAAGCAAGCAATCAACTGGATAATTTATCGTCAATGAGGTTTACGCAGCAGCACCTGTCTACTTATGTAAATAATATTTAATATTATAAAATTATTACGTTACCTAACCTTGAGGGTTAAGATTCTACAACCCTGCAATAAATGTATTTAATACTTGTGGGTCATGCTGTTTGTTAACAGCATGTAATCGGCTGGTGATTTACCATAGTCTTTAAGGGTTAAGATGCTGCAAGACTACTACAATAATAAATGCCGCATATGAAAGGACTGATGATGAATAAATTTTGGCCATTGATAAGAAAGGAAAAGGAGACGTACGGGCAAGGGAGGCTCAAAGGAAATGAGGTCACTCCGGAGAACGCCAATGCTAACAGACAAAATCACGTAATTAGCTTCGTAAATGCAACCATCCTCTGTTTTTACAGTAACGCCGTTTCTCGAGTAATGTAATTCCCGAGCAACCTGCCACAAATCCATGCACAAAATGGTTCATGGTTCCCCCAAGAAAGCAAGCGATTAGATATGAACATTAACCCGAAAACTCATTTTTTACAAATATTTTGGTTTTTGAAAACAGTTACTAAATATCTGCGCGGTAGATGCAAGGAAAAGTGTGCAGACTCAGAAATCAGAGGGACAGAAAATTGTGAAAGATTTATTGCGGTTAGAGGTGCCCAGAGCCCATCCCATGACCCCATTTTCGTTGCCTTTCTTCACATTCAATAATGGAAAAAAGAATCATCGCTCGGTTCAATTGATTTCTGATTTTTGTGAGCAAATGAGGTAGGGAACTTTAATTACAAACAACCATCTACTAAATGGAGAAAATGACAAGACTATCGACTTGCATGTTCTTATTGGAGATGGATGATATGACATCTCACCTCGTGAGTATTGTTCCTTGGTCACCATGCACAGTATGCAGCAAACTAAGACTCGAGGCCATCTGTTTTGCTTGATAGCAAAAAGTGCTCATGAAAAATGTTTATGTACTCAAATTGTGACCCCCAAGTTGGCTGAGGTCAGGTATTCAAACACCTTTGATTGCTTACCGTCACTGAAAGTTTCTTGATTTCAAACATTCCAAAATCATTACAATGGTGGAAAAATGAAAATTATGAATCAATGATGAAGCCAGTATCAGCTTCGGCTGTAAAAACACGAAAACAGTAGCTGACTCTCAAAGATTTTCTCTGATATATTATATGCAGCGGCAATACAAGTACAAAAGCACTCTTGAAAAAACGTCAATATCTGCAAACTCCCAAATGTGGGTCAATCAATCTCTACAACAAAAAATAAAAAATAAAAAAGATTTTAGAATTCTTCTTTCCACATAGTTTCTGTTGTTTTTTTTTAAAATTTCTTTATTTAATCCAACTAAGGTTTCTGTACCTTAAATTCATTGCATCATTGAGTAATAATTTAACCAAACAGACAAATCGTTTGGGAAAATACTGAAAACAAATTAAATAAAATGAAAAGGCTTCACCTTGTTGAGCTGGAGACGATCGTCCGAGATTTTACCACCAGCGCTGCAAAGAAACTCTTCCGCCATTTTGTGGAGCAAACAAGCATACCCTCTTTCATCTGCCACCAGAAACTCCCTCTCCCCGAAATCTACATATGTAGATATTGGCTCAACCTCTGTATCCATAACACCAAATCATCAGTCACAAAAGAACATTTTCTCAGCATCCAAACAGCCAAAAAGAGCGGTGAAACCAACCTGCCATCTCAAAATCATGTAGTATGAAGTCAATGGCCAGTTCCATCGGCGTCTTTGGCGAACTAAACAACCCAAAAGTAAAGTTAAAGAAGTTGTTAATTACAAAACAATAGCAACGGCGAAAATGAATCCAACTCGAAGAGAACGAGACTCACGACGAAGGTTCCGGGGCTGCTTTGGTAACTTCTCCGACATTACTGTTATTAGCTTCCAAATTCTTCAGCCTTGCAATCGCCGAGTCCACCGCCTTTCTGTACGAATCCGCCGCAACTCCACTCGGAAATATCTTCCCACTAAATTTATTTGTTGGCATGATTAATACATGATGTGACGCACAGCTGAATTTTGAAACACAGAAGATTAGCAATGACTATCGTGAACGAAAACCAAAAGCTTAAAGCCGCAAAAACACAAGCGGACAAAAAAAAACGGCGTCGTTTAGTCCGGAAAAGGCAGTAACCAACTAACTGAAAAGACGATTGGAAAACACAATAAGCAAGCGTTTTTCTTCCTTTTTCGTTTCGTAACCTGCGATCGTAGATATTAAATCGAGCATTGCTGTAGTCCGAGAAACAAGTTCGGAGCCCAGATTTCCCGGCGAGTTCCCAGACAGGATTGGATTCTTTGCCTCCGACTCCAACGATCCAACCCGCTCCAAGCTCCACCGACACGCCTCCGAATTGCTCGTTCCGGACCCTACCACCTATCCTGTCCGACGCTTCTAAAATTACTATATTCTCTATACCGTTCTCCGCCAAAGTCTTGGCCGCTGAAATGCCTGCCACAACAACAAAGCCAACACCTTCAAAAACACAGAATAATTTGACACAAATAAAACAGAACCCCACTCCATTTAAGTATGCATGATTTTGTGAATGTACCGGAGACGCCGGCGCCGATGATGATGACGGAAGAGCAAAAAGAAGGCGAGTCCATGCGACGCGAGAGGGAATGAACTATCCGTGCAGTATTTGCTACTTGCATTGACGTGAGTGATACAAACAGCGAGAGTCGGTTTATATAGCCCAACCTTTTTTTTTAAATATTTTTTTTTCAAAAAAAAGTATTTGCTTTTGATGTATGCGTGATTAGGACGGATAAAGGCGACGAGGGTAGTTTAATAAATTTATCTCCCCGGTGACGATGCAACGCGATGGATTTCCATTTATGACCAAAGAAAGAATCTCGTAAGGCAATCCCCACACACATCAGTAACGGCAATTAACGAAAAAGGATAACCGTTTACAAATTTGATTGAAATCCAACTCATTACTTTACCTGAATTTGGGAAAACCTAACGGACTTACTCTGCGAATTTGTAAGCAAAATTAATGTTATTGAGATATTCTATTTCAAATTTAAATATAAAATTAAAAATTTTAATCCATTCTTTTCAAATTTTGCACGATTAGACCTGTAAATAATTGTTCGCATTTGGGTTACACCAACACACTATTAAATTACATAAAAGGTCTTATTTTCTCACTTTCTGCAGAAAGGAGGTCTACTTTTTGCCACGAGTGCATGCGGCCTCCTCCGTCAGCGAGAACGGAGAAAAAAACACTACAGCGGACGTGTTCTGTACCTGGACAGAAGCGTGAAATTAATCAATTTAGGAAGGGTAGTTTAGGAGTTTTGAATCAACTCGAATGTAGGCCAATTTAGCTAATTGTCAAATTAGACTAGGACACGAGACGACGGTTACACTGTAGTTCCGGTCACTTGGGTAAAAATTTAAAAACATATCGCACGTGAGGGTGCTGATTGCACACGCGTGAGCCGTTTTAACGGCGGCTAGTTGAACGAGGGTTATCATATCGGGTGTCGTGTCTTGGTTTGACTGTGATTTCAGAATGGAGACAGTATGTCGAGATAGTAGTTCTAAACCTTGGCGCCAAAGACTAACTTGCTGGATTAGTTGCATTATTAATAAACGAAGCACCAGACAGTAATTAAATTATCAAAACGTGTTCGTTCGCGTGTCAGTCACGTGATACATACATGAACAGCCACTCATTTGCTGACACGTAAAACCCAAATTCAAAGAAGTTTTAATGCACGAGCAAGAGAACAGTAGGTAATAGAGTTGGGCATATGTTTCCACCAAATTTCTGGTCATAATTGTCCTAAAATGATCAGGGCACTAAAGTCTCATGAACCAGAAGACTTCCTGGGGCGGCAGCGATTATTTGGTAGGGCAACGTTGAAGGAAAATGTGGAACCCACGGTCATGAATGGAAGTGCTGTAATTTGCAACAAAATGAGGGGTATAATTGGTAGCCGACTAATCAACCACAATAAATATTATTGACTGGCGTTTACCGGTAACCACGTGGCGAATATGAAACGCATGTTTAGACTTGGACGCGGTTGCCTACGAACTTCAAAGAAAACATTTTTGCACTCAAACCCCTTCGTTTTGTGTATATTTATAACATGGTCCTTTTATCTATAAATTAAATATGATATTTGCTAATTTTTTCCTCATTTTTCTAACAATACAATGAAGTTTTCGAATTGCACAAGGAAATGAAAATTTATTAGTTTTTGTTATTGTTGTAATTTAACAAAGAATGATTATGATAGGATCGAAAGTACAAATTATAATATATCTTTAGCTTCTGACCAACAACAACAATTAGAGTAAGATTAGGTGAAAGTTTATAAATAGAAAGTAATAAACAAGTGAGTTCTCCGTTTTCCTTTCTATTTTCCCCCACTTTCTCTGCTGTTTTCTTTTCTCTCTCTTTTCCTAAACTCTCCCAATAAAGTTTGAAAAAGAAAGAGTTAATACAGAGAAATGGGGAAATACTTCGAAATAATAGACGCGGGCGTCAGAATTGCTGCAAGATTTCATTCGCACTGCCCTCACACGGCTCGCCTTTACTACCACCCTCCTGCTAACCAAGTCGACGACCACCACCATCACCGTGAAGGTGCCGGCGCCGTCACCTCCAGCAGCAGGGATGCGAGCAACCGGGTGGAGGGATTTTCTGGTCAAAAAGTGGCCATGAAAATGGGAATAGACGCTAAAGATTGGATTCTTTTTTCCGTCTGATACATGAAATGGGAATGTATTAAACGGAAAGCTTGATCATTCTTTTAGAACGTTTTGTCATGTGTTATTGATTTGCTCTTTCTTCATATATATATATATATATTGTTCTCTCTGTAAGCCCCGTGACTAATGGATACGCCATTTTAATGAATTTTCTGTTTTCATTTATTGGAGGAAATATGAATAAGAAATCTATTAATTAGTTAGAAACTAAACGTACAAGTAATTAATTGAGTATAAACTTCTGATGTACCAAGTTATCCAAGTTGGCAACGACATTTTTGATTATATATATGTGTAATATATAAGACTTGACAGGAATATGACACATGCAGACGACAAGATCACAAAACAGAAATTGTCTACAACACGTGCCGATGACTGATGAGGATGAGCATGGTCATACAAATTTACTAAAAGTCTCTCCCCGTCCCGTCAATCTCCCTCGGAAGCTACTTATCATCAACAAATCTGTCTGAATGTGACTTGCGGACCAAGAAATGATCAGACGGCAGGGAGAACAGAGTAGAAAACAAGAGATGAATAGTCGGAAGTTACTCACTGTGGTAAGGGAAAATGTTTCCGGGTGTTTTTTTTTATATGAGAATATATAAGTTAATAATATTACTCAAGGAAGCAAGTACAAGCATAATAGCAAAAGTTGCAGGAAACTGAATACAGGGGAGAAGCTCACGAAACAGAAAATGCCTATTAGCATGGTCGTACAACTTTGTAAAAAGTCTACGTGTTTAACCTCCATCGGGATCTTCATGACTGAAACTACTCATTGACAGAATTTTCTTAATGTGGCTTGCGGGCCAAGAAGAAATACATTGGTGTGAAAATTTCTTTCCTGTAGGTGAAAAATATATCATAGCATCAGCATCTAAGGGATGTTCATTTTCTGGTCAAGAAATCAAAGAACCAAGATGTGATTAAATTATTAGAAGATTATTTTTAAGGGGTTACTCGCTTATGGACAATTCGGGAGTAACCCATGTGCACATACTAGAGAAAAATTTTGGGTCAAAGATCCCAGCAAATGGTGGATTCACAGCCTATATGTATGGCAATTGGCTGATAATATAATAAGGATAGTTTCAATCGTTCCGATATGGGGCTGTATGATAATATAAACAAAAGACCAGCATATGGCTTTAATTTGATGAGGTTACCATGACAATCTGAAGATGATAATGGTATATATAATAAAGGGAACTGACCTTCCACCTGCGACCAATCCTTCTGCAGCCTTCTCCAAAAAATCTTGAACCCTTTGACTTCCCTTTGGTGCTAATCCCACAAATTCTAGGGCCTTGACCTTAAAGAGGAAAAAGCATACCATTGAGCTGTGAGAGGTAGCTTGTAACTAGCAAAATAGACATGAAATTTAATGTTTCTTAATTTTGAACAACCTAGTTCTCTGAGAAATTGGTTTCACAAGAAACAGCAGTACAAGAATAAGGCAGCAGTTCAATAATTACCATGTTTCTAGTCATGAAACGTCCAACAGATGTTAGACGGAAGCTACTCAATGAGAAGTGCGATGTATCCAAAGGCATGTACCATGGGAGAGGTGAGTCGGCAGCAAGATCTTTCTCCCATATCACCTGCACAAAGTAAATAAATCAATAATAAAAATAATAAAAAAAGAAGGAAAAGAAAAAGAACATAACAAACAAAAAAATAGTTAAAAAGAAACAGTTCTAAAGAAAAGGATAATTTACTACTTACCACAAAACCAGCTTGTTTAAGAGCTTTAAGGCATTGTTTAGTGAACCTAATGTCAGGAAGGCCATCACCAATCTCAATTTCTGCCTGTGTCAAAGAAACTTTGTACATCACAATCATATAAAACAAGCCACAGGTACAAAATAACCCAGCAGGCTTTTTATTTGTCCTTGTGAGGTATATGACCTTAATTTTTTGATGTTCTTGATTGTTTGGATCGAAAGCATCAGTCATGCACCATTCATATGCAGCAAAACATTGACCAGGCTTTAACACTCTGTAAATCTCTTTGTAGCATCCATACTGACCAGAACATAAACATAGGTTAGTCCAACCAGAGAAAAATGCACAGATACACGGGAATTTCATGTGCCATATAAGCAAAGGGAAGAAAGTTGGACGGAGGAATTTAAATTGACCCACGGCATCTGGTGCATGACAGGTTGCTTCAATTGCATACACTGCATCAAAACTATTGTCAGGGAATGGCATTTTCATGAAGTCAGCCTGCATTATCAAGAAATAATATCAACCGTGAATTCCATCACAGTAAAGCATAAACCATTCTTTTGAATCATGAAATGCTTTTTACACAAGTGTTGAAACTTCTACATGATGGAATAAAGAAAGAAAATGGCAGATGCACTCAAAAAAAAATTGAAAACATAAAATGAGCTTGACCTAGGAACATTACCAACCTTTACAAAGTTGCAGGTCCTGTCCACTCCTACAATGCGGTTTAATTCCTGTAGGGCAACAGAACTTTCTAACATCAAATGTATGTAAATTAAACATTTTAGCAGTTTAAAGAATTTACAAAAGAAAAATACTATGAGTACTAAGGAATTGTTATATTTGATAAGATGTTCAAGGATGGTTATGTAATCTATTTGGTTCAGTTTCAGTTTTCTAAGACATGCCTTTGATTGGTTTAAGACTTTGTCAAATACCAAACCCAATTAACATGTTTGCACCACTATTCACAGGTTTAAAATTGTCTTATAGGTAAAGGATCATGTTAATCAACAATCTAAGGGATGTCTAAAATAATCAAAACCTAGTCATGATCTCAATCTAAGAAATTCAATCTCTATAGAGAGTGCAGTTAAAAGAACCAGATATACAGAGTCAGAACTTAGGGGTCACTAGCAGCAGAAAGTTTACATACAAGGGAGCTAGTAACAGCTGCAAATATATATATATATATATATATATATAGATGATAATCACACAGAAAATGTGCTTACCTTTCCTCTTGTGATCTGATACTCATTGTTGTTCAATCCAGTAACTGATGCTGAGCTGCAGTGAACCACCACATATAATTGTAAATCTAAGTGCCCACTCTGAAAACCTTTTTTCATTTTTAAGTAAAAGGAACAATAGTAAACTTGGTCATGATAATTTGATGCATTGTGCCTCTAAAGAATATAAATACTATCATCACAATAGTGTAATTTATCACAGAATATGTCAGTCAAAAATGAGAGCAATGCAAATGCTCTTTCACCTATAGCAACACAGTTCCTTTAAAATGAAAAATTTAGTATTGAAAAACTGTGCAACCTTAAGCATGATTTCCACTTCTCACAAGTTTAGCCTGTAATGTTAAACGATAAAAGAAAAGCCCAAGCATAAATGTCCACTCACCTGAATTGAGCAATTTCTCTCAAGGGCCCACCAATTCCACATCCTACATCCAAAACCTATTTTGACACCAGTGAAAGCTTATGTCATAATTCAAACTAAATGCAAAATGATAAATTTCTTTGTTCTTAGGAAGTTCCCAGACCTTTTGTCCAGGTTTAAGGCCTAGTTGCAAAGCAAGGAAGTGCTCATGCCGCTTGATACTTTCCTTAAGAGACTCTCCTTTCCATCTGAAGCAATAAAAATTATGCTTCTGATGTCAGCACAAGAAGCAAAAGCATGGATGTCACTTTAGTAGAAACTGTAGAAGAGAAAAATGGGTTACCTTGGAGCAAAATGGAATGACTCCCCCCAGCCAAACTCATAAAAGCTAGTAACAAGATCATAATATTTGTTAACCTGAAATCCAAAACGAGACAATTAGCCAAAAAAGAAACACACCACAATAATAATATTATTTTTTTAAGAATTAAAACTTCTCTTACCATGTCAGTGTAGTTAGCCTTTCTCTCTTCCTCCTCACCTCCATGACACACATGATACTTCTCATACCTGCAATTATTAAGTTAAAACCTTTACCCAAGATTTTCCTTTTTTGAAAGAAAAAAGTAACAAATATTACAGAAAAAAATTAGTCTTCATTTCACTTTTAAGTATAACAATTCCTTGTCCATCTAAAACAAGTAGAGGTTTAACACTACTTAGTCAAGATAATGAACTGATAGTTTGTTTATTATTTATAACTAAAGAAATAAAGAATGCAACTGTTGCAACTACCATTCATCAGAATACACGTTTCAAAACGCAACTAGTTTTTTCTATGTAGTCAATGCACAACTCAAAGACAATGGAATTGACATTACCTCATTCAAATAATGGTAGGTAGAAAATTTGAAATCTTGAGCACTTCAAAAACACTGTACTTAACTCAGCCAGTGAACATGCAGTCACCACGGCCTATTCTAAATACTAACAATCATGTATATAACAATCATCACTGATCTATTCATGAATCAGATCCACCGTCGCATACCGATTTAAGTAAAAACAAAACAACATTTTTTAAAAATAAATTATCACCTGAATTCTATTTTTGTTTAGCTTAGATTAAACAAATCAAACTCAGCATTGAATTTAACGATGAACATACTTTAACAGAAAAATGCAAATTTAAAAGCATATTCTCTGAGATGAAAACTTTTAAGAGAAAGTGATATTACTTTTCAACGGCGGAGAAAACTTCGGTCTTTTCAATCTTTCCGCCAACACCAGACGCCAAATCAAAAGCTCCGGCCTTCGACATTGTCGCAATGTACCGATCTAACAACAAAAGCAAAGCAAAAAAAGCATCAGAATCCACTAAAGCAATTTCCAGCACTCACGTGCTGCAAAACAGCTGCCGCCGTTTTAGAACACATGCTTCAGCAGCAAAATGCAAGCAGCGGAGGTTCGTAAGAATTTACATGGAAATCAGAGAGAAAACTGAATGGAAGCCAAACAAACAGAACGACAAATCGTAGACAGACCAGTCTCGTACTCGGCTTATATATACATACATACATACATACATATATATATATATCATATATATATACACATATACATATAGCTCAAATAAAACACCTGGAATTATTATACTACTAAAAATAAAATCTACAAATATATTATTAATTGTTAAATTAAGAAAAAATATATATTTAATTTAATTTTTGAGAAGATGATACGTGATTCGAGTCAAGAACGACAGCGCAGACAAATTGTTCAAATCGCGGACGACAATACGGGTGGAATATTTCCCAAAATTTCTGAGTCATTGTCACGTCATCAGTGATGCTTTTTCCCATGTCCTCAAGTCTACTCTGAACTTCCATTACGTAAAATGATTAAGGAATTAATTAGAGTCTTAATTGTGATTAAATGGCACCCATGACTGACTGACTCGGTCTTTGCTCCACAAACATGCTCCTTTGGTTTTTCATTTTTTTTATTCATGGCCCATTGCCTCGAGATCCCAAAGCTTTCACGTGCAGTGAAGAGAACCAGAGAAGGGACCTATTTAATATAATCCTACAAGCTATATTTTTTTTTAAGATAAAGGTATAAATATAGGGACCTAAACGTTATTATTCCAATTTTGTGAGGAAACCCGGTTCAAATTTTCTACAGCCGCCGGTCAAACTTTTCTATTCATTTTTTTTTCAAAATCAGATCTTTATCTTTAATTCATGTGAAATCTAATTCAATCAGAATATTAAGTAGATGGAAATTCAATATTATCCACACAAATTAAATTAAATTAATTAATAAAACAGTCTTTGTTAGTTTGATTCGAAAATACCAATTATAAACCCTAATTTACCTTCAATTGAAGCTTAGATTTCGAATTTTGCTGAATCGAAAGCTGGAAAACCGTGAGAAGTCAACTATCTTACATTCGAAAAGCGAAATGGAGAACGGCAACGACGATTTCACATTCTGCAAGGCAAATTTGAGTTTTCAAATTTTCTTTTTACATTTTCCGGATTAAATGTTACCAATTTTATCGAATTTCGAATTGACTCGATCTCAATCGGTTCGATTTTTAGGTCGATCAGAACGAGAATTTCTTATCAGATATTGACGATAGTATCGATAATCAGAGTAGCGGGTTTTTATGGAGGAAAAGAGAATTGCCCGCGAAGAAGCAGGAAAATGTTGGGTCTTTATCGTTTAATGTTATTGATGCATCATCTGCTTCTGGTAGTGAATTGTCAAAACAAATAGCTGCTTCTGCGGATGCTGGAAATTCAGGGAAAGTTTCGGGTCGGAAGCCGGCTTCACGAGCTAAGGTTCCTTTTGAAAAGGGTTTTAGCCAAGTGGATTGGCTTAGGCTTACTCAAACACATCCTGATCTTGCGGGTACTTATCTGAAACATTTGCCTGGTATAAATTGTTAGCTGAAGTCTTGATGGGAAATGGTTAAGATATTTTGATTATTTTGTTATTTCAGATAGTTTTCTGCTTTTGTTTCTATTTCGCTTGTGTTGGTTTATATGCTGCATTATGTTGTAGATGTCGGTTTGAAGCGTATTAGAAAGATTGCTTTTGCTTCTTTCTACATCTCATGTGCCAGGTTCTGTTCAACTGAAAATGATCACTGATTTCAACTAGACCGTATTCTATTCCTGTCGCACAAGGGTATCATCATTTACCTTGTTTTCATTCAAGTGATTTTTACATTTTCAAAATCATTGAGGCTTATTGTCTCTGCTGAATCCTTTTTTAAAAAATATAATTTGTATGAAAACAAGGTGAAGGCTTGATGGAAAATTTTCACCGCTTGCTGTTTGATGCTAATGGGTTTGCACTAGCTGTCACCTACACTCCCAATTTACTAATACTGTGAACTTCCTGAACAACCAAGTGGATTTGCAGAGAAACATAATCAATCAACTTAAATGCTTTAGTAGAATGATCTGAAGCAGCTGAGAACAAAGTGAAGTGAAGAGCATGGCACCAGCAGCATTTGATTTGTTAAATTCTCATTTATGTGGTAACTGTATATAAATTGTGTCGGTTTCAGGATTGAAGGGACAGTCAAATAAGAGGCTTATCACTATGGATGAAGTTAAAAAGAATCAAAGTGAAGATTCAATGTGGACTGTCTTAAAAGGTCGCGTATACAATTTATCTCCATACATGAAGTTTCATCCAGGCGGTATGGACATAACTTTATGCTGATAGATTTTCATGTTTATGGTAGACGACTAAATTTTGTATTTCTCAACAAAAATGGACTCGAGATTAGTAGTTTTATCTGTGTCTTTATTCCATAATAAGATATTAAATTTGTAAGACCAGAGTACTTTCCTTTAGATGGCTGTGTATACAATTTATCTTCATGTCTTAAATTTCACCCCTGCTGGTCTGGACATGATTTATTCTGCTAGAGTTATTGTTCATTGGTGGAGAAAAATTTTTATTCTTCAGTACCTTGCTCGATGAGACTTGCCATTGGTTCTGTTGGTCTAGTTTATTCCTTTGTAAATATTAATGATATGTGTCTATGTGTCATGGTTAAAGATATTCTGCTGCAGCGGCTGCATATTTTGTAACTGCTACTGCATGCTATATTCATATGTAATTTTTCCTTAAGAACTGTTTATTCTATGGCATTATGTTGCAAAGCTGAAGTATTTGTTTTTGACAAAATACTTTTCAGGTGTTGATATGCTGATTAAGGCGGTGGGTAGAGACTCTACAGCTTTGTTCAGTATCCTTTTTTGGAAGTTTATTTGTGCTCACTGGTTTATAGACGGCACAACAAAAATTACATGTTTCTTGCACCCAATAGTATTCCCACAGCACCTTTCTTGGGGTTAAAGAAGAACTCTTTTAAATATTAGATAAATATAAAACTTAACCTCCCCAACTAGATGTGAGTGAGACTAACCCAAATCTCTTGTGCCTCTACAAGAGATATTACTAGTTGAATCAACTAACAGTAGTGACCTGAAGTTGGTTTTATTACCCTTTTAATTTGATGCTTACTCAAAATAGCCCGATTTTGCATTAAAAAAATGCAACTCTGCTTGTGAATAGTTTTGCTTGACATAAGTTTTTTTCATGGTTAACGATAACCCATTTCAATTTTGACACCGGTATTTTTTACATCTTTCTTTTGTAGCATTGACATTCTCAAAGTTCAGGCTTAATCAGAAGTTTTAGTACCAATGGATCAGTTTTATGTGTATATCTATGCTCAAGACTTTTGCTTAAAATTTCAAAGCTAGATGGAAGCCGCTTCTTCCTTCTTCTTGAGCGAGCAGAAAATATTTGCATACAACTGTGATCCTTAATGCTTTATTTAGATAAATACCACGCTTGGGTAAATGCTGAGTTCTTACTGGAGAAATGCCTTGTGGGTACTCTGGATATAGTCGATCAAAGTAGTGATGCTCAAAAACGATTTAGAAGTGATTTCTGAGCCACGGCGTCATGTCATGCTTGCTGGATTCACACATTCTACTATACATTCTGCAATTCATGTTTTATGGCTTTACCGTATATACTGTTGAGGCACCTATTTTGCCGGTATTTGCATTGAACGTCTCCGGCGTTTGATTTGTACAAGGCCGCCAAACGAAAGAAACCATGTGACAAGCCAAAATTCGAGTTGTGTTAATTAATAAAGTCATTAAGCTTAAGCTGCCTTTTAACGTTCAAATTCAGCGGAGAATACAATTCAATTTCGTTTTAGACAAACCAGTTAAAAGCAAAAGCTAGTGAATACCAG